>JBBPBP010000002.1:33161282-33189662 GCA_037974735.1 Cicer chorassanicum
AATTATAACACAAAAATCTAAGATCACTAACCTCTAAAAAAAGAAATCTGAAAAATAAAAACAATTGACGAACCAATAATAAACAAAGTAATTATATATAAACGTTTTTGCATTTAATTCTGAATAATTTATGTGTGCTGAAATTTAATTGCACAAATGTTACATAGGCAACAATAAATCAATTACTATTAAATGTAATAACTATAAATAAATCAAATTCATTTCAATATTCCAATTTTAATATTTTTCAGTGAAAAATCTACATATTAAAGATATTTTATCATCAATTTACTTGTATATAAACTAAAAATATTGATCAATGGAATAATTAATTTTTCAAAAGAATATTCCTACCTATTTATTTTCTTTCTTCAAATTTTATCTTTTCATCCCGTAAAAAAAAAAGAGTTTATCTTTTCAACAATTTTTTATTAGTGTTTGCATTGGAGAAGGTTCGGATGCTGAATCCTATAGTATACGTGTTTGATTGAAGAGTACTGCAAATTCTTCTTGTCTTTCATTTCACTGTGCCTCTTTCCGTAACAATACAAAAACCCTCGCTCACTCCATTTTCCAAAACTCGCCAATTCAGGTACTCTCTCTCTCTCTCTCTCTCTCTCTCTCTCTCTCTCTCTCATTATTCTCTGTCGCTCATTCATTTCACGCATTGCGATATTTTTCACTTTCAAATCTAGTGTTTTTTTGTGTGCGCGTCGAAATTTCATTTATTGTTTGGAAGATTGAAGATCTGAAAACTTTTTCGCTTCTTTTTTTGATTAATTATTTTTTTTGCTCTTTTGCTGATGACAATTTGATACGAACTTTGTTTTTGAATCTGAGCTTCATTGCGGTGTTTCGTGTTTTCATTTTCAACATGATTGAATGAAACACGTAATTCTACTTACTCTTTCTGACATTAAATTTAAAACACGTTGATTTAGATGAAGTAAAATGGTAATTCTAGTGATAATAGCGTTTTTTCGGTTTTTGAAAGGATTTA
This sequence comes from Cicer chorassanicum, assembly GCA_037974735.1. NCBI lineage: Eukaryota > Viridiplantae > Streptophyta > Magnoliopsida > Fabales > Fabaceae > Cicer > Cicer chorassanicum. Next base: position 33,162,283 of record JBBPBP010000002.1, read on the forward strand.
TGAAATTTAATGGTGGAACAATGCATTGCTATGGTTATGTTATGGATTTTAAAGTGAAAGAAGGTTTCTCTAATGATATATGTTGCTTTGAGTTTCAATTCCTTTTTCTGTAAATGTTGATTTTTCAAATTTTGATTTAAGCTTAAAATGTTGTGTAGTTTTTTGTTGATGTGGTAATTGTTGGTGAATTTTATAGCACTATTTGGTGATTTGATATGGTAGAGAGGGCTTAGTGGACTTGAAAACTGTTTGACCATTTTTGGTTTTTCTTTTGTTATCACTCAATTCAATACTCTTGCAGGTTTTTTAATGGAAGGGACAGAAAGAGAATATGGTAATTAATAGACGAATTGAGTTATAGTGATCAACATCGCAACAGACAGGTCGTGAAAGCTGTTTCGTTGGACGATCTTACTGACCCTATTGAGATGGATTTGGAGTTTCCCTGTGTTTAATAGTTCAGGAGGTTTTTGTCCATTTAAAGATTCTTGATGGATTTGGATAATGATTTGCGTGAGGACCCTCCAGCAGTAACCAGTTTGGGAGGTTCTTTAACTAGTACAGAGGACGTGAATTTGTTGCAGAAGCAGAAACACAGTCAAGATGTTGAGGATAAAGATGAAAATCCCGATTTTTCACAAGACGATTCCTCACTGAAAACTGATGCAACTGTAAAGAACTCATTACATGAGTCCCCAATTTTGCCTGATTTGTCAGTTTCCCAAAAAAATGTAGACCTTAAATCGACAAAGAAAAATATAAAAAGAAAAAGGCAGAAGACTGAAAATAATGCTGTTGATGTCAATGGTTGCAGCACTCCCGAGAATACTTTTTCACCGAAAAGTCCGACACCTGCATTGGATATGCCTCCAGAACATCCCATTCAATGCGTTTCCAGTGATGCAGTAATGACAGAGTCTGGTGTAGAAGTGGGTATTTGTTTGGGGGAAAATGAAGAAAAAGAGCAGAATATGCTCGAAGAGGTTGCAGAAAAGAACAATGAAGAGTGTGATATTCAAGACGAAGGGTGCAACTGCAATTCAGTTGTAGCAGATGCAGAGTTAATTGCAAAAGAGTCTGTGTTAGAAGTTGTAAAAATGAACATGGTACAAAGTATAAATGATAACAGTTCCAGCCCCAAGGGAACAAGTGCATATGTGAAGAATGAAAGTCTGGTAAAGAATCATGATGAGGACCTAGAAGTTCATGATTCGTGTGATACATCTCAGTGCATTAAAATCTATTCAAGGAAAAAATTAAACAATGTCAGTTGTAAGAGTAACTCGGATAGTCCAAGTCCTGTAAATTGCAACAGGGAACCAACTATGCAGGAAAATAATAATGACGATTCACATAAATTTTCTGATGGACCATTGACAGATGGCTTTATGGAAAGAGAAACAGAACATTCAATGGATCAGAGCAAAGTTGAAGCTGAGGAAATGGAGTTGATGACAGAAAATACTTCTGAGCAAAGAGCTATTGCTACGTCTTCTGTTGTAGACATTCCTGTAACCCAACTTGAAGAAACAAGTGCTAGACTGGGAGATCATGCTGAGGTTTCAAGAAATGATCTGTTTTGTCCTGGTGATGTTTCCGGTTCAAGCTTAGTCACCGTAAACGATGGTAATTCAAAGATTTCACAGTTCTCGGTGAACAGGACTATTATCAGCAACACAAAAAACAAGCTTCTCATCCTTGATGTGAATGGACTACTTGCTGATTGTGTCAGTGATGTTCCTAATGGATATTATCAACCAGAACCAGATTTTTGGCTTAAAAGGAGAAAAGGTGACATGGTCAACTACTGGGTTTCCTCATATTGTAGAGTTCATATCTCGATTTTGGTTGAATTTGACAGATTTTTTACTTTTGCCTTTTGCAGTTTATAAGAGGCCCTTTTGTGATGATTTTCTACAGTTTTGCTTTGACAGATTTCATGTGGGCATTTGGTCATCTAGAGCCAAGTATTTGCTAATCTGTGACTCATTTTATCTCATTGCTTGTGGTTATTATTTTGAATTGTGTTTACGATGCAATCATGGGCTGGTTGGTTTGCATTTGGGCATTTAGGCTTTATACATTTATTCTTACTGTGCCTTGATGCTTGTGTATACTTGCAGATGTAATGTTGATGAAGTAGTCAAATTTCTTTTGGGGAAATCTGCATCCAAACTGCTCTTTCAATGGGTACTCTGTTCTAATTCTTTTAGTTGTTAGCATAATTTTAGGGGCTTTGTGTTAGGCAAGTAAGTTTGCTATAAATAATTTCTCTTCCTCAAGGTAGTATTTGGATACATCTTCTACTTGTCGTACTTCATTAACAATTTTACTCTAATGGCCTTTTGTGTAGGCCATAATTGCCAGATGTTTAGTGGTTATTAAGATTAATCTATATGCTCGTTATTTGTATTTTTGAATAATAAGAACTATTGTTTAATTTTTCATTTTATAGTTCATGGTGTTGTTAGTTTGTGTGGTGAAGCACGACGGCAACTATTACAATGGAACCCATGGTCGTTTCAGCACCCATGGTAGAAATAATGGTGGAACAAACCAAAAAAAGAGAGAAATGGATAAGACCTGGTCTATCTAACCTTAATGACCCATGACCAGCCAAATTCTAATACAAATATAATCCATCTCTGCTCTCAAACCCTAACATAGATCCATCAAACTTACGATTCTATTTTCATGTAACATACTCGATTGCTCCTATATCACTTCTCCTCTTCCTTCTTAGGTGACATCTCTTCTCTGAAAAATTGCAGAATTCCGGTGGCAATGAAGGACCAATTTACTTTCTTTTCTATATCACTATTTTCTTTAGCTTTCTATTACTGTTATGTTTACTACTTCTCGATACACCTCTTTCCATTTCCTTTTCCATTCTATCTTATTTATTTTATTTTTATTTTTGTTATTTTGTTCTCTTTTGGTCAAACAATGGTTCTCTCGTATACTTAAGTTGTTAAGATTCCAGTTATTCCACTCTTTTGATGTCCACTCCCATATCAATTAGAGATATGACCTATATAGTGTTTAAGGTCATACTAGTCATATGGGACTCTCAAGAAAAGGGAAGACCACAATTCTTCAACGACGTAAAGGGCTATGTTAGGAACCCAAGAATTAGATTCCAAGGATTTAGATGAAGAACACTAATATTTAGATAAAAGATAAGAAATAATAGGATAGAATCTCTCCAAGAGCAAGATACACAAGAGCGGATATGCTCCTCAAGGGAGAATGCACCGTTCAACCGGAATACCAGTTAAGAAAAATCTATTTGCCAAAAGATATTTTCATAAAGGATGGAACCTTTAGTTATAGGTTACATGTACACTTAGCATAAGAGGGGGAAAGGATCAAAAGCAAGAGGTTTGGATTGTCTATATTAGTGCTATCAAGGATATGTATGAGCCACAAAAGTTTTCCTGATAACTATACGGCTGCATCAAAGGTCAACTTTAAGCCCCTATTTTTTTTTAACTTAGTCTTGTATGCATTTACGGAGCACAGTCAAGAGCCAACTCCGATGCATGTTTTTTGTAGATGATATAGTTCTACTTGGAGAGTCAAGAGAGGATATAAATTGGAGGTTAGAGACTTGGAGACATGCCTTGGAAGCATATATGGCTTAGAAGGAGCGTATGGAATGTAAGTTTAACAAAAGGCAATGCACCCTTAGCTTTGAGGTGAAAGTTGGAGACCATATTATACCACAAATCACAAGATTTAAATATCTTGGATCTATTGTACAAATAGAGGGAAATGTAAACCATTGTATTCAAGTCGGGTGGTTGAAACAGAATAGGGCCTTGGGTGGTCTGCTATGTGTGGAGGAGACCTTTAAATTCCATAGTAAGAAGTGTAAATCAAATGAAGAATAGTCCAATTGGTAGAGAAAGAGGAAGGCCAAAAAAATTATAGGAGAAACTACTAAGAAAGACTTAGAGTTCATAGAAATATGATTCATGATAGAACATTGTGGCGTCGTTTGATCCATATAGCGATTCATATAGCCGACCACACCTTAGATAAGGCTTGATTGTTATTGTGGTATGCTTCTGCTGCAGCAGAGACATCCCGCCCTTAATAACATTTGATCTCAGCATTATAACATGATATACCTATGCTATCTAGCTGACTTGCATGTTTTCCCTTGTGGAGGGTTTTCCATATCATATGCTCACTACTACTACTACTATTACAAAACAAAAGGAATAAATTGTGTATATATGGATTTCACTTTGGACAATGGAATCGGATTTGATATAGTAAATTATATTTGTACTATAGTAAAATGCTTTGTTTTTATTACTAATTACTAAATAAAAGATGCAGTTGAAAATTATTATTGTTAGCAATTCATTTCTTTGTGAAATTTCTCTAGACGCAAATGAGTCTTTATAATATGTTTTCTGTAGAATCAATCCCACTGTACTACAACAAAATTCAGTACTGTTGAGAATAGAGACAAGCCCCTTGCGTTGAAGGAACTCAGAAAGTTATGGGAGAAGATGGAACCTGATCTTCCATGGGAGAAAGGAGACTTCAATGAGTCAAACACATTATTATTGGATGACTCCCCTTATAAGGCACTTGTGAATCCTGTAAGCTCTGTTGTTTTCCTTTTATTCATTATAAGCTTTGCATTCTTGTGCTCCATTGTTCTTCCTCTTATGTGCTCACTCCACCTATTTGAATTATTTTCAGATGTATACAGCCATATTTCCTTATTCTTATCGGTACTATCACACTAGAGACTCATCATTAGGTACAGTCTTCTGCTCATCATTCCTTTCACACACTCTTTACTTTGCAGATTGTTGGCTAATTTCCATTGGTTGACTTATTCAAAGTCTTTTTTTCAAATTCCAATGCTTTGAACACACACCTGCGCGCATCTAAGATTGTTCGCTCATGTGTACACTCCCATTCCTTTTCACTATTAACAGGACCTAAAGGTGATCTTCGGGTTTATCTAGAAAAGTTGGCTATGGCCGACAACATTCAAGAGTTTGTGTCATCTAATCCATTTGGCCAGCGGCCCATAAGAGAAGCAAATCCGTCATGGGGTTATTATCTCAAAGTTATAGAATCACTTAAGTGCATGGAAAATGATAGGCCCTCCTCATCAGATAGGGAGAAAACTGCTTAAAGAAGAAAGCAAGATGCAGGCAATTGAGACGATTCTTGTTCATATTGATGCACACGGTTCGTATTTTGGAGTGTGTTTTTTGTGTTACAGATAGACATCCCAGAACAGAGATATGATGGGACGGCAAACATTTTTTGATATGTTTGGATTTTTGTTGCTAACAGTGAGGTCTAAAACCATGTTTGCCTCAAAAGAACTCTATAGATACTTTATGATTATATGCATACCAAATATACACGAATATTATCCAGCCAAACATGTCCAAAGTAGTTGAAATGTCAATACAAACACATTTTATGATGAACTGAAATGCTATTATGAGTTGGTAAGGTGTCTTAAATGTTATACATGCACGCTTAGGCATATATGATTAACGTCTGCTTCAGTGTACCCACTATAACTGTGTTTATCTTCCTTTAGGTCATTTCATGCGTGTTTATATTCAGTTAATGAAAATGTTGATAATTAATAACCTCGTCAATTAATTTAAAATTTAATGTGTATGTGCTGGCTGTGTAAGTTTATGCAAATATTTAATTATATTTTTTCTTACAGTATTATAGGCTGTCTTCCTTGTATCAGTTTAGGATAGGTTTTTTTCTTCCCACAAGTTTGGTTGATGTCCCAATGTGTTTTATTCATCATTTCTTCTTATTTTGATAAAAATATATATGAATTGCTGCATATAATAATGTTTTGCTCTTTTGTGATGCTCTTTGCCATTCATGCTTAAAAAATATATTTTATTATAGTAGTGTTTTTTGTAGATTCCACAAAATTGTGAATTATAACAATTAAACATTGGTATGAAATGTCTTTTACTGTTAGTTAGTGCATAGTTATGTGTTATTTCTTTCAATCATAGACTGCATAATTCGAGTTAGTTTATCGGTTTTGTTGGTACAATTTACATAGGACTTTGGCCCTCCTGTCTGCCATTTCAGTAGCATAGTAGGATCTTGTGTTTGGTTTTGTGTTTGGGTGAGGAAGGATTAGGGAGAGAAGGCTTGGAAAAAGGGCGGCAAAGCAGCTTTGAGTATAGGGATGAAGATGTTACATGTGGACATACATTTGAGAATGGTGTTCTAATCTTAGCCAAAAAGTTCTTAGGGGCTCGAGATTGTGGGTTACATGTGGTAAGGCTAATTTAATTTCATCCTCATAGTCTTGAACCTTTCCAACATGTTTGGAGCAATGATGGCAAGTGATCTTTATAGGCATCTCCAAACAATGAGGTCACGTTACTCACATAATGATGCCGAGTCTCAAGCTTATGGTGCATATGATTCAAAGTGTCCTTGAAAAGTGATGAAGACCAACCCTAAATGAAGGGTAAGGAGCTTCAAGATACAATTGGGGCAACAGTTGTTAGTCTCTATAGTCTTAGGTCTATAATAGTATTATTCACATCATACTAATCTCAGTCATAAAATTAACTTACTACTTACTTTTAATTTTGTAAATAACAATCATACTTTTAATTAAGAATTATGTTTGATTTATGAGTGTGCCTAAACACTTGTTAGTTTGGACACCATGTTATTCGATGCGGGTAGCTTAAGCCCAATCCCAAGTCCTTGTGTTAGACTATATATGTATTTTCATTGTTTGACACTATGTAACTTTGTATAAGAAAGAAATCACTTTGTGTGAGAATAGATAATGCTCTCTAGGGTTTTTCTTTGAACCAAATTACCCTTGTAGTAATTCTACTATGATCTTATCATTTCCTTGTGGAGTGTGAAGATTTCTACAATTTCATTCTCTACTCTATTTGCTTGTTTAGTTTTCTCCCGTTTCATTTGGTACTTTGCTTGAAAATGTCACTTAGTTAAATCCTTTCATTCCATATGGAAACAACTAAATCCATATCAAGTGTTATTCAAAGTTTGTCACTACGAGGTAATATTTGTCATTCATTTATTTCTATGTTGTCAATTGCGGCGCTATCGCGAACAATAGCGGAAACGCGTTGCGGTGGCATCTGTCTTTGCGGCGCCTCTCACTGTGAAACCACTGTCATCTGTTGCGGAGAACGCGGACGCGAATAGCGCCTAAACGCGCTGACCCGTTGCGCCAGATTCGGATCCATGACCCGCTACTCTGTTTTTACAAGTTTGTTTAATTTTTTTAATTTTATTAAAGGTATTTGAGTTTTTTTCGTAATCAAATTTCTATTATTTTATTATTTTTTTACCTTTCTTCTTCACATTATTCTTCTTGGCCTTTCATAACTACTGCGACCCTTCTTATTCTTCGTTATTATTCTTCCTCTGTTTTCGTTCTTCTTCTCTGTTTTTCATTTTCCTCTATTCTTCTTTCACTGTTCTTCATATATTTTTGTTCTTTTTCGTCCACTTCTGTTTCTGTTTTCGTTTCTCTCACTGCCACAGTTTTTCTTCTTTTTCTTCTTCTTCCACTTTTGTTTCTATTTTTTTTTCCTCCTTTGTTTTGTTACTAACAAGAATGACATCTTCATCTGAAACACCAACACCCAACAACAAAGGCTTGTTTAAACCTACTGGTGAAAACCTTGACATTGCTTAGTAGTGGAATTATTTGGTGGATATTAGTGAAAAAAAGGTTGTTTACTTTTGATTTTTGTGGGAAGATTACGAAAGGAGGTATTACGAGAACAAAATTGCATCAGATGGGGATAAGTGGAGATGTATCTCCTTGTAGGAAAACACCGCCTGATGTAATACATAAACTCAAGGAGGCTCAGGAGAAAAAACAAACAGCTAATGATTCCTATATGGTTGAGATTAATATCACTGAGGAGGACGTTGATGTTGTGCAAGAAATTGCAAATGTTCAGGCAGGAAAAATGTTTGCAACAGGTATTGCTAAGACGAATGTTAAAGGCCCTATGGATGTGTTTATGTTTAAAAATCCAGAGGTATCTTAGAAGATGACAATAGCAATGGCCAAACATCAAACATCGATAAAAGATGCTTATGTGAAAAAGGCAAGGGAATTAACTAATCAATACATTGGTCATTTCTTCTATAGCAATGGTATTCCTTTTAATGTTGCGAAGTCTTAAAGCTTCAAGTTGATGATTGAAGCAATTGGAAATTATGGACCACACTTAAAGCCTCCAAGTTACCATGAGATTAGAGTTACATTGCTAAAAAAGGAACTAGAGCTCACAAAGAAAATGTTAGATGGACTTGTAATGGAGCAAACTCAATATGGATGCTCTATCATGCTAGATGCATGGACGGATCGAAAGGCTAGGACATTGATCAATTTCTTGGTCAACACTCCAGGTGGGACTATGTTCATAAGGAGTATTGATGGTTCTACCTTGATGAAGACTAGATTGAAAATATTTGAACTTTTGGACATATTTGCTCAAGAAAGTGGAAAATGTTGTGCAAGTTGTTACGTACAATGATAGCAACTATGTCTCGACGGGTAAGAATTTTATAATTGTCATTATCTAATTTGAAATATTAATTATATACTTCCAGCCATATGATGTGATTCATTTATTTGTGTTAGGAAAATATTTAGAAGGAAAATATCCTAATCTCTTTTGGACTCCATGTGCTGCCCATTGTGTGGATTTAATGCTCGAAGATATTGGAAAGTTTCCTATTGTTAAGAGGACCATCGGAAGAAGACAATTTCTTGTTGGGTTCATCTACAACCATACCATCACCCTTAACATATTGAGAAAGTTCACCCAAAAAGCTGAATTGGTTAGAAGTGAAGTGACAAGGTTTGCAACTACATTCCTCAGTCTTCAACGGTTGTATAAACAAAAGAATAACCTAAGAAGGATGTTTGTATCAGAAGAGTGGGTGAAAAAGGGAATATAGTATTGTTATCAATGTCTCCTTTTGGAAGGATGTTCTATTCTCTCTCAAGGCGATTGGGTCGTTGGTGCATGTTTTAAGACTAGTTGATAATCAGAAAAATTCAGCAATGGGTTACATATATGAGGCAATGGATAGGGCGAATGAGTCTATTGCAACAACATTCAATAGAAATAAGAGTTAATACACTAAAATTTACTCAATTATAGATAATAGATGGAAGTGTCAACTTCATCGTCCATTGCATGCAGCTGGATATTTCCTTAACCCCCATCACTTCTACAATGACACAAATGTTGACAAAGATCTGAAAGTGACACATGGACTTTATGCTTGCATTCTGAAGCTTTCTAAAGATTCTAATGATAATGATCAAGCTCTAAAGGAGATTGTTCAATATAGGAAAACGCATAGCATGTTTGGTATACCTAATGCAATTAGAATGAGGTCTACTATGTCCCCTGGTAAGTTAAAGTACAATGTTTTGTTAATTTAAAACTACATACTTGATACTTGTATGTAAACAATGTGATTAATTATTTTTTGCATTACAGCTGAGTGGTGGGCCATGTATGGAAATCATGTTCCACATTTGCAAGCTGTTGCAATCAAAATATTAAGCCTGACATGCAGCTCTTCCGGATGTGAACGCAATTGGAGTACATTTGAGCAAGTAAGTAACTGTCAATTGGTTTTCTTATATAATTGGATGTAGTGACTTTGGAATTAATTATTTTCTTTTAAAATTGTAATATAGATTCATTCTAAGAAGAGAAGCAAACTTGAGCACCAAATACTACAGGACTTGGTTTTTGTGAAGTACAACTAAGCTCTTAAAGACTGCTTTGATAACAAGGATTTAACTGATCCCATTCTCCTCAACAATATTGATGAGTGTTATGATTAGCTTGAAAAATAATTGGATGAAAACAGTGTATTTGCAGATGATTTGGTCTTGGGAGAAGATGGCTTCATTTGGGAACTTGTTGGTGATGCAGTTAGGGTTAATGAATCATCAAGACTTACTAGGCACCAATCAAGACTCGCTGCAACTATGGCTAATGGAGATGAGGAGGTGGAAGAAGAAGCATTTGAATCAAGTGATGAACAACATAATGTTGATGTGGTTGAAATTACAAGTGAAGATGGGGAAGATAATTTTGCATGATTTTGATTGTTTTTTAGGTGTTTGGAAATTTTCTGGTTTTTAGAGAGTTAGTGGATTATTTTTTCTGATTGGGATTAGTGTATGGAAAAATGTAAATGAGAGAAAAATAAAGAACACGACAATTTATCCTAGTTCCCCTTACAACCAAGCGTACATCTAGTCCTCTTGTACACCACAAGAGATTTTCCACTATTGTTAGAATAAGTACAAGTCCCACCCTAGGACCACTGTTACAAACTCCCAATAATCTCCCTAGATAGCACACCACTATCCTAGTTTACAACACTTGAAGAAAGTACACCACTTTCCTCAAAATACATAATAACTTGAATGGTTTATCAACATTGATTTTGACTAAGATCAATAAGATATAATAGTTGATGTACAATGATAACAGTCTAATATAATTCCAAGTACAATAGAGAACCTTTCTCAATGATATGAAAATGTAAAATCTGTACTTGAAATATGAAAGTAAGACTTTGAATTGTAAAACACATGTTTTTGATGAAGACAAAGACCAATAATTATGATCGAAGAAACAAATCTCAAAAAGAAGTCCAAATATCAAAGTCAACTATAATCAAACATATTAGATGTTTAATAAATGTAAAGATACATGATGCAATCAAATATTCCTATTTCAAAAGTACATGAGAACCATTCATCTTAGCATATGCACAAAAAGGATTTTTCATATGTCAAAATTACATTAACAATGTTTAAAATTAAAGTTTTTGACAAAAAGAAATGTCGTATTCGAATACAGCATATTGTATTCGAATACAGATGCTAAGTCAGTAGCAAAAACTGAACATCTGTATTCGACTACGAGATGCTGTAGCCGAATACAAGTGCTAAGTCAGTAGCTAAGACTACACATCTATATTCGACTACAACATGATGTAGTCGAATACAAACAACAAGTCAGTGGCAAAATTCACCTAATTGTATTCGACTACATGGATTTTGTATTCGAATACAAGATGAAAATTTGGAATAAATCTGAACTTTATAAGAGGTGTATTCGAATACACACATACTGTATTCGAATACAACTAGAAACAATGCATTTTTTTAGATCTGAAATTGTTCTAGATCGTTGCATTTGTTTATCAAACCTCTTGGTACAATGGCCACTGATCTGAAGTGATGTCTATGGAGTATAAATACCCCATAGTTTCATATTAATTAACACACAATCCTACTACAAAACCTTGAACAACTTTGAACAAATTTCTGAAATTTTCTCAAAGTTATTTTTCATATTTCAAATACTTGAACTACATTTTCATATCATTGAGAAAGGTTCTCAAAGTACATTTGAAATGATATTGGATTGATATCATTGTACAATTGTTATATTCTTATTCCAAGTTAAAGAACATTCTGTTGAAAATCACTAAAGTGATTATATTGTTTGTAAAAAGAAAGTAGTACTTTCTTCAAGTGATCTAATCTAAGATAGTGGTGTGCTATCTTAGAAGTTGTGTTAGAAGTTTGTAGCAGAGATCCTAGGGTAAAATTTGTACATTTTCTGACAATAGTGGAAAAATCTCTTGTAGTGTGCAAGAGGACTGGATGTACCCTTGGTCATAAGGGGAACCAGGATAATACTGTTGTGTCCATTAAATTTCTGCCATTTACTTATTGCCACATACTGTCCTAAAGTAGAAAAATCGATCACCAAATCGCTGAAAACAAGAAAATTTTCTAAACACCTAATTCACGCCCTCTTAGGTGCACCTCTATTCTTACATGAATAACTCAAAATATTTCAGAAAGTTTGTTCTAAAGTTAAATCTAAAACAAGGAAGTATTTATACTCCTTAGACATCACTTTAGATTAGTGGGAATCGTTCCTAGAGGTTTGATGAACATATGCAATGATCCAAGTTGAATCTAAACTGAAAAATTGCATTGTTTCGCAGTTGTATTCAGCTACAGCAGGAGTGTAGTCAAATACACCTCTGTAACGTTCAATTTTATTTGAAAATTTTAACTATGTATTCGAATACAACACCTTGTAGTAGAATACAGATGTTTGAATTTTTCCATTGACTTGGTTTTGTATTCGGCTACATCATGTTGTAGTCGAATACAAAAGTGCAGTTTTAGCTACTGACTTAGCATTTGTATTCGGCTACACCATCTCGTAGTTGAATACAAAAGTGCAGTTTTAGCTACTGACTTAGCATTTGTATTTGAATACACCATCTCGTAGTCGAATATAGATATTCCGTTTTAGCTACTAACCAGAGTCTGTATTCGGCTACAACGTGTTATAGTCGAATACAACCTTGAATTTTGTCAAAAACTTGATTTTAAAACATTGTTCATGCATTTTGACACTTTGAAAATTCTTTTGATGCATATGCTAAAATAGAAGGTTCTCATGTGCATTTGAAATATATTATTAGATTGCATCAAGTACCTTTACAAGTCTTCTAGCATATTTGAAAAAGGTTGACTTGATTGTTGACTTTTCTTTGAGCTTCCAATTTTGATCACTTTACTTGGTCTTTGTCTTCATAAAAAACATAAGTCTTCTTGCATATTTACAAACCTCGTTTCCTAGAACCGTTTCTCTTATTTCATTTTACAAGAATGTTGAATACTCAAATGAGTGTCTTGAGAGAAGAGCGTAAAACCAAAGAGAGAAAATCTCATCAGAGGTATTGCTAGAGAAGAAACTTGAGACTTGTTAAGAGTGCAAAAACTCCTGAAGGATACCGTTGATGCAAATTACCTGACCAATAGATGATTTTGCTACTAAAATCAAATCATTAGAAAAAGCAAATGTGGGATAAGCTACTATTATCCCCTCTTCCAAACTTATAAGGGTTCCAATGACCTGCTAAAACTACATCCTTAATTATATGCCCGAGCCTCTCAAGGTGATTAACAAAATGATAGGGAGATATGAGATTCCTCTATCGCATACCTCTAGAAGAAGTGAAAGATATACAATGGATAAATAAATCTAACAAGCTTAGAAGGAAGTCCAAATATATTTAAAGTTCCTTTCACAAAACTTCACTATAATATGTCTTAAGCCTTTTCTAGATCCAATTTCATAATCATAAAGTACTTTTGGCCTTTAAGATTCTTAAAAGACTAAATGGTTTCTTGAAGAACCAAGATATTATCAACAATAGATCTACCTTGAATAAAGCTGCTTTGGTTCGCAAAGATGACATGATACATAATATTATGTAGTGTTTGAGCAATCATCTTTGTAAAGACTTTGTAAACCACATCACAAAGCGCAATAAGTTTCAATTGAGAAACTCAAGAAAGGTCCTCATATTCAAGAATGAGAGTAAGGAGACTCTGATTAACATCTCTTATTTCTTGGTGATTATGATAACAATGCTTCAAAATATACCAAATTGATTGCCCAATAGTATTCCGCTAAGACTTAAAGAAGTCATGATGGAACCCATCATCCCAAGACCTTAAGTTCTCCATACTAAATAGGGTCGATCTTGCTTTCTCTAATGCAAACTTATAATGAATCAAGGTCAGGTCACACTCTATGATAAGAGGAAGCTAATGAATGGTTTGAAACTCAATAAGGGTCCTCATATTCAAGAATGAGAGTAAGGAGACTCTGATTATCATCTCTTATTTCCGCTAAGACTTAAAGAAGTCATGATGGAACCCATCATCCCAAGACCTTAAATTCTCCATACTAAAGCGGGTTGATCTTGTTTCCTCTAATGCAAACTTATAATGAATCAAGGTCAGGTCACACTCTATGATAAGAGGAAGCTAATGAATGGTTTGAAACTCAAGAAGGGTCCTCATATTCAAGAATGAGAGTAAGGAGACTCTGATTATCATCTCTTATTTCCTGGTGATTCTGATAACAATACTTCAAAACGTATCAAATTGAGTGCCCGATAGTATTCCGCTGAGACTTAAATAAGTTAGGATGGAACCCATCATAGCCCAAAACCTTAAATTCTCCATACAAAAGAGGGTTGAACTTGTTTCCTCTAATGCAAACTTAGAATGAATCAAGGTCAGGTCACACTCTATGATAGGAGGAAACTAATGAATCGTTTGAAATTAACCCTACCAAATACCATTAGAAGTTTAAGGCTGAGAAAAGAAATTGATAAGCATCTCTTGAAGACCAACATCATGAGAGTTCAAAAGGGCCATAATCACTACGCCAAAAATGATATTTTATAGTGCGTCTTTTACAGCGCTTATTAAATACAAGCGCTGTAATATAAATTTTTAAAAATAACGGAGGCTACAACAGCACTTTTTTTACAAGCGCTGTAAAAAAAACGCTGTTGTAGGGTCATATAGGGTTAGAAAGCGCTATCACATAGCCTTTTACAGCGCTTCTTCAGAAAGCGCTGTAAATCAAGCGCTATTGCATAGCCTTTTACAGCGCTTTTTGAGCGCTTTAAAAAAAAGCGCTGTAAAAGCCTTGCGCTTTGTGTCATTGGTTGACCTATTACAGCGCTTTTTAGACAAGCGCTGTAATAGGCTTGCCCATTCACATTTTTATAGGACCTATTAGAGCGCTTTTTTAGAAAGCGCTGTAAAATCATTCATTTCAATAAGAAGCGTTCACTTTAAGTAAATAAAAACAAATTTAAAACAAATTTAATACGTTGTCAAAACCCTACGAAATCTCATCTCCCCTCCCCTGCGAACCCCTCGTGTGCGCCCATCTACAAATTGATTTACTTCTTCCTCCTTTAAAACAAATTGATCATCAACGTTGTCTCAGGTAATTCAAATTTATTTTATTTATTTGTTGTTGTCACTAATTCAAACTGATAAATTGTTACATGATATAATTTGAAATTGTTACACTGTTACATGATATAATTTGTAAAAAAAGCGCTGTTGTATCACTAATTTATATATCAAAAACTTGAAATAATGTTTATTGTTACTGATATAATTTGTTACTGATAAATTTTATTTATAATATATCAGACTGATATAGGTCATTATATATCAGAATTGAAATCATGCTTACTGATATAAATTGTTACATGATATAATAGGGTTTCTGATAAATTTTATTTATATGTGTATTATCAATATCTATATAGGTCATAATATATCAGACTTGAAATCATGCTTATTGTGTAACTGCATTTATATATATAGATCATATAAATGGACCGGAAATGGATGTCTGCCAATCGATTGACAAAAGAGTATGAAAATGGAGTGAATGAGTTTATTGAGTTTGCAGTGATGAATGCAAAAGATCCAAATAGAGTCGTTTGTCCTTGTTTAAAATGTTGTTTTGGAAAACGCATTAGAGCAGATGAATTGGAAGGACATTTAGTATGGTATGGAATTGATCAAAGCTATACATGTTGGATAAGACATGGTGAGAAAATCAATGATAATACTCGCACAGATACATATGTTTCAACTGATTTCGACACAGATACATATGAGCCAGACCGAGTTGAGGAGATTGCTAAAGTAGTTGAAGAAGATCTTCGTGATTGTCCTAAAATGTTTGAGAGCTTGTTGAGTGATGCAGAGAAACCATTATATAATGGTTGTACTAAATTCACAAGACTTTCGGCGATACTAAAGTTGTACAACTTAAAAGCGAGTAATGGATGGTCTGATAAAAGCTTCACAGAATTACTAACCCTCTTAAAAGATATGTTGCCAGATGATAATGAACTTCCCAGTAGAACCTATGAAGCTAAACGAATTTTATGCTCTATTGGTATGAGTTATGAAAGGATTCACGCGTGTCCTAATGATTGCATTTTATTTCGAAATGAATATGAATTACTAAAGGCGTGTCAGAAATGCAATGTATCTCGATATAAGAAGAAACAATCTACTCCAGCAAAAGTCGTGTGGTATATTCCTATAATACCAAGATTTAGGCGCATGTATCGCAGTGAAGAAGATTCAAAACACTTGACATGGCATGCAGATGAAAGAATTAGAGATGGAAAGTTTCGACACCCTGCGGATTCTCCGCAATGGGCAAAAATTGATCACGAGTATCCTGAATTCGGGATAGAGTCGAGAAATCTACGCCTTGCACTTTCTACTGATGGAATGAATCCACATGGTCTTCAAAGCATCTCACACAGCACGTGGCCTGTGATTTTGTTGATTTATAATCTACCTCCATGGTTATGTATGAAGCGTAAGTTTATGATGTTGTCTCTGTTAATTTCTGGACCCAAACAACCGGGGAATGATATCGACGTATACTTGGCTCCTTTAATTGAAGATTTAAAAATTATGTGGGAGACAGGTGTAGAAGTCTATGACGGGTATAAGAAAGAATGTTTCAATTTGAGGGCTATGTTGTTCGGCACAATTAATGATTTTCCAGCATATGGTAATTTATCAGGATATAGCACTAAAGGTCAGTGTGCGTGTCCTATATGTGAAGAGAGTACAAATTGGATGCGTTTGAAACATTGTAAGAAGAATGTATTTCTTGGACATCGTAGATTTTTACCTTATAGTCATCAGTATCGTGGGTGGAGAAATGCATTCAATGGAAAATCAGAGGAAGATAGAGCTCCTGTAGCATCGACTGGATATCAAATACTTGAGAAGGTACAAGGTTTGACCAATAAATTTGGAAAACCTTTTGCAGGAGAGCTGGTCAAAACTGGGTGGAAGAAAAAGTCAATTTTCTTTGAATTGCCATATTGGAAGTCATTGTATGTAAGACATTTTCTCGATGTGATGCATATTGAGAAAAATGTATTTGACAGTGTTATTGGTACGTTACTCAATGTACCAGGAAAGTCTAAGGATGGCATCAATGCAAGATTGGACTTGGTCGATATGGGAATAAGAAATGAATTGGGTCCCGTAAAGAAAGGAAATCGCACATATCTACCTCCAGCCGCTCATACTCTATCTAGAAAGGAAAAAATTGTTTTGTGTAAATTTCTACATGAAGTTAAAGTTCCAGAAGGATACTCTTCAAACATTAAAACTTTAGTTTGCATGAAAGGCCTCAAGTTAAAAGGTTTGAAGACCCATGATGCTCATATTCTAATGGAGCATTTGCTACCAATAGATATACGTTCAATTTTACCTGAAAAAGTTCGCCGAACCATAACTAAATTATGTTTCTTCTTCAGGGAAATTTGTAGTAAAGTGATTGATCCTCAGAAATTACCGAGATTGCAGAGGGAAATTGTTGTTACTTTGTGTGAGCTTGAAATGTACTTCCCGCCCTCGTTTTTTGATATAATGGTTCACCTTACTGTTCATCTTGTTAAGGAGACACAACTTTGTGGGCCAGCTTATATGAGATGGATGTACCCGATAGAACGATATATGAAAATATTAAAAGGGTACGTAAAAAGTAGAAGTCGACCAGAAGGTTGTATTGCTGAACGGTACATTGTTGAAGAAGCTGCTGAATTTTGTACTGAATATTTGTCAAATGTTGAATCCATAGGGCTTCCCATGTCTCGTCATTCGGGAAGATTATCAGGAGAAGGGATAATTGGAAAGAGAATAATGAGTATATCAAGGACAGAATGGGAGCAGGCACAATTGTATGTTCTGCACAATGATGATGAGGTTCAGCCGTATGTTACAATACACATGGATCAATTATCTAGTTTGAACATGAATAGGAATCAAAGTTGGATAACTCGAGAGCACAATCGAAGTTTCATAACATGGTTAAAAAATCACATAAAGTCAAAGTTTGATGTAGACCCCGGATCAATTTCACAGAGATTGAGGTGGCTAGCAAATGGTCCGAGTTTACATGTCTTTTCTTACACCGGTTATGTAATTAACGGCTACACATTTTATACAAAAGAACAAGATGATCAAACAACTATGCAAAATAGCGGAGTCACTCTCGTAGCTGAAGCGATGCATATCTCAAGTGCAAAAGACAAGAACCCAATATATGCAAATCTATCATATTTTGGGGTTATCGAGCGCATATGGGAGCTAAACTACACAATGTTTCGTGTTCCCATATTTGGTTGCAAGTGGGTCGATAATAATAATGGCGTTTGGATTGATGAGTCAGGGTTCTTGCTTGTCGATTTTAATAGGGTGGGATACAAAGATGAGCCTTTTATTTTAGCGTCGCAAGCTCAACAAGTGTTTTATGTCACCGATCCTGCGGATGATAAATGGTCCGTTGTCCTATCGACCAATAAAATAAGTGATGATAACAATAATGATGAAGATGTTGGTAATGATCTTTTCTTTGCAACATCACAACCCCATGAAATTGGTTCAACTGATGATGGTTTATATCTTAGAGATGATCATGATGAGGGAATTTGGATTAATCCATCGTTTCGTATCATTAATGGACAAACAAATGTGAATCCCACCAAGAAAAGAAGAAGGGCATCTTAATGTGTTTTGGTATTTTGGTATTTATGTATTTTGGTATTTATGTATTGGACAAACAAATGTTTTGGCATCATTAATGGATCTACAAACATATTGAGCATTTTGGTATTTATGCTTATACTGTATGTAATTGTATACTCAACTTGACCTGATCAGGTAATTTAGCTTGAACTATTTGAACTTGACCTGATCAGTTCAAGTTCAAACAGTTTAACTAATTAGCTTGAACTTAAAAAAAATTTAAGTTCAAGTTATACATGTAATTTAGCTTGAACTTGAGTTGATCAGTTAAACACAATTTGGAAGAAAAAATAATTTAACTATTTTGGAAGAAATAAATTATTACAGGGCTTATGTAAAAATAATTTAACTAATTTGGAAGAAAATATATTATTATAGGGTTTAGGGTTTATTGGACAGGGCTGTAAAAGGGCTCACGAATTAAGCGCTGTAAAACAAAGAGTCATTGGACATGATAAAACAAAGAATTATTTCATACATAGAACCCTATTAGAGCGCTTTTCTAAAAAAGCGCTGTAATAAGGTTAAAAAATAAAATAGGAATGTCTTTTACAGCGCTTTCCACATAAGCGCTGTAAAAAACAGTCTTTCGACATGGTAAAACAAAGAGTCATTTAATATATAGAACCCTATTAGAGCGCTTTTCTAAAAAAGCGCTGTAGTAGGGTTAAAAAATAAAATAGGAAGGTCTTTTACAACGCTTTCCACATAAGCGCTGTAAAAAATAGCCTTTGGACATGGTAAAACAAAGAGTCATTTAATATATAGAACCCTATTATAGCGCTTTTCTAAACAAGCGCTATAATTGGGTTAAAAAATAAAATAGGAAGGTCTTTTACAGCGCTTTCCACACAAGCGCTGTAAAAGGGTCTTTTAAAAAATAAAATAGGAAGGTCTTTTACAGCGCTTCCCACATAAGCGCTGTAAAAGGGTCTTTTAAAAAATAAAATAGGAAGGTCTTTTACAGCGCTTTCCACATAAGCGCTGTAAAAGGATCTTTTAAAAAATAAAATAGGAAGGTCTTTTACAGCGCTTTTTGACAAGCGCTTTAAAAGGCTTATGAAAAAGCGCTGTAATAGGCTTTTAAAAATAAAATGATGAGACCTATTACAGCGCTTGTTTAAAAAAGCGCTGTAATAGGGTCATATATATAATAGTAAACCTCTTCAGTTTCATGTTCATTACGTAAATTTTTCAGTTTCCTCTGCGCGTTCTCTTTCTCCTTGCGAACCCTACGAACCCTACGAGAGTTTCAGTTTTCCTTGTTTCTTCCTCATTACTTACTCTCATCCTAGACCTACGATCGTTACGTAAACATCATAATCCTCAAGTTACCCGTTTTCATCCTCGTTTTCGTCTGCGAACCCCGTAACCCTACCATCGTTCGTAACCGTTCGTCCTCGTTTTCATCGTCTTCTGCGCCGTTCGTCTATGAACCCGTAACCCTAAGTATTTTACAAGGACTATTTCAGGTATTGTAGTTATTATTTTTTTGTTTCAGTAAAATGCATGTTAACTTTTTGTTGCTACGTACTTAGACTGAACTGAACTGCATGTTGATGTGCTGAACTGAACTGCATATATGTTGATGTTGAACTGCATGTTGTAGATAAATGGATACTAACAAGGGGTTAGATTGTCAAAATGAAGAAGTTGGCAACACTAAGACTTACGAAAATGAAGTCAAACGTGGTGCAACAATAATGCAAAATGTTATAAAAGCAAGAAGTACTGGGCAAAAATTTGAGGTATATTTGTTGTTTTCTGTATCTGCTATTTGCTATTAATATATTATACCTTGTTTGCTGTTAATATATTATACCTTGTTTGCTGTTAATATATTATACCTTGTTTGCTGTTAATACATTGAGTTACTTACTATGTATTAGGTTGGATGGAATGAGAGTGGTCAACCAATTGACCCCAACAGTTCCATGTTTGTTAGCTATATTGGAGTTGTTGTTCGTCAAAATATACCAATCACAATAGATGATTGGAGAGATAAGGCATTGAAGGATGCCAAAGATGTGTTGTGGGCTGATATTCAGGTAATTTTTTTACTCCACCTTATTATTTATAAATTTTACAATATACTGCTTTGAAGTATTTTACTCAAACTACATATTTATTTGGTTTGCAGTCAGCTTTTGTTCTTGATGAGGTGAGAAAGAGCTATGTGCTCAGAGTTGCCGGGAAAATACACCGGGGCTTTAGATCTCACCTCTCAAATTGTTATTTAAAAGACCGTGAAGGAAATACGATTGCGGAAGCTCCAAAAATATATAAACATTATATATCAAATGAGGAATGGAGCACATTCGTATCAAAACGTTCCGACCCCGCATTTGTTGTAAGTGATTAATTTATTAGCATTTGTTTTTTATTATTCATATTCATAGCGTATTTTAAATTTTTACTAGATTGTTATTTTTTTTATTTAGAATATTAGTAAGGCAAATCGCGAGAGGGCAAAAATTATTCCCCACCCATACAAGAAATCTCGTATGGGATATGCTCGTCTAGAGCAAAAACTTGTAAGTATACTATCTAACTAATGTGGTATATTTAATTAATGTGGTATATTATAATCTATACTATCTAACTAATATTTTGTTTATGATCTTAACGATAATAGCTACAAGACACCCAATCCGATCAACCGTTGGGTCGTCATATATTGTGGAAGGAAGCTCGTGTAAATAAAGATGGAGTGGTTGATAACGAAAATGTACAAAAAGTAATAGAACTTTGTGTAAGTATATTTATCACTTTAATATTTTTTAATATTGTGTTTTAAAATGTTTTTGAACTTATCTTTTTAATCCTATGTGTATTTTAGGCGAATCTTGAATCGGAAAATCAAGAGGACAACAAGGGAAGTTGCAGGGACATATTGGGTAAAATGTTTAATGTTCCTAAATATTCCGGCCGCGTGAGGGGGAAAGGATTTGGCGTAACTCCTAAAAGTTATTTTTCACAAGAGAAGCGCCAAAATCCATCTAACGAGGAAGTATTAGAGAAGATTAGAGTATTAACGGAGCAAGTGGCCCTCTTGGTGAAGACAAATAAAGACAAGCAACTTGCGGACCAGCCCCAACGTGAAATTCACATTGAGAGTGAAAACGCAAGTTGCAACGTTGGTCTCAACAGTATTCTTGAGGTAATTAAATTTGCGGACCAGCCCCAACGTGAAATTCATTAAATTTTCTTGTTTCACATATACTTATGTATTAATTAACCATTGATTTTAGGGGGTCACTCCATGCTTTCTATACTTATCCTCCCCTACTCATCGGAAGGTCGGAAAGGGAACATTGTGCAATGCTCCGGGCGAAGTATTGCACAACACACCAATTCCTGCGGGCCATGTCAAAGTATCGCTAGTTATTGCTTTGGAACAAAATGCACCGTTGCCTGTACCGGACAACGATGCAGATTTGAATTATTTGGGCGAAGCAATTGGCAGCTACGTGGCATGACCCAAACATCTTGTCTCCCTTGACAAGGTATGTTTAATTGCTGAATTTTATTTAATTGCTGAATTTTTTACAATGTTAACTTTAATTTCACATTTGTTTAGATTCAAACAAAGTCTAATAAAGGGAATGATAAGAAGATTCCCAGAAATGAAACAGTCACATCGCCCGAAAAGGTTTGTAACTTATTCTGTAAGGTTTGTCATTTTTTCTGATTCAATAAACTAACAATTTATTAACCTCATTTTTTCAGATTGAAACTAATAAACCACCCGCACAACAAGCCAGCAAGCCAGCTGCCGCACCACGACTGGATGTTCGTGGCAAAAATAAAGCCGGCAAACCTCAAAAATTGGAGGGTAATAAAACTGGAAAACTGCAAAAGCTGGAGGGTAATAAAGCGGCCAAAATTGTTGCTGCTAAAAAACTGGTTCGTGTAAAATCAGTTGTTGCTCCTGCTCCTAAAGTAAGTCAGCCACGACTTGCTCCATATGGGTCGTCTCTTGACATACAGGCAAAAAAAAAATATGGGCAGCGACGATTCACGAATAATAAGCATGGATAAAGATCTATTCGGAGACGCGTATGAAGAATTTTTTGAAAAAGAGCACATATACGAAATTCTCGACCATAAGGAGTTGAGTGCTACTGTTATGAGCATTTACATGAGGTAAAAATTACTTTTCATCTCATTTATTTGTAATTAATTTAATTTATTGGTAATTAATCTAATTTGAAATTTTTATTGAAGGTTTTTGTATGAGAAGTTCGTGTGCGCGCGCAGATTGTCGAATAGATTTTCATTCTTGTCTCCGCATTAGATTTCGATGCTTAAACACGATCCAGCGAATGTAAATAAATACGTTTTAGATATACTATTAGGAAATAAAGAGAAGGATAAGTTATTCCTTGCACCATATAATTCAGCGTACGTAATTATATATTCTATATTTATATCTTTTTTAATTTATGAGATCTTAATTTATTAGTTGTTAAACTAAATTTTTGTTGTTGTAGGGCACATTGGGTGCTAATTGCAATCAATGCGACCTCTGAAGTTATATACTACCTAGATCCCTTGCACGACCATTACAACAATCGCCCCGAGTTAAAGACTTTGTTCGACACGTAAGTAATATTCATTTATTTTTTGCATATATATATATATATATTAAGATCACATTGATTTATAATCACATTTATTTATTCGATAGTGCTTTACAAGTTTTTCGAGCTCAAAGAGGTGCGACAGTGTCGAAGCTAAAGTCAAATAACATCACATGGATTCCAATAAAGGTTTGAAATATATGCTTTTAAATTTCACTTACAATCAATACACAATTAAATAATTATTGACTTATATGTTTTATTTTATAGTGCCCTCGTCAAACTAACAACATCGAATGTGGGTACTATGTATTGCGATTCATGAAGGAGATTGTTGATAAGAATCAAATTTCAATCTCAAAAACGGTACGATATTTTAATTATTTGATTTTCATATATAAATTATGTTTATATTTGATTCTAACTTATTTATGTTCAATTTTTATATCAGTACTTTGACAATTCCGGTCCATCGTATTCTGAAGAAGAACTAACAGAGATAAAGGAAGACTGGTGTCAGTATGTGCTTCAAATGAATATTATTTGATTTGCTGGGAAATGGCAAGCTGCAAGGGATATGGTAGTTATGTGCTGTTTGTGTATATACTAGGTTGTGAATATGAGTAGTTGTATGAAAATAGTGCTGTAATTATACTAGGTTGTGAATATGAGTAGTTGAATGAAAATATGTGTTGTTTGTGTATATACTAGGTTATGAATATGGTAGTTATGTGTTGTAATTATGAACTGATTGTTGTGAATATTTGTGCATTTGAAAATATAGTGAATCTATTGTTGTGTACTGATTCTTGTGTGTTTTAGTGCTGTTTTGTTGTTGTGTACTACTGATTCTGGATTGTGAAATGATTCTAGGTGAAAATGATTTTGGAATAAAATTTGTGAAGTGATTCTGGACTAAAAGACAGCGCTTTTAAAAAAAGCGCTTTCTAAAAAAGCGCTTCTAAAATTTACAGCATATTATTTAATAAAACTAAAAAAAAAAACACCTTTTACAGCGCTTTCTCATAAAAGCGCTGTAATAGGTGCATTGTTATGCACCTTTTACAGCGCTTTTTTGAAAAAGCGCTGTAATAGGGTGCACCTACTACAACGCTTTTTGGAAAAGCGCTGTAATAGGTGCATAACAATGCATATGGATAAGTGCACCTTTTACAGCGCTTTTGTGAAAAAGCGCTGTAATAGGTGCATAACAATGCATCTGGATAAGTGCACCTTTTACAGCGCTTTTTTGAAAAAGCGCTGTAATAGGTGCATAACAATGCATCTGGATAAGTGCACCTTTTACAGCGCTTTTTCAAAAAGCGCTGTAAAAGGCGTATGACAAGCGCGCAATATATCCACCTTTTTTACAGCGCTTTTTTTTAAAAAACAAGCGCTGTTATATCCTTTTATAGCGCTGGTAACTACAGCGCTTTTTTTTTAACAAAAGCGCTGTAATAGGCTTAAGAAAAGCGCTGTAAAAGTTGTTTTTTCGCGTAGTGAATTTTATTCCTTCTTCTTCTAGAAAAGGAAACTTGCTAAAAAAATTTATAATTTTTCGACATGAGAAATCTATTTCTGTCTAGATTAATTGACCCAATAAAGCTCCCCATGACTAATAATTGTTTGATAATTCCTCCATAGATGGTGCTTTAGTGCAGACAAACACTCTCTATCATCTTCCACACATTTATTATTTATTCCCTCCATTATTTTGATAATTCTATTCTTTTTCTTGAAAACTTTGGCGAAGACATTTCATTTCAGGACTTTAAATTTTGTGATACAATTAGCAATTGTTCTCTAATTATTTGTAGGAACCAAATAATTTCTCACAATGCTATCAAAATATTCTTTTCTAAATAAATGATTTCCCTTTAAAACCCAAGTTCAACATATGTCATTCACTAATACAAGAAGAGAAAGCAACACAAGTAGCTCTATTAACTAAATCCCCTCCCACCTTTTCATGATCAAGTATAACTTGGCTAAAATCACGTGCAATACACCAAGGGTTTCATATCCAAATGGATAACATTATTAAATAGGAGGGCAACTATTATTCCACAAGCATCAAATGCCACTTGAAAAGCCTTGAGCTTCCACTATAGCTTCATTAACAAAACCAATCCTCTTGATAATTTCAATAGCTTTGTCACTGCTAATTCGAGGCTCCAAAATAGCTATGAAATTAAACTGGTAAATACATGCATAATCTTGTGCCAAGGCTGGAAAATCTCGACCACTAGCTCCTCTTCAATTACAAATGATGCAATTCATTAGAAAACGATGGAGGAATTGGTGTTAGCCTTGGCCTTATTGTCCTTTCCTCTTAAACCTTTTTGAGGTTTTTTTTCCTTCTAGAGGGTTTCTAACCTTTTGAGGAATAGCCTCCACATGTTGCTGATTTTTAGGACATAATCCCCTAATAGATCATCAATATCTTTATCCCTTGAACAATGAGTATATACTTGGTCAAATTCAGTTTTATTGAATTGGAATAGGCTTATCCCACCCCCAAAAACACACGATGATTTACTAGATTATGAAATCTGGTAGTGTTTTTAGGGTGAAAATACATTATCAGATGCTCCAATCCGGTAGTTTTTTTTACACATGTGAGTAAATATTTAGGGGGGATTAGCAATGGATATCTTTAAATTAGTGAAGGTTAAAATTTGGATTTTTGGCTGACCTATGTTTGCATATTAATACCAATGATAGTGTTTTCTCTTGCTAAATTGTTTCTTTTATGAGTTGGCCGAGACTATCACTATATTTCGTAATGTTAATTTTTAATATATTACACATTATATTTGTTTGAGTTTTTTCTTTTGACAACATTGGTCATCTACCTGTGCGATGTACGAATAAAATATGTGTGAGATAAAATTATATTTTGCATTAAATATGTTTTTATTCTCTTTAAAATTTTAACCTTTCAATTTTAGTTTTTGTGATGTAAAAATACAACTGTTAGTTTCCACAAATTTTTTTAACAAATAGTTTTAGTCCATGTTAAAATGAAACATGTGTAATTAACCCTCAAATTTAAATTTTTCGAATGATTTTTTGCAAGAATGTTTAAAACATTATAAAGAGTTTTTCCACAAAAATTTAGAATTTTTTTAAACAAGTTCTAATCCAAAAACTCAAAGAGGAGACACATCTCACTCACCATCCTCATGAGAGAAATACTAACTTATTTCAAACTTGTCTCAATGAGGTCACAAATACATATTTATTGTAAGACTATCTCTAAATCTAAATGGGCTATAGATGACACTATTCTCTTGATCCATATTGGCCTTACATCATATTTTTCTAAAATAAACTAAATGTAAAGAAGCAAAGTATCTTCACTTACACATGACTCAATTAAATCTAAATTAAAACTATTGCAATTCCAAACTAAAGCAAACTAAGAATTAATAAATAAAGTTCATTTTAATTTATTAAAATATAGATCATCGTCATGCTCTTGAGGTCCTTATCATTTTCTCCTTCTTGAAGAAATTCTACCACGAATTTAAGCTCCATTATACCGTACACGATGAAAGAATCCAAATATACCACAAGCTCATCATATCCACAGGCGTCAAATGGAAATTTGGAAAAATCACTAAATGTGATAAGTCGGTGAAATACATTTTCATCTTGAACAATTAACATCTTATCACATTTATGGTAAAGGTAAGAAATTCTAAAGATGGGGACAAAGTTATACCTTTTGAAGTTGATAGTCATGACCAAATTTACCTTCTTTTGATTGAAATTTGTGGCAAATATGTTACTTTGTATTTGCAAAGACTTCAAAGCAAGTTGAGTCTTATGGACATTCTCTTCATCACAAAAAAATGGCGACTCAATAATTTCCTTGCAAGCATCCCTTTAAGGAACCTTTGACGAATCACCTTCAAACACTAATATTGCTTCATTCACCTATCTCTCTTGCTTAAAGAGACTTTCAATTTTACCATCATCTTTCTCTTTGCTTTCAAAGTCAATGTATTGATGACATTCCTCCTTTAAAGACACTTCTTCAAACATTTGCACAAGAGAATTATCAAAGTTAGACAAATAGTTGGAGTTAATTTCTCGCTCTTTATCTCTCAAATATTTCTCCTCTTTTTCTTTATTTTCTTTAATTTTCTCTTTCGCTCTCTAGACTAACTTATGTTTTTCCTCTTCCTCTTTCTTTTCTTTGATTTTCTCTTTCTCTCTCAAGGCTAACTTCTCCACTTTTTTTTTTT
>JBBPBP010000002.1:33189747-33239314 GCA_037974735.1 Cicer chorassanicum
ATACTTTTTTTTTTCTTGATCCTTATTTTTATATTTTATATGTCTTTTCTCTTTTGCATACCTCGTATCATCCCTCTCAAAATCTCTAAGCCTCCTTACTTTTTCTCTATTTCTCCTTTTATACATCTTTTCCTCCTCACCATAATCTCTATATCTTCTTTCTTTTTCTCTATTTCTTCTTTCATACCTCATTTCATCTTCATCATAATCTTCACATCGTCTTTCTTTTTTTTTTCTTTCTAAATCTCCTCTCATACCTCATTTCCTTCTCATCATAACTTTTATATATTATTTCTTTCTCAATTTCAAACCTATCTTTATTTTGAGAATATCTTCCATGGTGAGATCTCCTATCTCTTTGATTCACAAACTCTTCTCTCAAGGCATTCATTTGAGTACTCAACATTTTTGTAAAGTAACCCATAAGATAAGTGATTTTGGGAGAAATGGGGTTTGATTCACTTCCACTTGTGATTTCAAAAACAACAAATCAACCAGTACTACAATAATTAATCAAATAACAAGAACAAGTTAAAAAGATAAAAATAAGGCCCTCACCACTCACTAAGTGTTTACATTCAATAAATATATCACTCGTGTATATGACTCAACGATGGCTTTTTTCAATGATGTGCATTCTTGCCTTTTTCCACTCAAACTCCTTTTTCAAGTTCTTAAAAAGAACCCAAGTAAGAATCCAAATCAAAGAATCGAAACACAATGTAACAAGTTCACAAAAGCTATCAACATAAGAGTTTCAAGAAGGAAAACTCTAAGACAAAATTAAGAGAATTTACAATGACAAACAAGAAAAATTAAGTAAATGAAGATACACTTAAGTAGATTATCAAAGAAATAAGAAAGATTAGAACTAAATAACTAAGTGATCCAAATATGTGGGAGATAAGGTATCAAAATCAAACTTGCAATGCATAAAAGAGGTAACAAGAATACAAAAATGTTTGATGTTTCATTGCGAACAATTCTAGGTTTTTTTTTTTGCAAAATGCTTTTTTTTCAATAAGTGCTTCTATGCAAAATCAAGTTTTCGCAGAACTTATATTTTCAGATTTTTCTTTGCATATTTGAATTCCTTTCATTTTTCTAATCGATTTAAGCTTTTGAATTTCCAGAAATCAGACATGTTTGGAAGAAATAACATCAAAAATAAATTTGCAAGTGAAATTTTGGATCAAATAATTGCAAGTGAAGAAGATGATGAAACTAAACCCAGATTTTTTTTTGTCAAAAACAACAACTATGGACTCGAAATTTCACAAAAATAACCACAAGTAATCACCCAAATAAACCTTCATACACATATTATGACACTTATAAACAACAAACAACTCAAGATTGAACAAGATTTTGAATAAAATGCAACAAATTGAAACTAAAATTTCAAATATGTCAAGAACACAAAACACTAAAATTGAAATTAATAACAAAGATTACCACTTGGGGACAAGCTCTGAATACCAAATGATGTGGATTTGGGTTGATTCCACAAGAGGTGAATGATCTACCAAGTGATTTTTTTAAATAAAGTAACAAAATAAAAGAAAAAAGAAAGAAACAATGAGGTTGAGAAGATGAAGAAGGAATGCGCCACAATTTAGAAGATTGATAAGCTAATAAAAAATTGTCACAATGGTAAGGAAGTCATTGATAAGATTCAACTAAGTTCTAATCCAAAAACGCAACAATGAGACACATGTCACTTACCATTCTCATGAGAGAAATTCTAATTTATTTCAAATTTTTCTCAATAAAATATGTGAAAATTTTAATTATTAATTAATTAATTTGACGGTTTATTTTTTTCATATTATTGGCACTCCGAACAATGAACCTGAACCCTACTTAAACAATTAAAAGTTCAAACAAGATTCCAATTCTTCCCTCCACGATTTTCAACTCCATTGAGTTTTCCATATTCAAATCCACCATCTCCCTCACTCTTTAGATTTATTTTCAAGACACAAATGATCATATATTTAATGAACCGCTCTATTGTATTTAATGCATGAAAAGGTTAAAGTATTAATAACACATTTTCAATGCATCTGGTTTGTAATCATTAATGGATTAGTTACACATTTCTAATGCATAAGGATTATGATGCACGAATTAATGAACCAGATGCTTATAAGCATTAGGTGAAAAATAGACTTGGAGTTTGAAATTAATTAAGGTTGGATGACTTAATTAGATTTATACATAATAAATAATAGATACTAGATTTGAGGAAAACATTCAGTTAATTAGCACGATTAGTGAAAATTTTAATTATTAATTAATTAATTTGACGGTTTATTTATTCTACATTATTGACACACCCCATCTTACTCACTCTGTAGATTTATTTTCAAGTCGCTAGTTCTCATATATTTAATGAACTACATGTTGTATTTAATGCATTAAAATGTTAAAGTATTAATAACATATTTTCAAAGAAAAATATTTATATCCATTAATGGATTAGTTACACCTTTCCAGTGCATAAGGATTATGATGTACAAATTGAAAAATTGTGACATTTGAAAATTTAAATCAAAAGTAAATACTTTTATCACTAATTTGCAAGATCAAGTTGTTTATCAACTTGACTATTATTTGAATTTCGAAGATTTAAAACATAAACGTGAATTGATACGCAAAATGGTATTATTCTTTAACAATAATTTTTTTCAATTTTTATAACATATATTATACAAATGAGGTAATTAATAATTTTTATTTTACAGTGTTAGATTTTGAAACAAATGGTGTGATCAAGGTTTGATGCGGATATATTTGTTGGATGTAAGCTTGATTTTTATATGTGGGACATAAAAGAGGCAAGAGGGTCCTGAACTGTAAAACAAGATATTGTTAATTACAGTCACTAATTTTTATAAAAAATTACAACCACTAATTTTTATAAAAAATTACAACCACTAATTCTACCGATTTTAGAGAACATTGTATGGATAAAAACTGCTACAATTACACCTCTTGCTTGGATTGCATAATGAAATGAGGAATTATATTGAAGAAAGAGCATCCACCTTCTGGGAAATGATCCAACGTTAAGTTATAGCTTTAAATGTATTGCTAGTATGGGGTTTTGACCCAATTTTTTGTGTAGGACTAATGTTTAATTTGCACTTGAATTTCAGCCATATGTAGGTTTCTCTAGGACTAGCTTATTGCTTTTAATTTGAACTTGAATTTCAGCCCTATGTTGGCTTCTTTATGACTAGTTTATTTCTTTTTGCACTTGAAGTCAGCTATGTAATGAACATGTTTTGAATTTATGCTCTGTGATAATAAATGGATACTTTTGTTTACTGAGTTTGAATATCAACCTTTTGCCATAGTTTTTTTTAGACTTAGTTGCAATTTTAGTCATTCTATTTTTACTGATTCACGAAATTGGTCCCTCTGTTTTAAAAGTCGACAGTTTTCGTCTCTCCTTCTGATTTTTTAACTAAAAAATGATAACGTTAGATGTTTTAAATAACGTAACATATAATACGATAATGTAAAATAATTAACACCTATGAAATTGGAATAAAACGCAATAAAAATTTAGCTTTCAACTTCAGAATCTTTTTCATATTTTTAATTTACTTAATGACATATGAATACCTAATGCATCTAGATAGTTCTATATCATATAATTATATGTCACGTCATTAAAAATATGTCAATTCCGCATTTTTTAGTCTAAAAATATGAGAGTTGGACCAAAATTGTCGACTTTTAAAATAGGGGACCATTTCCGTGAATTGATAATAATAGAGAGACTAAAACTGCAATTAAGCATTTTTTTTACATATATCTCTTAAACAAACCTACATTCTCTTAAAAACCTACATTCTCAAAACCTCATGTTTGGCTAGCAAATAAACCATAAATATAGGGAGTCCTAATACCAACTTTTCTCACGCTGCTCATTTGAAATTTGTCATACTCAATCATCTTTCTATGAGTCGGTAACATACCCCTAAATTGTGCTTTCACAAATGAATGATTATGATCATCATGAAAATATTTGATGTACCATCGCCTACTGTTGGCTTCAACATGAACCATATATTTAGCCTCACAACCACATCTAGTTATTGGTTTTCAAACACACCTACTATCAATAAGACCAGTGTGTTGAGACAAAATTCCAAATTAATGTTTTGAAGATAATCAAACAAAGTTAATTAATTTCTAATTATGAATCTAAATTATGTTGTTATTTAACCTGTGTTTTTGAGTGTGCTATTTGAAGATAGGTAATAATATACAATGAAAACAAGATCATTCTGTTTGCGAAAAGTTTAAGCATTTTTATATAAGATCAATCTGGACAATTTGTTCTTAAAATGAAATGAATCAATCCCAAATTTTAAGTGAATTAAACATCAAGACAACTCAAAACCATGTTCAAGCACAAAAGATTAAAAGACGCAAAACAACAGTAAGAACCATATCAAGATCAATCTCCAAATTGATGTCCTATGAAACAAGTACAGATAGGACAACAAGGATAAAGAAGACACTGATGCTGCATCACTGCAAAAAGACAACTTGCATACATAGCAGAAAAACTGGCACCAAGCAGTTGTCAAAAGATCTCAGTCCAGCACTCATTCAAAACAGAAACGAAAAACATTCTTGTTTTAAAGTAGGAACGTTCTTGATAAAATAGAACACATGTCAATTAAAAGATCAATCTGAACAACTGGATTATTAACGGCTACATGAATTGTCATCAACCTTTATCACGCCTATAAAAGGAACCTCAAGGTCAATATAACTACAAGAGTTTCAAGTGTAAGCAATCAATCACTTAAACAATCATATTTGAGAAATCAAAGCTCTTCAATCAAACAAAAGCTCCAGTTCCTTATCACTAGATTCAATGATTTTTTTACTGAGTTTTCTGTTGAAAGTCAAACTCAAACAAGTGTTGAGCAGATTCTGATCCATCAACCTTCAGATTCTGAAACTTAAGACAATATTCTTAAAGATAGTTTGAGTGGTTCGTAAAAATCTTTTTTGTGATTAAAAGGTGACTTGTAAAAACTCTTTCTAGACTGAAAGGTAATTGTAAGAAATCATTTCAAGGTCGAAAGGTAAACATTGTAACTGATCAAGAAAGTTTGTGTGAAAAGCAAGAACATTCTTGTTCAAGCACATTAGTGGAAAAACTCACAAATTGTAAGGACTAGACGTAGCCCACCTGTGAACCAAAATACATTATAGTGTGATTCTCTTCTCCTTATCATTAATTATTTTTCATTCACTTGCATAGGTCACGTAGAAATAATTTCTTTTAATTTCACTAACTAGGAACGTTTTGCTTCTATTGTTTTTGAAACCAAAAATTAATCTTGAGTTAGTTTTAAATTAAAAGCATGAATTAATTTTTTAAGAGAATTACATTTCAAACCTCCCTTTCTTGTGATTGACATTGTTACTTCAAAGTGTATTTAGCGACCATATGCCCTTCTTTATAACACATAAATTTGTTGTTGGATAATTTCACCGATAGTTTCTCATGACCTTCCTTTTTCGCAAAACCATGAAAACTAACGTACCAAATGTAAAATAAAAATGCAACAGAAACATCCGAAAAATGGAACATCATCAAATCTTCTAGACTTAGGAGTTCGATATTTATCTCGGCAAAATCCTCAACAATGTTAACTGCAGTTTATGCACTAAAGTTACATCCACTAATTTGACTAGAAACACTAACAAGTTCTTCCTCATCTCTATTGACATCATTTTTAGATCATTATCAATCCCTTCTACGTGTATATGAGATTCATTTTCATCACACAATGAGTGTTCTTCCAGTTCTTAAAAAAATTAATAATTCTATTTCACAATATAAAGGTAAACAAATCTGAATTAAATGTAACAAACTAAAACATAATATGAAAAAAGGAAACAAAAATATAAATCTACTAAAAAAAAATAAGAAACACGCGTTGCTTCCAAAGCAACTGTTCATATATTGAAAAATCCATTGATATAAGAAAAGAAATTGCAGGTCGGAGAAGATTAGAGGAGCATGCTAAAAAAAACTGACAAAAATTTAAAAAAATTGTTGTGCTGATTAATTAAAATAATATAAAAAATTGAGATTATAAATACAAATTTTTAATGGGCAACTTTCAAAAATAAAATACTATTAAAGCATAATTTTCAATTCTTTTGAGAAATAATATATATGTTGAAAGACAGGGACAACTCACGATTAGAAGTAAAAATATTTGTCTTTGGTGGACAAATTTAACAATTTCTCCACCTAAAACTCCACTTCATGCTAAATCCCAAACACTACCAAAATACGTAAAATCTAACAAATAAATATACAAAGTTGTGTTTTACTCTAATTAACACTAAAATTTAATATTCTTAAATAAACTAAGTAAACTAACATAAATTACTCAATTATCAAATAATAATTCAATGTAAAGAAGCTACAAAACATTTTATTCTAAGAGTTGTTAAGTTTTCAATTAAGACTTTTTACAACTTATAAAAAGTTTTGTGGTATTCAAAAACTTTTAAATTTTAACGGATTATTTTCTCAAAATGGATTTCGTTGGATTTTGATAGACTTTTTTGTGTACTTTTAGTAGAAGAAAATATTTTTTCACCATATGTGATTTCTACACATTCTCATTTCTTATTTCTTTCGTGTATTCTCATCACTCTCCCCTTCCATTTGTGTTCTTTCTCACATCTCTTTAGTCTCATCTCTCTATTCCCACCATCTCTATCATCTATTGTTTATCCAATTTTTTCATTCTTTCTTTCTTTAGTTCTCTAATGTATTTACATCTTTGTCTTCGCCCTCCATATACCTCATTTCTCCCTCGCTCTCTTCTCCTAACACAAGTAAGATTATTGTTTTTTTTTATTCCCTCTTATTTCTACAAAAATATGTAGCTATGTTCTTACTCTTAAAGCTTGTCCAAATGATATTTTGTTACAGAATCAGTATAAAGACAATATCAAAGAATCTCAACAATCTTTCTTGTTTTGAAAGCAGTATAAAAATTAATGTTATTCTTACCTATTCAAATAATAAAATTTAGGCTAAAATGCACTTCTAACCCCCTAAGTTTTATGGTCCGACGATTTTTGTCCCATCTATTTTGAAGATAACAATTTTACTCCCTTAACTATATCCTCTTTTGAAAAGTCAAATCCCCTTAGTTTTGACCAGATTAACACTAATGTAGACTCATTTTATCCGGGTCAACGTTCATGTGATCTCTCTTTTAAAAACTTGTACTATTGTTTAATGGTAGCATTTGGTCAACAAAACCTATGTTGCAATTTCTTCTTCCCATATTTTATTCTGTCTATCTGTCTATCAATAGGATGAAGAAATTGTAGAATGAAACCTAGATTTTGCTAACCAAATGCTACGATTCGACAACATGTGACAATATATTTTTTAATTTAATTGCACCTTTGCTCGTTCATATTTTTAAAAATGAATTCAGATAAGCGTTGACCCGTTCTAAATAGTTAATTGCCCAAGTCAAAATCAAGGGGCCCTGACTTTTGCTAAAAGGAATAGTGTTAAGGGGGTAAGAGTAGCTATTTTCAAAAGGGATCAAAATTGACGGATTATAAAACTTGAAGGGATAAAAGTGTATTTTAACCTAAAATTTATAAAAATTATTTAGTGAAACTTGAATTTTTTAAATTACATCAATTTTATCTCAATTTCATGTGTGTGATACTGTACTTTGTGGAGTATGATATAATTTACAAGGTAGTGCATATCTTGAAAACAATTTTAAAAATACAAATGAGTTGATAATCATCTCTATGCATCCTTCATAAATTTGTCACATATGAAATTGAGGACTAACATAATTTTAAATATTTTGATTATACATTTTATTTATTCAATTATGTTTTTTCTTTCTTATTAATTCTTATTTACTCTTGTAATTTTGAATGATTGCTAAAAACATAAAAAGTTCTACTACATAATTTAAAATATGCAATTAATGTAAAATATGCAATTAATGTAAAAATACACTTCCCATATGATCTACTACATAATTTAAAGTAATTTTACATCATTAATTAATCAATATAACACGTTATGAAAAAACACAAAATTCATTTAAAATAAGAAATCAAAATACATTTAAACTAAAACAAGATTGTTTATAACATAAAAACATATTTACACTAAAATTAAAGTTAAAAAAATAAAGAAAAAAGGCAACTCGCTGTTTCCCATAACTCAGTTGTCCGAGTTCGACACGACAAATCGAGGCATAACACAACTCTACACACAACTACGATCTTCGATTCCTTCACAAAAACCTCAATCATTCTTCCGCTATTGTTCCATTCCCATTCCCATTCCTCTACTCCTCGTTCCTCATTCTCTTTCAATTTTGTTGAAAAAGCGCGTTTTTGTGCTGTTTTTTCTTGGATCTGGGCACTTCTATTCCCGTGAAATCTGGCTATGGACTACGAACCCTACGATAGTAGCGGTAAGCTTATTTCTTAACTTCTTCCTTTACTTTTTTGCCTCATTATTCCTAAATTTTCAAACTTCTTTTATGGGTCTCTTTTTTCAATTTTAGGGTTAGGGTTTTGTTTTGTTTGGTTTTTCTTTCTTATTGTTCTCTTACTCGAAGATTATTTTTTTTAGCTTTTTTTTTGGTTGAGAATTTCAATTGGCATCGAAATTAGCGTTTCGTGCTATAATTAATGAATTTGAGTTGTTGTTTTGTTTTTTAGGTTTTCTGTAATCTGTGTAATGGTGAATAGCTTATAAGAGTGTGAACTCAAAAAACTTAAGAGTGTGATTAAATTTTGTGTATAATGAATATGTTGTATGGTTATTGACTTGAAACTTTTTTGTTTTGACATTAGCACAATGGACTGTAGAATTGTCATTTTGATAATTTCCATATGATGTGTTATTTTAATGATGAAATTATAATTTTTTTTGTTTTTCAAAGTGTGAATTTACTTGTTAGTGAAATCGTCTTTCTATGGAATTGGAAAATAAGATAACTGGGAGAGGGACACAGTTCTGTTTTGTTTAGCAAATGGAAACTGAAAATGTTGTTCTAGAAATCACCGGGAAGAGTGAAATCTGAACTATACAAACTTGTTTTTCCAGTTACACAAACTTGATTGAACTGCTTAACTGGTTTTTCTTCTCAGTACACTATTGGGAACAACACAAGCATAACTTTCACAGCGGAAATGAAAGATGAAATGTTTGATTTGAAATTTCGTAATTGCTTTCTGTTTAAAGTTCCAAAGACCGTCAACTAGTTGTTATGATTATGTTTATCTTGAACAATCTGATGGCTGAACCATTTGGTTTTCTTTCTTTGTGTTACCAATAAGGCATGGCTCGCCTCAACAAGAAAGGCACACCAAAGGTGCCTGAGGTTTTTTGTTTTTGACTCACTGAAAGGACCTTGTCTATCCATTTGTTTAGGGGGATTTAGAGATTTTTCTAACTTAAAAGGTTTACACTTTCAAATTTCGTCAAATGCCTACATTTTTGTTTCCCCCATTTTGACACTTTTGGCTAAATGATTCTCTCAACCATTCAGCATACCACATACATATGGAAGACTGCTTGCATTATACCCATTGTTGATTTGAAATATTGATTTTTTTACCTTCTCTGCAGTATTTATTATCCAGTTAATGTTGCATTGAATAGATTGTGTCCACACTTTGTATAGTTAGTAAATGCTTGTGTCCAATACCTGAAGCTCTTGGTAAAATCTTGTTGATGTATATTTCAAGGATTTATGGTCTGGCTTCATTTGTTATTATGCTTATACACATTCACTTAATGTAATCATTGCAGGAACTGATGATGATCTTCCACCAACACATCAAAATAGAATTCCTAGAGGGGCGCGCCTTGCTGGGAATGGAAGATCTGCAGTAGGTTCAATGTCATACCCCAGGATGTATGGTGAAATTGACATGGAAGCTCAAATTCACCAACTTGAGCAGGAAGCGTATAGTTCAGTTTTACGGGCCTTTAAAGCTCAAGCTGATGCCATTACTTGGGTACATTTTCTTAGTTTTTTTCCCTATCTAATTGTTTTTGAATTTGTTTGATCAGGTTTAAATGACTTCTAAATGACTTGAATTTTCTTCAGGAGAAAGAAAGCTTGATAACAGAACTAAGAAAAGAACTAAGATTATCAAATGAGGAACATAGGGAGCTTCTAGGCCGTGTTAATGCAGATGATGTCATAAGAAGGATAAGGTTTGATAAAATTTCAATACTTGGTTGCTTGTTGATCTATGCTTTAGAAGTGAGATTTTCATTACTATTTGCATACACACACATAGTTATGTTGTTAATCAACACTTCATTGGATGTTGATTTAAGGGAGTGGAGACAGACAGGAGGCCATCAACCCGGTTTGCTGACTTCTGGACAAGTTATTCATGATTCAAATCCAAGTCCAACAGTCTCTGCATCTCGTAAGAAGCCGAAGATAACACCATCTGTACCATCACAATCTTTTGGCGGACCTTCTCCTTCATTTCACCCCCAACCCGGGGCTGCACCCCACCAGCCATCTTCTTCTGTTGGAAAGCGTGGATCTGTTCCGGGATCTAAGGGCAAGAAGCAGAAACCAGTGAGTAAATATAGAAGTCCTGTTATATTGCTCTTCTTCTCTTTGTTTATCTGGAGCGAGCTTGGTTTTATCTTGTGTGTCAATCGCGGATTGCAGAAAATAGCAGTTTGCTGCCGCGCTACACTACATTGTATCAGCGCCGCTATTTGACAACACTTCGCACTAAATAGCGTATTGCGAAACAATAACGGTTTGTTCAAATTCTGCTACGCTATTGTACTCAATGTTGTCAATTGCGGATCGTGGAAAATAGCAGTTTGTTCAATTTCTGCTATACTATAGTGCTATAGCCCCGCAATAGCGGCTACAACACTTTTTTACTAAATAGTGTATCGTGGAGCAATAGCGATTTGTTCAAATTCCGCTATGCTATAGCGATATAGCGCCGCTATAGCGGTTATTTGACAACATTGATTGTACTATAGTGCCTCTATTTAACAACACTGGTTTTAG
The DNA here is from genome assembly GCA_037974735.1 of Cicer chorassanicum. Taxonomy (NCBI): domain Eukaryota; kingdom Viridiplantae; phylum Streptophyta; class Magnoliopsida; order Fabales; family Fabaceae; genus Cicer; species Cicer chorassanicum. The sequence continues at coordinate 33,200,856 of JBBPBP010000002.1, forward strand.
CCCCTCATTGCTGCTTAAAAAATTATTTGCTACTATGCAAACCTACATTAGCAACACTAATGTGTTTATTTTGGTTCTTTTATTTGCAGAGCCAAGTATTACCGGGAGTATCTTCAATAAAGCAATACCCTTCATCAGGACCAGGGGGAAGGAATCAAGTACCTAATAGAGTTACTTCTGGTGCTGTCACAGGTGAGCTTGCTGAGGGAGCATCATTTGATTCACTCATTGGTAGGAGAGTACGAACAAGATGGCCTGATGACAATAACTTCTATGAAGCGGTTATCACCCACTACAATCCAATAGATGTACTTGCAGCCACCTAATTATTTCAAGATTTGTTTGTCAGTTAGTTTATAGCTGACATACTTATTTATACTTCTAACTTTTCAGGGTCGACACCATCTGGTCTATGACATGGGGAGTGCAAATGAAACAGTGGAATTGGTTAATCTGTCAGAGGTATATTTGATACTCCCGTCCCAAAATAATTGACCTATTTGCAAGAAAAATTTGTCCCAAGAATTGACCCTTTCAATTTCCAGTTCACTTCTTTTCAATTGTACTCTTTAATTTATACTACTTGCATCATTTCTAATACAATATATTTTACTATGCATTTATGACATTGATAATGCACTAATATTTAAGAAGGATTTGATAAAAGTAGTATTCTCTATCTTTCACTTATACATTTTCTTAATATGTGTGAAATGATCAAATAGCTCAATTATATTGGGATGGAGGGAGTACTGATTAATGTTGTGTAATTCTTTTTGTTATGCCTTTAAGCATAAATTAGGCACCGGATTTGAAATGTTAGAAAATATTAATTTTAATGAAATGTTTTGAAGGAAACTACTAGGCATTTAATATTATATAATTGACTATACTATTGTGCAAAATTATTTTCTTATCATGTTAAATAAGGAAATGGTTTCATTTAGAATTTGGATTTTCTATTTAATATAATTGACTATACTATTGAAGCATCACACTTCCTGTGTACTTATATTTAGAAATTGGATTTTCTATTTGCTTGATATGCTTAGCATTTACATTATTGTGACTGCAGATCTCTCCGGAAGATATTCGGTGGGTAGGTGAGGATCCTGGAATTAACCATCGTGGAGGTTTTGGCGGATCTGGTCGTGGGATGAATAGGGCTGTAGGTCGTGATAGTGTTCCAGGAGCTGGAAGAGGTAGGGGAGGTACAAAGGGGCAATCGAAAAAAGATTTATTGCCAGCACAGAATGGAATAGGAAAGAAGGCTCCGGATGATATACAAATACTTCACACAGACACACTAGTTAAGGAGGTAACTGACAACAGTTCAATCAGAATACTCTTTAATTGACATGTTTGATCTTTTCATGGAAAACGTTTAATTTTTTTGGGAACTTGACAGGTCGAAAGGGTGTTTAGTGCAAATCATCCCGATGCACTTGAAATCGAGAAAGCCAAGAAAATATTGAAGGTAACGGACAATTTTATAAGCCAGTCTGGCATTTCTTTTACTACTTGCTGCTGGTTTATGTTATTTTCTTGCAAATGGTGTATGTGCAAATTATCAATAAAATGAATTAAATGCAGGATCATGAGCAAGCTCTTATTGATGCAATTGTAAGACTTGCTGATCTTTCTGATGGTGAAAGTGGTACTTCCCATTTTTCATTTCTAATTGCAATATTTCTGATGGTGAAAGTGGACTTTGTTTAGGTGTTGAGTGTGCTATTTAGTGTCTAACAGTTAAAAATCATAATTTGCATGGGTTCGGCACTAGATTTCTGTACATGCATATCAAATTGAGTTGCAGGCTATGAATCACAAACACACACGACACCGACTCTTAGACATTGGTAATAATTTGAAAAATGAAAGTTATTGAATGTAATCTCATGGGTCACTGTCGGACACCAAATACATTTTCAATTTGAAGTGTTTGTGCTATCTAAGTTATACATGATAGGGATTTTGGCAGAATACTACTTACTACCTCCAGTCCCCAATTATAAAAGAAAAAAAACTTCAAAACCTATGAAATTATTTAGGCTAAACTGCATTTGTGGTCCCTTAACTTAATTTCAGTTAAAGTTTTAGTCCTTTATTTATTTATTTATTTATTTTTTTCGATTTGGTCCTTTATTTTAATTTTAAGTGACAATTTGATCTTTTATGTTTTAAAATGTCAACAATATTATCTTTTTTTTTTTGCAAACATTCATCAAAAATTTCAAATAAAACCCATAAAATTAATTGTCATCCTCAATATAATGCAAATTTCATCAAATTCATAACTTAAATCTTTAAATAAACTCATATTTTCATTTCTAACAACATCAAATAAAGAATAAATGACCAAATCGGGAAGAAAAAAAAGATAAAAGACTAAAACGTTAATTGAAATTAAGTTAAGGGACCACAAATGTAATTTAGCCAATTATTTATTGCAGTAACTTTTTGAATGTTTTTTCAAATATACCCTTATGAAAAATTGTGAAACATTATATACACCTACTAAAATTAAAAAAACAAATTTTTCAAATGAGGGTAAAAAAGTTATTTAAGCAAATAAATACACCTTAAAAGTTACCTTTGAAAGTTGTAACTTTTTCTTATAAATAGGACCATAAAGATCTCCAAAGATTCTCTTATAATTAAGATTAGAGGGAGTATTAATTTGGCCATTTAGCAACCTTCACTTTGAAAGGCTAACATTTTGATTTCAAGAATTTTACAAATTTGAGCGTAAATGGAAGCACATTGGTTTGGGATGACCAAGGATTTGATTTTCACTGATTATTGCTTGGTAGAGTGGAAAATCACTTTCAACTCACCTCCATTCTTTGGAAATAGTGGCCATTAGTTGGCCACACATACACTCTACTTTCAATCATCCTACCGTTTTGATGTACCAAGCAAGGGTGAAGTTAATTTGATCATAGCCTAAAGTTTCCAGTAATGTTAATCACTCTTTTATAGTTTTATTTTTCAACAAGTATGTTGTCATCAAAGCATGAAATAATGAAAATACATTTTACATATGTGAAAATTACTATATGAATAATAATAATATAATACGTGGTGTTTATTGGTTCGTTATGCTGATCAATGTAATGACAATCGGTCCCAAACTTGATTATTTGTATATAACCTTTCTTGATTATCTTCTTATTGTTCATACAGATGAGGGTGGTCATCATTTCACACATGCTAAATCAATGGATTGAGAATGATGGAACATCTACGTTGTACAATGGCAAAAGGAGACATTTAAGGGAAGCAAAAGTAATGGGAAAGCTTAGATTTTCCCATGTATTTTGTCGTAAAAGATAACTTACCTGACACATGATAGTTCTTTGGGCTTGTTTGTGTCTTGTGCATTAGTCATTCAAGTAGGATGACATTTATGTAATTTGGTAATAATATTTATTGAGGGTAAGATTTGACCTAGGATCAGCTGATGCATGTATAAAAGGTATGGTAGCGTATACGTTCTTGTATTTGTTTTGTTGTATCAAATTAAGGGTCGACTCGTTCATTTAAAATGCAAGGTAAATTACATTACTGAGAGAGAAGCATCAATTACACTTTCTTTATCTCTTATGTTAAATGCACTATCTTCTTTACTAAATAAATATAGAGCTGGCTTATTTTGACATAAAATGGCACCAGTTTTTGAAAATAATTTGGATGGTAATCCAGTTTAAAATGCGGTTAATAACGTTCAAGTGATAGTTAACTGACATAACTAGTTATAATTCATTAAGCATCTAATCGGCATAATCAACAACTGTTTGAATGTTATTAACTATGACTTAAAGTATATGTTAAAACAAAATTATGGTTGATATCTATATTTAAAATAAATTGTAATTGTGTATATTTAAACACAATATGAATGATTAATATATATAATATTTATTTGAATACTTGAAAATCATGATTAATGATCAAAATTGTGGTAAATTGACGTTCAATGGATAATCAATTAATTGAAAATTCTAGTTATATTTATGGTTTAATTGTAGTTTTAATCTCCCTTTAAATAACATGGTATATCATACGATGATTTAGAATGATTAACACCTATGAAATTGTAATAAAATCTTTTTAAAACTTAACTTTCAACTTTAGAAAATTTTCATTTTTGTAATTTAATTAATGACATGAATAATTAATGCATATAGATAATTCTACATTATGAAATTATATGACACATCATTTAGAATATTATATCAAACCATCATTTTTAGTTTAAAAATCTGAGGGAGATACAAAAACTCTCGACTTTTAAAATAAGGAGACCAATTCTATGAATTGATGAAAATAGAGAGTAAAACTAGAATTAAGCCTATATTCATTAATAATCTATTCAATGCAATTAACAACATATTTAAATTAAATCAAGATCTATTGGAAATAGCAAATGTGTATTTTAGTGTGAAAAACTCTACCTTCTCTCTAATCTCTTCCCCTATGAACCTTTATCCTTTAGTGTTTTTCCCTCCCATGTTTCTCCTCCAACATTGGGGGTTTGTTCGCCGTTGCCACTTAGTTTTGGCCTACCACCACTACTTGAGATTGTCGCACCGCCATCCATCTGTTGAAGAAAAAATCTTTTTGCTATATGTTTTAATGACAACAAGCCTTATGAAATAAATGATTAAGTTTTATGAATGATGATCTACTAATGATTGCACTTGAGTTTTGTTTAAGGAACATGAATTACATAAGTGAACAAACAAGAAGCCATTCACTTCATCAAAGTGCATAAAAATTGATGACGAGATCATATAAAAAGGAAGCAAGTTCATTCAGAGAAACGAAGAACGTTCTTGACAGAATTCTGTAAAACGAAAAACGTTCTCCACAGTTCTAAATTAACAAGAATGATCAGATTCTTAAAGAAAAAAACTAGTTTCATTATTTACAATCTCTTCCAGAATTTCACCAAAAATATACAAGAATCATGTTAGTATAAGAATCACTCCAAAGAACAAAGGCAAAAGCTATGCTTCATAATTTATCAAGCAAGATCATTCTCCAAGTTTGAGGAAGCATCAAGTACGAATTTGACAGATTTGATTGGACACTTCAGCTGTACTTTTGAGCAGCCTGCACACGTGATAAAAACATGGAATCATTTCAAGACAGCTGACAAAGAAGCCTAAATCTCAGTAACCCTCAAAGCAGAAATGAAGATCGTTCTTGCTTTAAGGCAGATTGATGGCTAAGATAAGCAAGTACTACCTGAATAGAAATGATAAAGTCACTACACTACTGACACACGTACAAAATAGAAAAGCTTGGAATGCAACAGCTGTTAGAAGTTCAAAACCAGCAAACCACTCATAACAGAAACAAAGAATGTTCTCGTTTTCACAGCTTTAACCCAAAAATATTCTGGTTTAAAAAGAACAAACCAGGATATATTGCTGTGTGAATTCTTTTTCTCTTATCTCCATTTATTTATCACCCACTTAGCACTGATCACATGGTAAAGTTTTTATTGTTATATTACTAACGAAGAACATTCTCATTTTATTGTTTATCAAACCAAAATCATTCTTGAGTTAATTTAAATTAAGCACAGTAATTAAAATTTTAAAAGGATCACAATTCAAACCCTCCTTTCTTGTGATTGACATTGCTACTTTAATTGGCATCACAACACTGCCTCTAAAGTTGAGCACCTAACAAGTGTTAGAGGAAAATATTTAGGAAGAAAAAGTAATGTCAGAAGCCAACATTTGCTTAATGGAAAACTTAGAAAATAATGAGGTAACCATCTCTGGACTTTGTCCTTTATGTGAACAAATGGAGAAAGAATTTGATAATCTTTTATGTGATTCAAACTTTCTTGCTCAAAAATATGGTTTATTAAAAGAACAACTTTGTAAAGAAAAAGAAGAAAAAGAGAAAGCCCAAGCTTTGAATGACGAACTCAGAAAGGTCATTCAAAGTCTGCAGCAATCTTATTTCAAAATGTTTGAGCAACAAAAGATTCTCAATGAGATAACCATAAAAAAATCATCTTCCAGAATGTTCTGAAATTAAGGAAGAAAGTACCGCTTTAAAAATAGAAGTTCATGAATTGAAAAATGATTTAACCAACTTGGAAAAAACCACTAAAACTTTTCAAAAGAACATAATATTTGAAGAAGGGATATTTGACAAAGATGATTTACGTTTCAAAACTTCTTAAAAAGAAAAGCTTTATGAAAACTTTTTTGTGCCAAAAAAGAAGGATGAGAAAGGTAATAGAAGACGCTTTTATTGTAACAAAACCGGACATTTTGATTCCTTATGTTTTTCCAAAAAACGAAGAACGTTTTGGTCTCACATCAGAACATTCTTCAAGAACAAAAAAGAAGTGTTCTTATTGTTCAAAGAGTGGTCATGTTGAACCAAATTGTTGTCATAAAAAAAATCTTCTAGAAGAAGATATACTAACCATCAAGGACCCAAACAAATATGGGTACCAAAATCATTACTAACTTGTGATGTATGAACATCATCCAACAATCAACAAAGAACATTGATACATGGACAAGGCATGCTCAATACACATGAATGGAAAAGTATGACGCCTCCTCTCATTATAAAAATTTGGAGTGTCTATGACCTTTGGAAACATTAACAAATCAAAGGTACATGTATCATTAGTTGAAATAATTTTGCATAGATTAAAGATGTTTGATATGTGAAAGATAACTTTGTAAAATTGATTTTAAAGTTATTTTTTAAACCCCACATGGCTGAGGTAAAACAAACATCCTCATGTTTCAGTTTAAAGAAAAATCCTTATGTTTTATACTTAGATGAATTTCCAACCAAATCATGTTTTTAAGTCTTTTGAAAAAGAATTATCATTTCTATAAGAAATGATCAAGGGAGATTTGAAACATCACTCTTCAAATCATTCTTTTGATGAAAATGATATTTCACACGATTTGCTTGTCAAAGAACTTTCCAACAATATAAAGCTATTTTAAAAAAATTAGTTACAAGAAATGGCTAGAACAATTTTAAATTTTGGGGAGAAGTCATAAAAATTGTTTGCCATGTTTTTAATTTTGGCTCTATTATAAAATATTTAACATACCTTCATATGAAGTTTTGAAAAATAGAAATCAAAACAAATCATACTTTAACATTTTAAAATGTCATTACTATGCTTTGCATGATAAAGAAAGTATGGACAAATTTGTTTTAAAATGCCATCAAAGTATATTTTCTGAATACTCTACATTCTATAAATATTATAGAATATAAAATCTCAAGGCCTAAACTATAGATGAAATTATGCATATTATGTTTGATGAATATGTTGACTTTCATGATGAAAGATAGGATGGTGAAGAAAAATAATTACAATGTTAAATTTGGATAAATCACAAAGTTGATAATGTTCAAATATCATCCATGAAAACTCCAAAGTCTGATCATGGAGTGGCAAAACAAAAATAAATCTAAGAGAAATATCAATTTAAGCAAAAACTCCACAAGAGCATAATGTTCCTGACAGTGAATATGTTTCATCCAATCAAAACTAATGTTTCATATTATGATGATATGGTTGAAGAACATCAACAAGTTCTAAAATGAGTTGGAACCATTTGGTTTTGGCACCCCTACACCTACCTCACTACTTACCCTTCCTCCAAAACATCTCTCCATGATCAAATTATTGGAAGAACAAATTGGGAGGGATTTATTACTGGTACCAAAATTGTTGTTGTTGGAGGTATAACTACAATGTTTGACATGCCTCTAAACAATCATCCAAGAATTGTGTCTGTTGTGGAGGATATGGCACACAAGGGAATTATGTGCAACAAGTGCTTGACTATGGTGAGGTTGTTGTCATGCCTGGTTAAATTGATGTTCATCTACATCTTGATGAACTTGGAAGAACTAATAGGGAGGAGACAACAGTTAAAGAACTCGTCGTTGAACAAGATCACTAAAGGAGGTAGACTTAATCCCAATTCTTATGATATTTGCATCATGATAAGAATGAATATTTTTTAATGATATTATGTGATTGATTGGGTGCTCTTTAAATTAAGAATGCATACTATTTTTTATGCAAGTATGACTTTTAAGTTTAAATTGATTATATCACTCTTTGTCATTACTTGTACATGCATATGCCTAATTTCTATCCTAAATTCAACATGTTTACACTTTTGTTCTTATACTTTTCATGATGGTATAAACAAGTGTGAAAATCTAGCTTGATGTTCAAAATCAATGTCCTTGTTATAAAGGCATTTAAAATGAATTAGTGTCTTTAATAATTAGACAAAGAGTTGTTTTGTCAAGTATAATTCATTGAATTCTTTTTTTTTTTCACACTTTGCACAATAACATCTTTCAAATTATCATGTCAAATGAATTAACATCATTTTGTGCAAACTCACCTTTTTATATCCTTAAAAGCATTTTCTATCATGTTCTTCAATTATTTTGCATATATTGAGTAGTTTATACATTGCTTGATGATTGAGTATAATTTTTTGAATATGACTTTGAAAAAAATTTGAGTTTATAATGTGGCTTTTGAAAAAGATCCTAATATATATCCTTGTTTAGGATTTATTTTTGAAAGATTTCTACAAGAGAATATATGTTTGGTCTTCATGAAAATGATTTGTGTCTCTTGTTGCTTTAAAACTCAAAACTTATCCAAAAAGATTATGGCATGAAGTCAAAAATTGATATTTGAGCATTTTGAGACATATTAATATATGTCTTTGCAAATGAGTCTTATTTGTTGCTTACTTCTTTGTGAAAATTGATTTCAAGTGTTTAAATTTATTTTAAGCATGATAGATAGAAATAACAACAATCAAAAAACCTCCTACACACTTACTAATAAAAGTAAGCTTGAACATGTGCCTTATTGTTAATTTGTGTGGTTGCAAAAATGTTGTGAAAAAACAATATTTTAATGTGAGCAAATCTCTTGGTATATTTTTGATCCATTTAAAAAATTAGTTTTTGAAAAATACAAACATTATTAGTCTAAGAATGTTTTGTAAAGAGATAAATTATATTTTTCATGATGTCACATTCATCTTATTATGCTTCCATGTATCCGCTCATTCTCTCTAGTTTTAATAATGAAAGATGGATCAGTTTATAACAGTAAACATGATCATGTTCAAATCAAAATGTTGCCTCTTGTGAAAGAAGATAAAGAGCAAAGAGACATCTTACTTGTTTTATGGAACTTTGAATTATTAAAAAATATTAATTTCATAATATTCGGGGGGATTTTTTAGAAAATATTTTTTATAAAAAAAACTGAAGTCAACTCATTTTTTTTCTAAAAATGAGAAGAATATATATTCATTGAAAGATTTTCAAGTGTGTTAAAATGCTTTCATATGTTTGCATATAATTATTTCATATTGCTTTTGTTATCATTATCCATATCTTGATTGCAATATTGACTAAAATGATTTTTGATCATCAGACATGCTATGCTCCTTGATGTTAAATGCAAGCTTGCAAGTTTGATATATGAATGCATTGATCAACCACATGATTTCTATGTGAAGTATACTCATGCTATTGCTCCTTACATTTTCACTTCAATTTTTATCCCCTAACCTTTTGATAGATGCCAAAAGGGGGAGAGAAATATATGATAAATATAGGATGGAAGTAATTAATGAAGAATGTTAAGAATTAAACTCTTGCATGTGTTTAGGGGGAGTTTAGTTACATATCTATGAACATTCTTGCATTTTATTTATATCCATTCGTAAAACTTATGATTTATTCAAAAGGTTTGTCATCATAAAAAATGGGGAAAATGTTGAGGTAAAAACCTTTTTGATATATGTTTAAATGACAACAAACCTTATGAAATAAATGATTAAGTTTTATGAATGGTAATCTACTAATGATTTCACTTGAGTTTTATTTAAGGAACATGAATTGCATAAGTGAACAAGCAAGAAGCCATTCACTTCATAAGTGCATAAAAATTGATGACAAGATCATATTAAAAGGAAACAAGTTCATTAAGAGAAACGAAGAATGTTCTAGACAGAATTCTGTAAAACGAAGAACGTTCTCTACAGTTCCAAATTAACAAGAATGATCAGATTCTTAAAGAAAAAAAAACTGGTTCCATAATTTACAACCTGTTCCAGAATTTCATCAGAAATATACAAGAATCATGTCAGTATAAGAATCACTCCAAATAATAAAGGCAAAAGTTATGTTTCATAATTTATCAAGCAAAATATTCTCCAAGTTTGAGCAAGCATCAATTACGAATTTGACAGATTTGATAGGACACTTCAACTGTACTTCTGAGCTGCCTGCACATGTGATAAAAAATAGGGAATCACTTCAAACACCTGTCAAAGAAGTCTAAACCTCAGCAACCCTCAAAGCAGAAACGAAGATCGTTCTTGCTTTAAGGCAGATTGATGGATAAGATAAGCAAGTACTGCTTGGATAGAAATGATAAAGTCACTGCATCACTGACACATATACAGAACAGAAAAGCTTGGCACCCAACAGCTGTCGGAAGTTCAAAATCCAGCAAATCACTCAAAACAGAAACGAAGAACATTCTTGTTCTCACAACTTTAATCCAAGAACGTTCTGGTTTAAAAAGAACAAAATCTAATGTAATTTAAGATCGATTTGGGATACGAAAGTACATCTATCTACACTACAAACCGTCAGTATTCATTACAAAGGAATTTAATAATCTACACAAGATCAATTTGGATAGATTCGATCAAAGATGATCAACAAAGGTAAAACAAAACATCAAGAACAAACATCAAGATTAATCTCCAAATTGATGAGCTATGAGCAAGGACAACCATGACAACAGGGACACTGCTGCTGCACCTTTTTGCAGAAAGGACGTCATGTTTCGGAGACAAAGGACTAGCACTAGGCAACTACTAAATTACTCATTCACGTTTTCCATCAAACTAAAAAGCAGAACGTTCTTCGATTGTCAAGAACGTTTTGGACAACAATATAAACACATGTTTAATTGCGTTAAAATATATCTGACACTTGGGAAGTGTGTCCTACGACTATATTCATTTTAAACTGAATATTCAAAGCCTTTTATCATCTATAAATTGAAGATCAATTGGAAGATGAAGGCAAGAGTTCAATTTATAAATCTACCAACACTTGTTCAAAGAAGAACAAGTTAAAAACTCTTCAAGCAAACTCCAACTCTCTTCACTATATCTTTGGATCATCATTTACCGAGTTTGTCTTTATTTATCTCAAACAAGTGTTTAGAATTTTCAAGATCCCAAAAACTTTTATCATACACATCATTTGTAACTCAAGTCTATCTTTTATGTTACATTGAGTGTGTTTGTAAAAATCCTTTCAAGACTGAAAGGTGGTTGTAAAAATCCTTTCTAGGTTGAAAGGTGAAGATTGTAATTGATCAAGGTGTGATCAAGAGAAAAAGGTGTGAAGGAGAACATTCTTAGTTCTGAAGCACATAGTGAAAATCTCACGGTTGTGAGGACTGACCGTAACCCACTTTGGGTGAACCAAGATATATTGCTATGTGAATTATCTTTCCCTTATCTCCATTTATTTATCACTTACTTAGCAATGATCACATTGTGAAGTTTTTATAGTTCTATTACTAACGAAGAACGTTCTGCTTTTATTGTTTATTAAATCAAGATCAATCTTGAGTTAATTTAAATTAAGCACAGGAATCAAAATTTCAAAAGGATCACAATTCAAACCCCTATTTCTTGTGATTGACATTGCTACTTCACCATCTTCGACACCTCTCTTAAAAGTTCATTCTCATCTGTCATGATTGAAGTGGAATGAATAGTCACAAGAAAGAGAGTTTTAAATTGTGACCCTTTAAAAATTTAGTTCATACACTTTAGTTGATACTTTAATCAAGATTAAATTTGGTAATCAAAAGTTGATTAGTAAGCTCTTAACTGACCAGAACATTCTAGATAGTTTATATGAAATTAAGAGGTTGAAAATAAAAACAATGATAGTAAAATGTGATTTATGCAAGGAAGTTATTAAATATACGAGATAAAAAGATCACACACAAGAAGTAAACAAGTTCACCCAACTCGGGCTAGTCCAATCCTCACAATTGTGATATTTTACTATGTGCCTTAGAATCAAAACGTTCGCCTTCGTACCTTATCTTGATCACACCTTGATCAATTACAATCTTCAACTTTCAACGTAGAAAATATTTTTATAGTCACCTTTAACCTTGAATGGATTTTCACAGTCACCTTTCAATCTAGAAATCATTTTTACAAATACACTAAATCTAATATAAAAGATACACTTGAGTCAATTTTAATGTGTATGATAAAAAGTGTTTGGGATCTAATGATAAAGAGTAATGATTCCCAACTCTTGTTTTTTAGATAAATAAACACAAACTCAGTAAATGATGATCCACAAATATAGTGAAGAGAGTTGTAGTTTGCTAGAAGAGTTTTTTTACTTGTGCTTACTTGAACAAGTGTTGGCATATTGCAATTAAACTCTTGCCTTTTTTCTTTTGATTGATGTTTCTTTTATAGATGAAGAGAGGCTTAAAACTCAGATAAGGTTGAATATAGCCGTTAGACACATTAGCTAAGTATCAAATTTGTTTTAAAACAATTAACTCATGTTTATATTGTTGTCTAGAACGTTCTGCCTTGGTATGAAGGTAACATGAGTGATAGTGAGTGTGAGCTATCAAAGGACCATTGGGACCATGTAAAGTCAAAAGCATGCCCCTACTACTGCAGTAATAGTGAAAGTGAAGTGTACTTGTGTACTTTCGTCCTTTTCTCACAGAACATCAATATGGATATCATTTTGTAGGATCAATCTGTAGAACATTATGCATGTTTGTTTTTGCAAGTAAGCCTACAAATCCTGACTTTTAATTGCTCATTAATTGTTGAAAAGCCCATGTGCGAAATGCTAACTGATTTACTACTTGCTGCTCATTCAAAAAGATCATTTTTATCAATTGTTCTTAAATAGAACAACTAGAACATGCTAGTCAATGTTCTTCCATCATTCTTTTAACAAATGACTTAATCATGAAATGAGTTCTTCTTTAAAGTTGATTCTTGTCATTTTGCTGAATCGATAGGAATATTTATGAGTTCAAGGAACTTGTTCTTCATGAGAGCATTATTTCATAACAATTGAGAATGTTGTCTTCTATATTAGAGGAGAAATACTTTGTTGAAGCAATGCTTCCTACAATTTCTCTTAGTGTAGCACATGTTGTGTCTTGTTCGTCAAGTATCACTGAGATACTTTAGTATAGGTATGAATGTATTGAACACTTTATCCATGAAGATGATATCTTGAAGATTCAACAATCATTCTCTTGAATGATTGATATAGTATTTGATATATTCCTTTTGAGATTATTTCATAAAGATGTTCTTTGACTTTTTTCTTTTTCTTCATATATGTTGGAATCTATAATATATCTTATTTCCCAAGGTATCAAATGATCATTTTGATAATTCGCCTTATTCTTTGGTTCAGAACGTTTTGTACGATTGTTGCATTTGATTCTCGAGACAACTTTTAATTTGTTTGATTCTCATGGATTCATAAACTTTTTTGGAATAGTGCTAACACAATATAGACACAATAACCATGAACTCTTAGGCCAACGTTCACCTTTGAAAATGAAGAATGTTCTTTTGTCTTGCAAGAAATATTCTTATCAATAAATGATAAGGTAGTTGAATTAAATCTTTTGAGGTTCAATCAATACCCTTCTAATATCTCCATTAAGCTTATGATATTATTGTTGTAATCTTCGAACACTACTTTGATTCTTTGATCATTGAGTAGGTACTTATGCACGCAAAGGAGAATGTTATCTTGTCTAAATGATAAGGTAGTTTAATGAATTCTTTTGAGGTTCAATCAATACCGTTATAATTTCTCCATTAAGCTTATGATATTATTGTTGTAATCTTCTAACGCTACTTTGATTCTTTCATCCTTGATTAGATACTTATGCACTTATTGATGTGAACACTTCTTGCTTGTCCACTTATGTGATTCATGTTCTTTAAATAAAACTCAAGTGCAATTGTAGATTACCATTCATAAAATTTAAACATTTATTTCATAAGGTTTGTTGTCATTAAAATATATATAAAAAAAGTTTTTTACCTCAACAATGTCCCCATTTTTGACGATGACAAACATTTTGAATAAATCTTAAGTTTTATGGATAGATAAAAAATGCAAGAATGTTCATAGATATGTAATTAAACTCCCCCGAACACATACAAGAGTTTAATTCTCAACATTCTAATTAAACTCCCCCTAAACATATTCAAGAGGTTAATTCTTAACATTATTCATTAATTACATCCATCGTATAACCCTCATATATTTCTCTCCCCTTTTGGCAACTATCCAAAAGGTTTGAGAATAAAAGAAAATATGAAGTACACTTGTAGGGAGCAATAGCATGAATATATTGCACATAGAAATCATGTGGTTGAGAAATGCATTCATATATCAACCTTATCAAGTTTGCATATAACATTAATGAACTTAGCATGTATGATGATCAATAATCATTCTAATCAACAGTGCAATTAAGATATGGACAATGATAACATAAGAAATATAATAGAATTACATGCAAACATTTTAACACATTTGAAAATCAGTCAATGAATATATATTCTTTTCATTTTATAAAAAAGATGAGTTGACCTCAATTTCAATGCAAATTGTAAGAAAAAGAATATTTTCTAATAACTCCCCCTGAATATTATGAAATGAATATATCCTTTAATATTTCAATTTTTCTGAAAACAAGCAATATGTCTCTTTGCTCTTTGTCCTCTTTCACAAGAGACAACCTTTTAATTTGGACATGATCATGATCATTATTAGAAATAGATTGATTGTTCCCTTTTAGAAATAGAGAGAATGAACGCATACGAGGAAGCAAAAAACAAAACAGAGGAAAATGACATCATGTCAACTATAGTTTCTCTCTTTCCAAAACATTCTTATGCTAAGAATGTTAGTATTTTTTCAAAAATTGATTTTTCTAAAAGATCATATTCTGTCAATGGTTTTTTTTTTTTCACATAAATCATTTTAAAAATGACTTTTCACAAAAATTAGCAACACATATAGTTATTATTAGGCAAATGTTTAAGTTTACTTTCATTAGTAAGTGTGTGTGTGTGTGTATGAGACCTTTTGAACTCTTAAGATAATATTTCGTAATAGAAATATACAACAATTAAAACTCATTTGAAAAGACATATATAAATATGCATCATGATGCTCATATCTTTGAGTCCATAACATATCATAACATGTAAGTAGATCAAAATGATCATCCATCAATATTCAAAACAACTTTCATGCTAAAAACATGTCAAAAGTGATTTTAAGCACACAATGTGCATGATATAATCTTTTTGGATTAGTTTTGAGTTTTATAGCAAAAAGAGACACAGATCATTCTCATCAATACTAATTATATATTATCTTCTTGAAATCCTTCAAAAATAAGGATATATATTTAAAATATGTTGAAGAAAGATTTTTTTCACAAGTCACATTAAAATCTCAATTTTTGTAAAAAGTTATATTCAAAATATTATACTCAAGTATCAAGCAAACTATAGGCTACTCAATATATGCAAAAGAATTGGAGAATATGATAGAGAATGCTTTCAAGGACATAAAGATGTGAATTTCTACAAAACGATGTTAATTCATTGAACATTTAGCATGATAATTGGAAAGATATTATTGTGCAAAACATGAACAAAAATCAAGCATAGAATTATAATGATCATAATAGTCTCACATACAAACATTAAAGAACACTATTTCATTTTAAATACATTTTTAACGAGTGTAATAATTTGGAACATCATAACGTATTTGCACACTCATTTATGGATATTACACCATCATGAAAGTAGTAGGATTAAAGAGTGAATAACATACTAAATTTAGGCTAGGAATTAGGTATATACGTGTACAAGTAATGACAAAGAGTGATGCAATCAATTAACCTTTGAAGTCATGCTTGCATAAAAAAATAGTATGCATTCCTAATTTTCAGAACCATCCAATCAATTAATTAATGTCATCACAAAACAAGATTCAAACTTATTATAAATATAATAAGAATTGAGATCGAGTGTACCTCGTTTAGTGATATTTTCACTTGATATTCAATGATGAGACATCTTCAAATATTTTGGAGCTTCTCTTCATGCTCATTTATTTATCTTGATTGATGATCAAGAAGAGACTATTTAAATTTTGTTGTTGAGAGAGTTCCTCCATTATGATGTTGATTGATGATCGTAACCACATTGTTGTCATATTTTTGGAATATCAATCAAGTTCTTATTCCAGAATTGTGTCTTTCATTAATTTGATCTTGAGGAGATGTTTTTGGAGGAAAGGCCAAAAGTGAAGTAGGTGTAGGAGTGTCAAAAGCAACAAGTTCAAACTCATTTAGAAGTTGTTGATGTTCTTCAACCATATAATCGTGATAGGTGACATTAGTTTTGATCGGATGAAGCATATTTACTGTCAAGAACATTTTGTTTTTGTGGTGTTATGGTACTGTTTCCAGAATGAAGGCATGAACCTTTTTGCTCAATTTGATAATTCTCTCAGATCTTTTTCGTTTCACCACTCCATGACCAGACTTTGGAGTTTTCAAGGATGGCGTTTGAACATTCTCAACTTTGTGATTTATCAAAATTTAACATTGTAGCTATTCTTCTTCACCATCCTATCTTTCATCAAGAAAATCAACACATTCATCAAACATAATATGCATAATTTCATCTACAGTTTGGGCCTTGAGATTTTATATTTTATAATATTTATAGAATGTAGAATGTTTAGAAAATATGTCTTGATGGTATTTTAAATCAAATTTGCCCAAACTTTTCTTATCATGCAAAACATAGTAATTATATTCAAAAAAGGTGAAAGTATGATATGTTCGACTTTCTATTTTTCAAAAATTCATATGAAGGTATGATCAAGATTTTTTCTAATAGAGCCAAGATTAAAAAAATGGCAAATAATTTTTATGACTTCTCCCCAAAATTATTTTTCAACACTTGACTCATTTAAAATTGTTCTAGCCGTTTCTTGTAATGTTTTTTAGAAACAATTCCATATTGTTGGAAATTTCTTTGACAAGAAAATCATTTTCATCAAAGAATTGTCTGAAAGATGTTTTTCAAATTTCCCCTGATCACTTCTTATAGAAATGACAATTCTTTTTTAAAACTCTTTTACAAGGAATTTTGAAATTAAAAGACATCATCCTTATGTTTTTACCGTTACCGTTATCGGCACTGTTAATCACGACCTTCTCGCCCCCTTCCACCTTGTGGAAATAGCGAGTTTTTGCCTTCCGTGGGAATCAAACTTGGTACCTAGGGGATAAGTACCATCACCTTTTTTTTGTAACAACCCGACCCTTACCGTTATCAGCACCGTTAATCACGACCTTCTCGCCCCCCCTCCATCCACGATGTGGAAGGGGGGCGATAAGTTCGTGATTAACAGTGTCGATAACGGTAAAGGCCGGGATGTTACAACTTAAAACATGATTTGGTTGGAAATTTATCTAAGTATAACGCATAAGGATTTTTCTTTAAAAAAACATGAGGATGTTTGTCTTACCCAGGACCGACTATCAACCTGTGCAACCAGAACATTGACACATGGCCCCCAAATAGGGAATTCCCTAAATTTTTTTATAGTATACCATAACCTTTGAAAAATTGCATTGATATCTTAATTTTGTACGTTGAACACTCTAAGATTTTATATTTGCACTTTATGTCTAGAATAAATATTCAATTTCCCACCACTGTGAATCTATGATAACGGCTGCAACTTATCAAGCACTGCCACTCATCACTAAATGTTAGAATCTTGAATCTTGATGGTAGTGTTTGTGATTTTAGGGGCCCAATTTATAGATTTGAACAATACCTCCAAAAACATTGAGACGACCCTAGTTTTACCTCAACCATGTGAGGTTAAAAAAATAACTTTAAAGCCAATTTTACAAAGTTAAATAATGTTAAATAAGTTATATTCCAAATATCAAACATCCTTAATTTATGCAAAATTGTTTCAACTAAAGATACATGTACCTTTGATTTGTTAATGTTTCCAAAGGTTATAGATCCTCCAAATTTTTTGTAATGAGAAAAGGCACCATACTTTTCCATTCATGTGTATTGACCTTGTATTGTTCATGTATCAATGTTTTTTTCTTGATTGTTGGATGATATTCCTACATCACAATTTCGTAATAATTTTGGCACCCATATTTGTTTGGGTTCTTGATAGTTAGTGTATCTTCTTGCAAAATATCTTTCTTTTATAATATCATTTTAACTCAAGATGACCAAACTTGCTACAATAAGAACATTCTCTTATAACATTTTCAACTTTTGGTAATTAGAATATTCTAGTATGTGACAAGAATGTTCTACTACAGAATGACCATACTTGTTACCATAAGAATATTGTCTAGGTTTCTCAAATTTTTTCTTATGATAGCAAATTGTTTCAAGGTATCCATATTTTTTATAGTATGAACATCTTTTTCTAACTTTCTCATCATTCTTTTTTGATACAAAAAAACATTTCATAAAGCTTTTGTTTTTGAGAAGTTTTGAACTGTGAGCCATTTTTCTCAAACATTTTTTCTTAAATATCATGTTCTTTTGAAAAGTTTAAGTGGTTTTTACCAAGTTGGTTAAATCATTTTTCAATTCATGAACTTCTATTTTTAAAGAAACTAGACAATAACTCCCGCGTTGCGCGATAGAATTTAATATATCACTGAATATAAAATAACAATAATATGTAATTTAAAAGTAATGTTAATTTTGTTTTACAGTAGAATATATTCAAGTGTTTATGTACTTAAAGGTAAATATAGTTTTGAATAATTATATATAAGCTAGGTTTGCTTTAGTAAAAGAAAAAGTAAAACATTGTTGACTAATACAATTCATGCAAAATATATTTAAATGTGGAATTGGTTTATTCAAGCTTTTTGATTTCATAGAAGTGGTTCTTCTAATAATATATTTGTTAAATAGTTATGTATTTCTTTATTGTTAAAGTTATACATTTAGCTATAATATTTCTTCATTTTATAAAATTTGTATTAGTTTGGAAACATTAGATTTTTAAATTTATGTACTTTTTCACGTTTTCAATTTTATATGTTCATCGTAATTCTGTCAATCTCATTGTCGATCTAAGCATGCACTAAATAATATTATGTGCTTTGTGATATATTATAACATTCATTTGTGAGTGATAATTTGTTAAATCCAAAATATTGAAACAACTCATTCGTGTGTGCCTTGAAATTTTCAAATAATTATTTGACACAGTCAAGAAACTTCAAGAGTGGTTGAAAAAAATTATAGGCAAGAAAAGTTTGTGAACGTTTAAGACATAGAAAGTTTTGAGTGAATAATGAAATAGCTAAAAGTTATTTATTTTCAAATATTTAATATTATTCATTTTTTTTTGTTTCAATTATGATTTGTGTTTTTTTAATTATAAAAAGAAAAAATGTTATGGGAAACACATTGCACATAGGATAAAAAACTTATTTCCTATGCAATAATATTCATATATGAACTTGAACATCTATTATAATAATTAAAACAGAATCCCAAAATTCTTCATTGTGATGATTTGAAGATATTGGATGGTTTGTATTTTTTTTGTATGAGTTATTGAAATGAAAGTTTTGATGAGTAATTAGAGTTTTTTAAGTGTATTAATGAGTCATTGAGTGATAAATTAAAGTTGAAATTATATAATGTATGAAATAATTGTACTTGGAAAAATGAAAAAGGTTTGCATAATATATTGAAGAAACAAAACATAATGGAATAGAAGATGAATTTGGAATGTGCCACATCAGAATTTTGGTGAGTTGACAAATATTGGAGGATGTGGCATAGATGAAGAATTTTGGGGTTCTGTTTTAATTATTATAATAGATAATAGATAGATAATAGATACTCTCTTTCGTTTTTCAGAATGTTCGGGAAGATATTTTTTATGATTATTTCATTGAGAGTATTTTGTTGCTCAGACGTTTCTAAATGAGTTTGCAGCAAATCTTGAATGATTTTAACATATTCATCATTCTTAGTTTGTAGCTCCTTATTTTGTTTCTTTATCTCATAAAGTTGATTTATAAAAAATATACACTTTTAAGATAAAATTTTTGGATCATTTAGAAGAGTTTGACAAATTTCGAGAATTTATATAGTCCATTTGTACTTTTAAAAACCAATAGATATGATTTATAACTTGATAAATTGAAATAATATGATTTCTCAACACACTTATTATGAAAAAAAATTAGTTTGAAAACTAAAATTAAGTTATTAGTTTGTTAATACTCTATTTATTTTTTACTTTTTAAAATATGGATGAGAAATGTTTAACATTATGTCTCTCTATGCTTGTTAAGTGATGTGGAGCTCCTGATGTGCCTCCAACTATACTTGGGTCCATCTATATATTTTAGTTAAAACTTAATTTGTTTTTAATAATATATATATCTTCTCAACCATTTTTTTAATCCACAATGTTCAAACCCAATTTTTTTGGAAGGAATTTAGGTATTCTTTCTTTATACATAAAGGATAACAATGGGCAGAGGCAAATATATGTTGTAGATTGTGGGGGCATGTGGCTCCACTATCTTTTGGGATTTTTTTATAGTGCTATACATAAATGGCATTATTATGACCAATGACTCACATCAGAAAAACAACATGCTACACCAGCAAATGTGCCTCTCAAACCATAAACAAAACGTACCACTTATTCAAAGACACCATATAAAAAAACAACGTTAAATTATTATTTAATTACTTATTCCGTAATAAAATATAAATAAATTTTATATATATTTTGTGGAATGAAAATATAGGTAAATATAAAATTTGTCTCATGTTTAATAATAATATTTAAAAGAATTTAATTTTCATACTATTAATATAAAAGATTTTATACAGTCCGACGAATTATGGTCATTCATGTGGGTGATTTTATTAAATAGTTTTGACAAAAATCAAACATTATTAATGATTTAATAGTTGTAATTGATTGACAATATAAAAATTATTTATACTATATAAATTAATTCTATATAAAATATAGCTCATTTAATTTAATTTTTATATTTCCAACAATTCAAAGGTAATTTAAACAATATAATATATTGTTATTAAGATTGCATAAAATATTAAATGTGATCGACTAACTTTCTTTTTTTATTTTATTTTATTTTTTTGAAAATCGACTAACTAACTAAATGTGTCATTTGATCTATTTTTATTTATTATTTATTCTGGGGGAGTATCTATATAGAGATATTTTTATTTATATTTAAAAAATAGAAAATCACTCGTTTTTAGAATATAAATTAATTGCGGTGTATATTTACGGGATTTTTTCTTAAAATATCCTATTTTTTTCTTAAATTATCTACTTTTATTTGTCTTAAAATACATCAAATTTGAGTAGATGTGCCTGCAGCGTTTGGACAATTTTTCTTAATATGACCAGATACCCTACATAATCCGCATTTTCGTGGTACTTTTTCTGTAGCGTCCATTTCTGTTCTAATGTGTTTGCTCTTTGGGCGACCTTTCTTAGATCTCCGCATTAATGGATTGTGACACACTTTAACACCTTTATATTCTGGCCAATATCATTTGTTTGGTATGGGTGGGAACGCTTCGTCGTAGACTTTTAGTACCGTTTCCTCCTTGTACACATTAGGTATAAGGCTCCAATAATCATATTTTATGCTAGAACATGCTGCTATTATTTATTAATGTATTATTATTTATTAATAATAATAATAATTATTATTATTATTATTTTAAATTGTTATTATTATTATTGTTATTATTAATAGATATAATGTATTATTATTATTATTATTATAATTAATTAATTACTTAAAAAAATATAAAAGCAGAAAAAAAAAAAAAAACACACCCCAGTAGGAGGTCGCTGTGACACCCTAAACCCCAAATAATTTTTTTTTTTTAATTATTTTTTTTTATTTTTAAAACAATTAAATCCTTCAAATAAAATAAATATATAAAATTCCAAACATTTTTTTTTAAGGCAAAGAGCATCACGTAATCGTAGCAGTAATTAACAAAATCCCTTTAGAAACACACATACACAAGTTTAATGATAATAGTAAATGTAGTCCCAACCCGATGTCACTATCAGAGTGGAAATTCCCAAACTAAATCAAGTTCCAAAAATGACGTTAACAAAAAGGTAGAAAATAGAAGTCTTCGAGATAATACGACTTCCTACACTTCAGGAGCCTTATTCTTCACCTGCAGCTTTCGCCTCGTCTGCGTCCATCGCAAACGCCAAACACAAACATCGAGGGGTGAGTTTCGAAATTATGTAACAATATAGAATACACGAGAAGAACACGCAATCAGGAAAACAATACAAATAAGGAGAACATTCAATAATATAATATCTAAGGTTATTCTAATTCAATCACAATAAACAGTTACAAGGATAAAATGTTATGCATGTACTATACTCTATACTTCATCATTTGGTACCATTCTACTCTGAAGTACTTGGTTAGGAGGCCTGATACTATGCCACTACAAGAGTGGACGGACAATTCATGAATGGCCAAGTCCTCATAGATCCCCTCAACTCAACCCGAGACACATATACGCGACAGTCGGGATACTCTTGTGTTGCACGGTAGTTCCCGGCCTTAGGGAATAACCCACTAATCCACTTAGGAATTCCCCACTAGATGTACCCCCAAGGTCTATCAGTCTTACCTTACAGTTCGACTGTAGCCCTCCACGATCAGGCTCATTCAGTTGTACTTCCCCGAATCGCTAGGTTTGTCAGACTCTCCCTATATGATGACAAAATAATCCAAACTCCAACATCTACAACACATCTCAGACTTACTCGATCATCACAACTCAATAAATTTTAGTTTGACTTCCCAACATTCATCATTATATATTTATATCAACAATCACAATACAATCCCAATATTATCAATCGCAATAAAAAAATTAACAGATAGCACATTCAAATAATTTCACGATTTCAATCAAATAGCAAGAACACTCCAATATATATTATTCATACAGTAACAATCAGCATCACATTTCATAAAAATCATTCAACGTGCAGTCTTGCTATAAATAAATTCACAACAATTCTATAGGTTGCTAATTTATATTTTAGTCCTCACTGTTATCATTCATATATTATTAATTAATTATTATTGCTCAATAGGGCTCGACCGTACGTAGTGAGCCCCGGATGAATATCTGGGAATTTCGGTATTCCCGTTCATCTCACGTTATTTTATATTCATAAAATCGAACCTCATCTCACCCCTTACCTTAGCTGAAGATTCCTCCCAACGAAGTCGATCCGCTGATTTAATGTGTCGTGTCTTTGCCAACCACCGTCTCTAATAGTCCGCGAGCGAGAATAAATCAACGCAACAACCAATTTACAAATTAATTACTTGCTCCAATAGATACATAAATTATTTATTAAAATTAGTTAAATAAACTATCTACTACTTATAATATAACTAAAAATATATTTAATATCATCAAATATCCATATTAGTATACCAACATAAAAGAATGTTTAATTTTAATTAAAATAGAATAGACTCGCATATTTAAATAAATATGGCATATATTTATAGTTTGGGTGTTAAACAATTTGAAATTATTTATTTATTAATAATACATACATGAAAATACAATAAATGACTTTTTAGGATCTTTGATAATACAACAAATTACCTAAGCCCCAAAGTTCTCGTAGAGATTTCAACTATTATTTTTCTTTTTACATTCTAAATGAAATCAGATTGGAATATAGAGAATGCAGATTGACAAGCGCATAATGTATAAAGATGCCAATATGCATGTAGATATTATTATTTAATTATATCGTTTGTATTTCCAGTTTCAAAATTCAATTTTACAATTTTAGGGGTAATTAGGTATTCATGAAAACATATCAGTATTTCATACAACTTATTCTAAGAAAAATATAATTCTTGATGAATTGATGCCCTTCTATGAACATACAGAATATAAAATTTGCTCCTTTCATAACATAGTGTAGTAATATCAAAATATTAAGTTACTACCATTTACACAAACTAAATCGTAAAATAATTTATTTTGAGAATCGGTAAAAATTAAAAATAACTATAAAATAAACCATCAGCATTTTAATTTTATTTTGCAAAATGAAAAAAACTATAAAATAACTATCAGCATAACAATCATAATTTGCAAAATAAATAAAAAGAAAAGCTATAAAATACTATCAGCATAATAATCAATCCGATAAAAGGAAGGAATAAGGCAAAATATCTAAACCATATTATCAATTGCACGGTACTGGCCATATGCAGAATTTTAATTTTCAACTATTATTGTAATTGTTTGACAAGCACAAGGGAGAAAGAATGAGGAATAGCACACCTTGGAATTGAAATTAGGATTTGAAAATTGGAATTGGGAATTTGGATTTATGCTTGGAATGCGGCTGCTATGCGCTAACCCTTTTCTTCTTTCTGCTATGCGGCTGCTATGCTTCTAACAGCGTGAGAGGAAATTGCATTATTCAAAATTAGGAAGCAGATGTGTATATATACACCTAGTATATTAGTTATTTATTATTATTATTATTATTATTATTATTATTATTATTATTATTATTATTATTATTAACTCATTCTACTAGTACTAAAGGTAACAACTAGCGTAGCAACACAAATTAACAAATTCACTCCTTGTATTTGATTTATTTAAATATATCCATATATGTATACATATTTTATTTTATTTTAATTTTTGTAAGTTAATTACAGTTAATATTAATGATTTAAATTAACTACTAAGGCAAACATACAAGACACACATAAAGAAATTAGAACACATAATAACACTCACATAAAAATAGTAGCGTATCATAATACTATTAAAATAAGATAATGAAAAATTGGGGTGTTACATTTCTCCCCCTGTTGAAGAAATTTCGTCCTCGAAATTTACCTGACGGAAACAGCTCTGGATAAGAATCACGCATTTGACTTTCGACTTCCCACGTAGCACTTTCACCAGTAGCACCTCCCCAAACAACCTTAACCAATGAAATCGTCTTACCCCTTAATTCTTTGATCTTTTGGTCCTCAATCCGTAGCGGTAAGGTCTCAAAAGTTAGATTCTGTTTTATTTGGACCTTGTCTGACTCAATCACATGTGAAGGATCAAAAATGTACTTGCGAAGTTGAGACACGTGAAAGACACTATGAAGATTTGAAAGAGATGGAGGCAACGCGATCTGATATGCTACGTTACCAACGCGTTTAAGGATTTGGTAAGGTCCTATAAATCGAGGAGTAAGCTTTCGCATTTTTAATGCCCGACCAACCCCAGTCGTTGGAGTAACTCTCAGAAATACATGATCACCTTCTTGAAATTCGAGATTTTTCCTCCTTTTATCATGGTAACTCTTTTGCCTACTTTGAGATGCTCTCATCTTTTCCTGAATCATTTTTACTTTATCAGTAGTCTGTTGAACAATCTCAGGTTCTAACACAAGGTTATCGCCTGTCTCAAACCAACACAGAGGAGTCCTACACCTTCTCCCATACAACGCCTCAAAAGGGGCCATTCCAATATTGGAGTGGAAACTATTGTTATAGGTAAACTCTATAAGTGGCAAAAAGCTATCCCAACTTCCATTTTGTTCCAACACACAAGCTCTCAACAAGTCTTCTAGGGATTGATTAGTTCGTTCAGTCTGACCATCTGTTTGTGGGTGGTAGGCTGAACTCATCCTAAGGTTCGTACCTAAAGCGCTCTGTAACCCTTGCCAAAACTTAGAGGTAAACCTGGGGTCTCTATCTGACACTATACTTGATGGGATTCCATGCAACTTCACAATTTCCTTTATGTATATTTCAGCTAACCTTTCCATGGAATAAGTTATGTTTATCGGAATAAAGTGAGCAGATTTAGTTAATCTATCCACAATAACCCAAATAATGTCATACCTTTTTGGAGTTCGAGGTAAGCCTACAACAAAGTCCATAGAGATGCTATCCCATTTCCATTCGGGAATACTCAAAGGTTGCATCAAACCTGAAGGTTTCTGATGTTCTACCTTAGACTTTTGACAGGTCAAACAAGCGTATACAAACTCTGCAACATCCTTTTTCATTCTAGGCCACCAAAATATCTTCTTGAGGTCCTTATACATCTTTGTGGCTCCAGGGTGAATACTTAGACAACTTCGATGTCCTTCCTCTAAGATCAAATTCCTTAATTCATCTACATCGGGTACGCAAATTCTATTCTTAAATCTCAAAATATCATCCTCACCAATTTTAAAATCAGGTTATCTCCCTTGGTCAATCAACTCTAACTTATCTAAAAGGTGTAAGTCCAACTTCTGACTTTTTTTGATCTCTTCTAACAGCCCACTAGTTACCTTTAACATTCCCAATTTAATACTTCCTGGTGTCACTTCACAAACTAAACTAAGGTCTCTAAACTGTTCCAACAACTCACTATGCTTAACCATTAAAGCGGACACACTCAAAGTCTTCCTACTCAAGGCATCGGCCACTACATTGGCCTTTCCAGGGTGATAGTTAAGCTCAAAATCAAAATCCTTAAGAAATTCCATCCACCTACGTTGTCTCATATTCAACTCCTTCTGGTCAAAAAGGTACTTAAGGCTCTTATGGTCACTGAAAACCTCAAATCTAGATCCATATAAGTAATGTCTCCACATCTTAAGTACAAAAACAACTGCTGCTAGTTCTAAGTCGTGGGTAGGGTAGTTCCTCTCATGAATCTTTAGTTGCCTAGAAGCATACGCTACAACCTGCCCATCCTGCATAAGTACTCCACCTAATCCTGAACCACACGCATCACAATACACTACAAAAGGTTCACTCTGGTTAGGTAACACTAAGATCGGTGCAGAGGTCAATCGTTTCTTAAGCTCTTGAAAACTATTCTCACAATGGTTGTCCCACACGAACAATTCCCCCTTTCGGGTCAACTTAGTTAAAGGTATGGCCAACTTGGAGAATCCTTCTATGAATCTACGATAATAACCTGCCAATCCTAGGAAACTCCTAATCTCAGTCACTGACCTAGGTGCTTTCCATTCTAAGACACTCTCTACCTTAGCAGGATCAACAGCTATTCCACCTTTTGAAATTACATGTCCTAGGAAACTCACTTCCTCTAACCAAAATTCACACTTAGACAACTTCGCAAATAATTGTTTCTCCTTAAGGGTTTGCAAGACTATCCTTAAATGCTCACCATGCTCCTCCTTAGTCTTAGAGTACACTAAGATATCATCTATAAACACAACCACAAATGAGTCTAGATAGGGATGAAAGATCCGGTTCATGTAATCCATAAACACTGCTGGGGCATTAGTCACACCAAAAGGCATAACCAAATACTCAAAATGGCCATAACGGGTCCTAAAGGCGGTTTTAGGGATATCAGAAGACTTCACTCGAATCTGATGGTAACCTGATCTCAAATCAATCTTACTAAACACACAAGATCCTCTCAATTGGTCCATAAGGTCATCTATCCTAGGTAGCGGATACTTATTCTTGATTGTCACTTTATTAAGTTGACGATAATCCACACACAATCTCATAGAGCCATCCTTCTTCTTAACCAACAACACAGGTGCACCCCATGGTGACACACTAGGCCTTATAAATTGTTTATCTAAAAGCTCTTCCAATTGCTTCTTAAGCTCAGACAATTCTAAAGGAGACATCCTATACGGTGCCATGGATATGGGTCCAGTACCTGGTACAAGGTCAATGCTAAACTCAACCTCACGCTCTGGTGGTAAACTATTGACATCTTCAGGGAATACTTCAGGGAATTCACACACAATAGGAATATCTCGTATTACCACTTTTTCTTCAAATTCCAATGAGGCTAGAATCATGTATAACTGGGCATCTTCTTTCAAAAGTGCCTTCACTTGGTTGGCGGATATATTGCTAGGCTTCTCCCTCTCTTCTGACTCCAGGAATTCAATGGTTTAACTAAAAAAATCTACACGGACACGGTTTGCAGATAGCCAATCCATACCAAGGATCACATCGACCAAACGCAAAGGTAAACACACTAAGTCAACTCGGAAGTCCCTCCCACACACATGGATAGGAATGTCAAGACAAACACTAGAGGTATCAACAGAATCACTAGCTGGGGTATTCACAATCAAATCATACTGCAAACGAGACACAGGTAATCCTAAACGCCTAACACAATCAAGGGACACAAAGGAATGAGTGGCACCACAATCAAATAGTACAAATAAAGGAGCATCACTTATGAGACACGTACCTTGGATCAAGTTGTCTTTCTCAGACGCTCCTGCACCACTGAGGGCAAAGACTCTTCCATTGGATTTAGGTCGGCTGGCTTGGGAACTCTGGTTTCCAGACTGTGGGGTCTTCCTTGGATAGGGGCATGCGGGGCTGATGTGGCCCTGCTGTTGGCAATTAAAACAAGTAACTGCAGCATCCTTGCACTCGAATGTCATATGACCCTGCTTACCACACTTGTGACATCGGATAGGAGTAGTCGGATTGCCATTATTACCGCTGTTGTTGCTCGAGACCTGACTCCTGTTGTTGCCATTCCCGTTACTAACTCCTCGCCCATTGGGGTTTCCTCTACTACTTCCATAACTGTAGCTGCTTCCATTTCCTCTCCCGTTACCACTACTATTTCCCCTTCCAGCTGAATAACTGTATTGTTGATAATTCAGATGACTTCCAGATTTGCTAGGAGGAAAAGAGTAAGGTTTTCCTCTGTTATGATGCATAGGTCTCTTATCCTTCATGGTTCCAATGTTTTTGTAATGTGCCTTTTCAGCCCGGCTATCCTCATCATAAATCCTACTCTTATTCACTAGGGTAGGAAAATCACGGATCTCTTGCATCCCAACCTGTTTCTTGATCTCTGGCCTAAGTCCCATTTCAAACTTGATGCACTTAGACTTTTCTCCTGCCTCTCCAACATAGAGTGGGTAGTACCTGGATAACTCCTCAAACTTAGCGGCATACTCCGCTACTAACATATTCCCTTGTTCTAATTTGATAAACTCCATTTCCTTCCTATTGCGAATGTCTTCGGGGAAATACTTGACTAAGAACATGTTTTTGAATACAGTCCAAGTTATTGCAGTCCCTGCATTCTCTAAGCGTTGACGCGCATTATCCCACCAATGTTCAGCTTCTTCAGTCAACATAAAGGTTCCCAAATGCACTTTCTGACCTTCGGGACATGCCACTCCTCTGAAAATTTTCTCAACCTCTTGCAACCACTTCTGAGCTCCATCAGGATTATAGTGACCTTCAAATGATGGAGGGTTAGCCTTGTGGAATCGATCCATCACCATGAACTCATTTATTTGCACATTTCCTTGGCCACCACTGTAGGTAGTAGCTTGAGCAACAGCTTGAGCAGCAACCTGTGCAGCTTGAGTAGCAGCTTGCACAGAGGCTTGTGCAGTAGCTTGAGATTCAGCCAAAGCTTGGAGAGCCTGCACTGTAACTCCAGCCATGGACTCTAGAGCCTCAGCAATCGCAGCGTCATTCCTTCCACTAGCCATCACTACCTACATCAATCAGATAAGCCAATCGAATATAGTGAGACACTGAGGAGAAGGGAACTAAATTAGTTCTATACCACTAACACAATAATGATCATAACAACAACACACAAATAACATAGTACACAAGGAAACATAGCAAGCACATAACACATTTACGGTCTGATTGGACAGACCAGCTCTGATACCACTAATGTGACACCCTAAACCCCAAATAATTTTTTTTTTTATTATTTTTTTTTTATTTTTAAAACAATTAAATCCTTCAAATAAAATAAATATATAAAATTCCAAACATTTTTTTTTAAGGCAAAGAGCATCACGTAATCGTAGCAGTAATTAACAAAATCCCTTTAGAAACACACATACACAAGTTTAATGATAATAGTAAATGTAGTCCCAACCCGATGTCACTATCAGAGTGGAAATTCCCAAACTAAATCAAGTTCCAAAAATGACGTTAACAAAAAGGTAGAAAATAGAAGTCTTCGAGATAATACGGCTTCCTACACTTCAGGAGCCTTATTCTTCACCTGCAGCTTTCGGCTCGTCTGCGTCCATCGCAAACGCCAAACACAAACATCGAGGGGTGAGTTTCGAAATTATGTAACAATATAGAATACACGAGAAGAACACGCAATCAGGAAAACAATACAAATAAGGAGAACATTCAATAATATAATATCTAAGGTTATTCTAATTCAATCACAATAAACAGTTACAAGGATAAAATGTTATGCATGTACTATACTCTATACTTCATCATTTGGTACCATTCTACTCTGAAGTACTTGGTTAGGAGGCCTGATACTATGCCACTACAAGAGTGGACGGACAATTCATGAATGGCCAAGTCCTCATAGATCCCCTCAACTCAACCCGAGACACATATACGCGACAGTCGGGGTACTCTTGTGTTGCACGGTAGTTCCCGGCCTTAGGGAATAACCCACTAATCCACTTAGGAATTCCCCACTAGATGTACCCCCAAGGTCTATCAGTCTTACCTTACAGTTCGACTGTAGCCCTCCACGATCAGGCTCATTCAGTTGTACTTCCCCGAATCGCTAGGTTTGTCAGACTCTCCCTATATGATGACAAAATAATCCAAACTCCAACATCTACAACACATCTCAGACTTACTCGATCATCACAACTCAATAAATTTTAGTTTGACTTCCCAACATTCATCATTATATATTTATATCAACAATCACAATACAATCCCAATATTATCAATCGCAATAAAAAAATCAACAGATAGCACATTCAAATAATTTCACGATTTCAATCAAATAGCAAGAACACTCCAATATATATTATTCATACAGTAACAATCAGCATCACATTTCATAAAAATCATTCAACGTGCAGTCTTGCTATAAATAAATTCACAACAATTCTATAGGTTGCTAATTTATATTTTAGTCCTCACTGTTACCATTCATATATTATTAATTAATTATTATTGCTCAATAGGGCTCGACCGTACGTAGTGAGCCCCGGATGAATATCTGGGAATTTCGGTATTCCCGTTCATCTCACGTTATTTTATATTCATAAAATCAAACCTCATCTCACCCCTTACCTTAGCTGAAGATTCCTCCCAACGAAGTCGATCCGCTGATTTAATGTGTCGTGTCTTTGCCAACCACCGTCTCTAATAGTCCGCGAGCGAGAATAAATCAACGCAACAACCAATTTACAAATTAATTACTTGCTCCAATAGATACATAAATTATTTATTAAAATTAGTTAAATAAACTATCTACTACTTATAATATAACTAAAAATATATTTAATATCATCAAATATCCATATTAGTATACCAACATAAAAGAATGTTTAATTTTAATTAAAATAGAATAGACTCGCATATTTAAATAAATATGGCATATATTTATAGTTTGGGTGTTAAACAATTTGAAATTATTTATTTATTAATAATACATACATGAAAATACAATAAATGACTTTTTAGGATCTTTGATAATACAACAAATTACCTAAGCCCCAAAGTTCTCGTAGAGATTTCAACTATTATTTTTCTTTCTACATTCTAAATGAAATCAGATTGGAATATAGAGAATGCAGATTGACAAGCGCATAATGTATAAAGATGCCAATATGCATGTAGATATTATTATTTAATTATATGGTTTGTATTTCCAGTTTCAAAATCCAATTTTACAATTTTAGGGGTAATTAGGTATTCATGAAAACATATCAGTATTTCATACAACTTATTCTAAGAAAAATATAATTCTTGATGAATTGATGCCCTTCTATGAACATACAGAATATAAAATTTGCTCCTTTCATAACATAGTGTAGTAATATCAAAATATTAAGTTACTACCATTTACACAAACTAAATCGTAAAATAATTTATTTTGAGAATCGGTAAAAATTAAAAATAATTATAAAATAAACCATCAGCATTTTAATTTTATTTTGCAAAATAAAAAAAAACTATAAAATAACTATCAGCATAACAATCATAATTTGCAAAATAAATAAAAAGAAAAGCTATAAAATACTATCAGCATAATAATCAATCCGATAAAAGGAAGGAATAAGGCAAAATATCTAAACCATATTATCAATTGCACGGTACTGGCCATATGCAGAATTTTAATTTTCAACTATTATTGTAATTGTTTGACAAGCACAAGGGAGAAAGAATGAGGAATAGCACACCTTGGAATTGAAATTAGGATTTGAAAATTGGAATTGGGAATTTGGATTTATGCTTGGAATGCGGCTGCTATGCGCTAACCCTTTTCTTCTTTCTGCTATGCGGCTGCTATGCTTCTAACAGCGTGAGAGGAAATTGCATTATTCAAAATTAGGAAGCAGATGTGTATATATACACCTAGTATATTAGTTATTTATTATTATTATTATTATTATTATTATTATTATTATTATTATTATTATTATTATTATTATTATTATTATTATTATTATTATTATTATTAACTCATTCTACTAGTACTAAAGGTAACAACTAGCGTAGCAACACAAATTAACAAATTCACTCCTTGTATTTGATTTATTTAAATATATCCATATATGTATACATATTTTACTTTATTTTAATTTTTGTAAGTTAATTACAGTTAATATTAATGATTTAAATTAACTACTAAGGCAAACATACAAGACACACATAAAGAAATTAGAACACATAATAACACTCACATAAAAATAGTAGCGTATCATAATACTATTAAAATAAGATAATGAAAAATTGGGGTGTTACAGTCGCATCCTGGGCCAGCGACTTCCCACTGGGCCCAAAAAATTCCCCACTTCAGCTGGTCGCAACCCCGCCATGAGACCTCCTTTTTAGCCCAAAAAGTAGGGCAGATATTGGAACATAAAAAAAAGTGACATCAGACGTCACCTTTTTTTTTTTTCTTCTTTTCGAAATATGTGTGAATTGTAGTCAGATGTGTTCGTGGGTCAATTTAGTTCGATTTTGATTGAATCCGATGTCCAAACTAATAAAAAATATGAGGTTTCGTTTGATTTGAATTTATATATTTTTTTACATAAAATTCAAACTGAACTACACCAATATATAACATATTAGTTTGGGTTCGGTTGATTAGCCCACAACACAAAAATTATTATTTTTAAAATATTAGATTAAAATTTCATAACCTGAAACATACATAAGCAAACAAAATTTATATAAGCTGCGTTTTTTAAAATTCTAACCAAACTAAAATAATTGAAGTTTGACCCAAGTTTTTACATAAAAAGCAATCAAATCACATCTAAATTGTTTGATACAAACCCCAAATCAAAGTCAAATTAAAAACTAAGTCAAATTGTAAAACCAAACTCACCTTAATTTATACCTTTAGTCAAAAGTCCAAAACACTCTATTGAATTGTATTTTTAAAAAATATATATAATAAGAAGATGATCGGTTCAGGTACACAGATATGCAAATCTAATATTTTATACTCATTACCTGAATCATACTTGTTCGGATTTGGTTGACTTGGATCGTATTTGGATCAATTCAAAAAATTGTTTAGACCAAAAAACACAGTTTGAATTGGCTTTCAGGTTAATTGGATTTTGCACGAACCATTGTATACCCGTAATTATACGAGGTGAAAAGGTAAGTAAAGCGAGACATATAAAAAAAATGTTTTGAGACAATATTTGACATTAACAACAAATATCTATACGATTTATGTTTTTTATATTATTTTTTTTTCAATCCTTATGTGCTTTTTTTCTTACCTCGGGACTGAGGTCCACACTCATGGATATACTATATTAAAATACGATGTCAATTTGGTTTGTTCAAATAACACAACTCGACAAGTACGGTGTCCGATGACTCAGTGAGAGACAAAGATTCATATTTTTGTCCAATACTTTAGTCCATGTTTTGTCCGGCCCTATTATCAGTTTCTGAATCAAATAGAGTACAAAAAAGATTATCATGTCCAATTTTCTATTGTTTATCAAATTAAAAGTACACATAACATGGATACATCGTCTAAAATTAAGTGTAAATAATACAACTCTAAAAAAAATAATACAATGTTCTTTTACTCAATACACGCTTCTTTAAATTTGATAGCTTCGAATTTTACTTACATTGACCACTAAAATACTTTTAGAAATATTATAAAAATTTAGTTTTGTGCAATTAACTTTTTAGATATTATATAAAATATAAGTAAAGTTTATTAAATTGTTATTTTTATTGTTAAATATTCAACTATCCACATATTTTTGTTTATAATTGTTGATTTAAAACATATATTTTGGTTTAGGTGCAACAAACTTTTTGCCTCATTAGTCGAGTTGGGTATTATATTTTAATTGTCTCATTATAACGAAAAATGAATTATTGTTGATGTTGTTTTTGCTTTCTTTATTAATGGTGTGAAAGTGTGAATTCTCCCATTTTTATAATTCTTGTGAGTATACTAGATATGCCATTGTACAAAAGAGGCTAGTAACTTTAAGTAATTATATAATGGATTTTCATGGTTGTGGTCTTGCAGAGTAAAGTAATCAGTAAAACAAAACTTGAAATAAAATAGGACATAAATATAATATTTTGATCTTTATAAAAAAAACAAAATATAACTCCACTATATTTTATTTTATACGTTATGGTATTAATATATCATTTTACATAGGCTATCTATCCATTTTGGATCTTTTATTCTCAAAGAGGCGTAATGGGCTGCTGGAGAAGGCCTTTGAGCTACAAGGGGATGAGTTGTGTATATAATTTAGGGAGTGTCTAATATGAACCTTTAAGAAAAAGACCAAAGGTGGACCTCGATATATTGTCAATTATTTTACATGAAATAAAGAATATTAAATTAAATATACTTAACTTAACTACTATTCTTAATAAGTATCAAACAACTTAGTGATAAAAACTTCACATCATACTACTATTATTAATAATAATTTTTCTTTCTTCAATTTTTTTTTATAAAAATAAATATATTTTCTTATAAATGAGTTAAGTGGGAGTAGTATTCTTGTCCCTTTATTCATGTTCCTATAGATATGGATGTAATTTCGCATTTTGTTGTTGAATTATTTAGCTTAATTTTGACTATAAAAAAGACCAGTACCTATAAAAGATTTTGTGGAAGCTATGCTGAACGTGATCCAACATTTTTGACATATCTTGATTTTTAAATTATGAGTGAATTATATACCTATTGCTCTGTTCTATTTGATTGCACTATGAGTGTGACTTCATATTTGGTTCAATAAGGACGAATGTTACATTGTCCTTTGCAAAGTTTCTCTCTTAGTTATCCTCATTCATTCTATCATGCTCTAAAAGCTTCTGCTGAATCTAAGAGCATAACTAATAAGTTAATCGGAATCAAGAAGGATATCAGATGCATCAAGTAACTACAAATCTCAATTCTTGCAATGACAATGATAGTTCAGAAATATTTTCATTGGCAAAAATATTTGTTATAATATTTATATATATGTCTCTTGAATATTTTATAGATTAAAAATTGAAGACATTTATAATTTACTATTAAAAATTTATTGTACAAATTATAAATGTGACAAATTTTTGTCATTTATGCATCAAATAGACAAACAAAATTGTAAAAAATTTCAATAAGACATAATAATAGTGATTGCAATATTTATCACACAATAACCACATTTGATAAAATAGTTATTTCTTTATGAATTTTTTTTATTATTTGAATGATTTTAGAGATTACTTTGATTATTTATATATATTAATCACTTTTAATTTTTTTTTCCACATATATTAATCAAATATATTATTTGAACTATTTGTATACGATAGTTTTTTCTTCACCCTCTATGTTTTCACAAGTTTCAAAATACACATTTAGATTAGTTAATTCGAAGAATATTTAGGTGAAAGAAAAAACTCTCCTTATATATTGTCTATTTTCATAAAGTAATCTATCATTTATGACCTATTGATGTAACATGTGCAAATGACAAATGACAAATATTTTGCTAGTTTCACTAAAAACACAATTTCTAAAGATATTTGACCAACCTCATTTCTTCCATGTCATTAACATAATAGAAATTTGTGTTATTTTACCTTAATTATATCAGCCAAAGTCAAGTCACATAACTTTAAAACTTAAATTTCAGAAGCAAGATATGGGAAAAAGTAATGAGTGGAATGGGGCTTTTGTCATACTGGGTTTTTCTTGAGAACCAAGTCAATCAAACGCACAATGTCTGGGCCCAATTGATGAAAGTTTTAACATGTACCCCACGTTTATATTACTCCACATTTTATATAAATTATCTTTTTTTTTTAAATAATAATAATAATTTCTTTTACCCACTTAATTCAATTTGAGTTTAAATATTTTTATTTTTAAGTTTTTCGAAATTTTTTAAAACACATTTATATATCGGAAAACGGTACACAAACAACAAAGTTTTTACGATACACAAAATAAGTATCGGAAAATTAAAAGAAAAAAAAGTGTCCGGTATAGAAAAATATTTTTCAAATTTTCCGGTACATAAAGTTCTATACATTTATGTTTCGGAAACTTGAAAAAAGTTTTCCAATACACAAAGGTTAAGATTTAAACTCTAAATCGTACTAAAACACTTTTGTGTACTGGAAAACTTTTTCCAAACTTTTCTAAAACACATCTTCTGGTAAAAATACCAGAAAACTTAAAAAAAAATTTAAAAAAATGTATTTTCGATATACAAAATTTAAATATTTTGAAATACATCAATTTCGAAAAACTTTTAAAAAAAAAGATAAAATAAATAATTTGTATAAAATGTCAGATATGAGTACAAGTGTAGGATACATGATAAAAAATTTCCAATTACTAAAGATGGAAATACGGAAACTGAGGGTCTTTTTGAATCTCTTTCCAAAAATTGTTTTTTGATTTTTAAAAATTTAAAAACAAAAAAAATCTGTTTGATTAACCATTTTATAAAAACCGTTTTGAAAATAAAATTGTGTTTTCTGATTTTGGGGACTAGAAAGCCAAACAGCTTAAAGCAGTTTTATTTTTTAATATCTAATTTTTTAAATGAAGAAAATAAAAATGCAGATCACTAACATTTTATTAATGACAAATTTTGCAATTATAATAACAGTATTTTTTTATTTTTTTTCAACTGCGATCGTTTTATCCCACGAAAGTCATACATGCCTCCAAATTCAATACATGCTCTGTTGATGCACATAAGATATGCAAACGTGAGATTTTTAAAACTTGGCATGCATTGAGAGTTGAAACATAAATTTCCATCAAACAATTTATTTCACACGATGTCTTTCCAATTATTTATTTTATCGATTTCAAAATATTTTTAAATTGATCTTTCACCGAATTATTTCATATTTTTGACATAATTCAAATATAATTAATTTAATTTAATTTAAAAATATATCTTAATGTGCGGCAATTACTAAAATATTTTCTTTGAATTTATTTGGATATCAAGTGATATTTTTCTAAAAGTATTTGGTACTGACACTCCACAATCTTAAAAGTACTTATGCTTCGTAGCTTAAACTTGGCCAATTTGCGGCTAAAATTTTCCGACGAAAATATTCGACGGGTTTTATCGTTAAATAATGTTATTTGCTCTTATAATGCCTTATTTTAAATGTGTATAATAATGAACAAATAAATAAATCATCAACACAAATAATTGAAACTAAAATTACAAAATTCTAACTAAGTTGGAGTTTTACATAATTAAAGCTAAAATTAAAATGTATATATATATATATATATATATAATTAGATGTTATTGTAAATTAATTATACTATTTCAATATATGATTATTGTTTTTTAAAACTATATTTTATTTCATAAAGAAAATTTAAATATAGAGTAATTTATCTAGTCTCCCTTTAATAAATAAATTGACACAAAATAAATATATTTTTCAATTTTCTATGTAAAATTAATAACTTATTTAAAATTGTATTATTTAATTAATAATATGAATATTATTCTCAAAATTTTATATTATGTTTTACTTTGAATTTATTATTAACATTTTTTATAAATTATCAACTTTTCTTCAGAATCAATAAACTATAATAAAGTTATTAATTCAACAAATTAACATTTTC
>JBBPBP010000002.1:33240780-33297345 GCA_037974735.1 Cicer chorassanicum
ATTAAAAAAATTGTATAAATGAAAGCAATAATATTACTTTTACTAAATTATCCTTGTTAGGTATTGGTACATTATCAATATCATAAATACATAGCAAAAGATATTGCATTAAACATGATGTAAATAATCTTAATTAAATGATACAATTCAAAAAAAAATACATTAAAAATTGAAAGAATAATTGATTTTAGGATAATTTTTTTACAAATGAATTAATTATTATGAGACAAATGATGTATAGCATTTAATAATTGTATTAATATTGATGATATTTATATTTTTTTCTTATATAAGACCCAAGGAAGTAATATAGTACATATTCAACTTTGGTGACTGGAGATTCAAATAGTTTTGTGAGAAATTATTTTTTCTTCCTTCTAATCCAGGTAGTATTTGATAATTTTTTAAGACAAAGTCGGATAAAAATAGTCATCTTAATTAAGTTGGCGCCATTAGCTCAAAATAACTAAAAAAACGAAATATGTTATCCCAAAAATAAAGGAAAAAATTAGACCAGTAAAAGATACCAGTAGAATATTATTCCACAAATTGTAACTTTAAACGTTAACCTAAAAGAAACCAATTTATCTATATTCAAGTACTTTCTTCCCGATATATGTGAGAGGCCTTATGATGCATGGAAGAAAGTAACTTCGAACAATTGCTTCATTTGTTGCGAGGAACTTCCAATGAACCAAGTTAAATGAAGAAAATGGCACAACCACCTAAAGAAGAACCAAGTTATTGTTGAGTTCATGTTGAAATTGAGGAAATTGAAATAGTCCTACATTGTTTAGAGTTGTAAGGGAAGAGGGAGTTCAAGTCTATATATATTATTCTAGTTTTTCATTACAATTCACATCAGTCATAAACACTTTAAATTTATATCTGACTTTTTCTTTCTTACTTGTTTTAGAGTTTTGTGAGGTAGTTAGATATTCTCTTTAGTGAATGTGGTTGAATTGAGGTGTGAGGTATTTGAAGAAAGTCTATGTGTTGTAACAATTTTTACATAATGTTATTATCTGATTGTGGTTTTTTCTTCGGTTTGGAGTTTCCATGTTATTTTCTTGTGTTGTAATTTTTATTTAAATTTCTCTATTTGTTTGTTTTCCCAAAATCCTAGTGTGGATCAAATCTAGTAATGTGGGTGACACATACCTGAGGTGGAGATTGTTGGAATTCAAGTGTGGGTAGTTAATCTCACACCAACTAAAAATTGAGAAAATGATTGATATATAAGAGAGGTGACACATATACTTAATGCTTTAATATTTTGGGTGAAGATGTGATGTCAAGGTCTCTTAGGGATCTTGAACGTTTAGTTCATTGTTGCTCCCGGCGTTCCCCAGACTCCCCAATGGTTGAAATTGAGGAAATTGAAATAGTCTTGCATTGCTTAGAATTGTAACGAAAAAAGGAGCTCAAGGTTATATATATGACTCCAATTTTTTATTATAATTTGCAACAGTAAAAAACTCTTTAAGTTTTTATCTGACTGTTTCTTTCTCTCTTGTTTTAGAATTTTGTGAGGTAGTTATATATTCTCTTTGGAGAGTGTGATTGATTGTATTGAGGTGAGGGGTATTTGAGAGAAGTCAATATGTTGTAACAATTTTCACATTGTGTTATTCTCTGGTTGCGTTTTTTCTATGATTTAAAGTTTCCACGTTATTTTCTTATGTTGTGATTGTTATTTAAATTTATTAGTTTTTTTATTTTCCCAACATCTAGTATCAATAGCTGTTGATTTAGTCCAGTAAAATAGAGTTCTTAGTATGTTGATGATCTGTGGTTGCGGCTTTTTCTGATCTTTCACATAAAAAAAAGTTATATTGTAGAAGTATTTTTTAGGCAAGGTTCTAGTTAAGGAAATATTTGGTTGTTAAGTTGTCCTTTGTGGCTCACCTCTCTTCTTTGGAACCTACCTCGCGCGTGGTTACAATAAGTAAAGTTTTGATGTGAAGTTTGACATAGAGAAATTTGATGGAAGAAATAACTTTGGCTTGAGGAAAATACAAGTCAAAGATGTGTTGATACAATCAGGATTACACAAGGCACTGAAAGGAAACATTTCTAAAATGGACAACCAAAAATGGGAGGAATTAGATTTGAGAGTTGCTAGTGGAATTCAATTGTGTTTGGCTAAGAATATTCTTGCAAACGTGCAAGACAATGTGATAGCCAAAAAGCATTGGGATAAACTTGAAGGGCTATATCAAGAAAAAGATATCATAAATCGATTTTTGTTGAAGGAATAGTTCCAAAATTTACACATGGATGAAAATATAAAAGTAGTTGATCATCTAATTACTCTCAATGTATTGTCTCTGAATTAGAAGACATTTGAGTGAAGATTGAAGATGAAGATAAGGTTTTAAGACTCCTATATTCTCTTTTATCTTCCTATGAGCATATCAAACCTATTTTGATATATGGGAATAAAACTTTGAGCTTTGAAGAAGTTGTCAGCAAAATTATTTTTGAAGTGAGAAGGTTGAAAAGTGAGGAAGACACTTCATTAAACTCAGCGTTGGTTGTTAAGGGTAGACATTATAGAGTTTTGGTTGAAATTAAGGAAATTGAAATTGTTTAAGTTTTTCATGACTCTAGTTATATATATGACTTTAGTTATATTCTGGGGAAGAGAAAGTTCAATGTTATATATATGACTCTAGTTTTTCATTACAATTTGCACCAGTCCGAAACTATTTAAGTTTATATTTGACTTTTTCTTTCTCTCTTATTATAGAGTTTTGTGAGGTAGTTAGATATTCTCTTTAGAAAGTGTGAGTGTATTCGGGGTGGAGTGTGACACTCTAAACTCCAAAATAAATAATATATATAATAAATTACATTAAATTTATGTAAAAATTCGCAGTAAATAAATGAAAACTTTTTCAAAGGAAAAGAAAAATGTTAGGATATCACCTATCTCAAAGTACATATGGAACACTTTAAAACTTTCTTCCTCAAATAAAACCGTGTAATCTCAATAAATTTATTTAACTAGCATTTCTTAATTTAATTTCCAAACACTTACTAGTACTTATAAGATTTTCTTACAAAAAGTAGATTTTTTTTATTAAATAAGTAAAGTACAACTTATAGATCTCATTCCCAATATCACATATCAGATCAAACCTTCTCTCAAATTGGAACTTCAATAGTCATTAACATGTAATAACTGCAATTTTACAAAGGTAGCCAAGTCAGTCAAATACAAACAACGAAAGAGATAAATTTTAAAATCATGTTTATAGTATAATCTAAGTAAGAAGAACATGCAAATAATCATAATAAAGCCATATTATAACATATCATTGTATATCAAAATATTTAAGGAAATAATATTACATTATAACATTAGAACTCATTCCAGTATCACATATCAGAGCAGAGCTTCTCGCAAACTTGAACTTAAAGACTCATTAATTTGTAATAATTGCGATTTTGCAAACGCAAAGCCAAACCAATCAAATACAAACAACGAAGGAGATAAGTTTCGAAATCATATTGATAAAATAATATAAGTAAGAAGAACACACAAAAAATCATAATAGAGCCATATTATAACACATCATGGTATATCAAAATATTCAAGGAAATAATATTACATTATAACATCAAAACCACTCAAGTAAAATCAATAAATTATTATAATATCAAATCATCTAAGAGAAATTATCATCACTTTTGAAACACATTAAGCACGACAGAACAATCACAAGACAATGCAATATTATGCATGAGCTTAGATTCTACTTATTCCCCATTTGGTACCATTCTAACTCTGAAGTACTTGGTTAGGAGACTTGATACTATGCCACCACGCCAGTGGACCAACAATTCAAATTGACCATATCCTCATAGATCCCCTTAACTCAAACTGAGACATATATACACGACAGTCAGGGTAAATGTGTATTGCATGGTAGCTTCTGACATTTGGAGGGCTATATCCTAGTCGCCAAGGAATTTCCCACCAGAATACTCCCAAGGTCTAACAATCTTGCCTTATGGATCAATAGTAGACCGCCACGATTAGGCTCATTCTGTTGTACTTCCCCAACAACACTAGGCTTGTCAGCCCCTACCTATATGACGACAAAATAATCTCCACGTCAAACACCCCTAACATCTAGTTCCTCCCATCATTGGCCTAGGATACTCCATCAAAAGCACCATCTTTAGCTTGAGTTGGAATCATCATTATTTCATCCAATATACAATGACATCAATAGACTCATCACAAATTAATAAAATCGAATCTTCAATATAAAATCACCATCACATAAACTCATTACATAATGAATCTAAGTTTTATCGTCACATCACATAAATTAATATCACAAATTGCATTCAAGTTTTATCATCACATCACATAAACTCATCAAGTCAAACATAGACACATAATTTATTCAACATATAATATCACAATAATATCAAATATCACACATTCAACAAAAATCAAATCAATCCACACTTTATACACGTTTCTATTCAACATTTAAATATCACAATTCCCATATTTTCTCATTAATTAATTTATCTCTCAAATGACTACAACCGTATGTAGCAATGCCTGAATGAATCATTGAGAAATACAGTTTTCTATTCATC
The DNA here is from genome assembly GCA_037974735.1 of Cicer chorassanicum. NCBI lineage: Eukaryota > Viridiplantae > Streptophyta > Magnoliopsida > Fabales > Fabaceae > Cicer > Cicer chorassanicum. The sequence continues at coordinate 33,245,404 of JBBPBP010000002.1, forward strand.
TCACATTATAATATACTTATGAATTCAGACGCTCTCCTCCCTTACCTTATTTCGACGCTTTCACAAAACACAAGAATCAACATGGATTTTCAACAACAACTTTAGGTCAATAGTGCACAAAAAATGACTCCGAAAATCAGCGACGTATTCATAGAGTCCACAGAACGTGATTGATAAATTACAAAGAGGATGAAAATAAATTTTTAATAATTTATAAAAAATTTAGGAATAACACGGAGTCAAAAAGACAAATATCTTAAAAAATTTCACTGACATGTCGGAGGGTCTGAAGCGTATGACGTCAACTTCACCGAAAAACACAAAAGAGTAGTGCTTCTTAAAGGTTTCAACGCAAGGAATCCAAAAATAATGTCCATTTTTTCACACGACAAACTTGGTGGCCGTAAATGGCACAAAAAAAGTCCGCAATTGAGACAGAGAAATTATCGTTTCTCGCAAAACGAAACTTCAATTGATAAACTAGTGTAAAAAATGGATTATGTGGTCAATTTTGTGTGGAAAATGTGTATAACTCAACTGAAATGGTGAAAAAATAGAGAGAATGTAATTTGTATGGAAGATGATTTGATATTGTGAAACTGCATTGAAGAAGCAGCGAGAGGTCTCGAGAGATCTGGCTTTTTAAATCAGAGGGGATTTGAATAGCTTTTTATACAAAACTTGTAGTGTAGAGTTAGTAAAAGCCCAAATCATATATAGTAGCATAGTAAAATAAGGGGTGTAGATATCAATCTATCTCAAACATATTCTTTTATCATATTTAAAGCTCTAAGAAAATACTAATCCACTATTCTATTCCCTCATAACTCAAATATTATTTCCAAAAAATACTCACGCTAAAAAACAATTATTTTCACAAAAATAATAAAATAAATAAATTTATATAATATTATAGCAATTTAGCTTATCCACTAAATTAAATATCTATGAAATTATAACATCATAACAAACACGCATATAAAGAAAATTAATCATAATTATTTATCAACATATATTTTAAAACACCCTTAATACCAAATTAATTTTTTTATTGCTATTTAATTAATGAAACAGTTTATTATAAAATTTATGGTGTTACATGAGGGATGTTTGAGAGAAATCTATGTGTTGTAACAATTTACACATAGTGTTATTATCTGATTGTGGTTTTTTCTCAAGTTTGAAGTTTCCATGTTATTTTCTTTTGTTGTGATTGTTATTTAAATTTATTTGTTTGTTTATTTCCCAAACACCTAGTATTAGAGCCATGGTTTGGTTTGGTGGAGGAACGAGAGTGAAATCTTAATGTGGATAAAGTATAGTGATGTGGGAGACTCATACTCAAGAGGGAGATTGTTGGAATTCAATTGTGAGTGGTTAGTCTCACACCGACTAGGAATGAAGGAAATGTTGGATATTTAAGAGAGGTGACTCATATACCTAATGCTCTAAGGTTTTGGGTGAAGATGTGGTGTTAAGGATTCTTAGGGATCCTGGACGTTTAGTCTATTGCTGCTCCTGACACTCCCCGGATTCCCCAATGGTTGAAATTGAGGAGAGCTCAATAGGTGATGGAAAACACAAGAAAGAGGATTTGAATTGTGTTTTGCCATTTCTGAAAATTATTTGAGTTTAGCCAAAAAGATATGTTATTTATCAAATAATTCAACTTATGGTTATATAACAGTTTAACTAAAGATACAGTTAAATCATAAAGAACTTAGATTAAAATATGAGAGAGAGTGAGAGAGAAATGACACAATTTTTTATACTAGTTCGCAATAGAAGTTTCCTACATCTAATCCACCCCCATTAGATTGATTTTGCCTTAGTATAGTCAAGGACTTTATCTACTATTTAACCAATAACATACTAGTATCATTTATTCTGCCTTTTTAGGCTTTAAGTATTTTTCCTATGTCTCTCTAGGTAGTTACCATTAGTACCCTTCTCAACATTATGGCAAGTTGTCGTTGAGGTTCATAAGTATTTTCATATCTCTTCGGGTACCTCTTATGGATGAAAGAGTTGCTGCCACTATTGGGATGATTTATATCAGTTTCAGTTTGTTTGAATTGACACAAAGTTTGTTTCTAAGATTCTAACTCTCATTGAGAGGATATTAAATTTCAAGTCCTAATAACTCTCTACTGAGGGGATTTTCATTCATTTTTTTATTTTGATGTGTTCTAGGCTTTTATATATATTCTTCTTAACACACAACCTTTTTTGATTCTTAGTTAAATTTCATATTGATTGGTTTCTACTTAAATACTGAGGAATGTATCTATTGAGGATATTACTATTGAAGATCTTGAATCAACATTTAAGACAAATCAGTATCTAAGTCATATCAAAATATATCTTCATAATTAATTCACTGTATCTCGATTTTGGAAGACAAATCTCATGATGAGTTATTGTATCCTTATGGTTCTAATTGAAGGAGTATAAGAGTTTTGTTCATCAATTCAATTGTATAAAAAAAAGTAATGTAAATTTAAAAATGAGATTAAATTGTTGGGATTAGATTTCATCAATCACTTTCTCATGTATCCTATTGATCAGTTATACATATTCATGTTAAGATCAACATCATCACTCTCGCTATTCTCACGTTATTAATTCCTTAATAATGATGAGAGATCAACCGTCTTGCTTAAACGACGATTCATCAGCTTGTTAACTAAGAAAGCCACATTAACAACCAAAAATTCGAGACTATTAAAACTAAATATATTCCTAGAATTTAGATTCAATAGATGTTTATCCTAAATCAAGATAAAACAAATGTGTTTTCCAATAAAACTTCAAATTATAAATGATCAAGTCATAACAAACATTAAGAACAAGGATAAACATTGATATTCATGAGTAACTAGAATATATATAACTATAAATCAAAAGGGATACAAAAGAGTATGACTGATTACATTTAATCCCACCAAAGAGAAATTTAGTTACTCATTGTCATGGTAGATTTACAAGATCAAGATGAAAAGAAGAGAAATTGGTCTTCAATGATAATTTTCAAGCTTTCTCCAATGGTATTCTCTCATTTTTGAGTTCTCTCTCTCTGCAAATCCAACTCCTCAAATGGCATATGCTTCAACTTTAAATAGTGTTATCGCTTAGCGAGTGAGCATTCTTTAAGATGAAGCAAAATTTAATGTCACTCAACAAGAATTCAATTTGCTTAGCGAGATTAACTTTGCAAAATTTGGCAAACTCACTGTCTTGAACTCGCTTAGCCTAACATTTTCTCGCTCAAAGAATTTCATCTACCTTGTGTCATCAAATTTTGGCTCGAATGATCTTGGTTGCTCTTCTATTTAATTACTTACTCTTATTTTAACTATGAAAACAATGAAAAATGCAACATATTAAAATTTCTTATATCTCATACCTTAATAACTAATTATTATAAGGATTGAGGTAAAATAACAAATTTTCAATCAAATTAAGTTAAGGCTTAATTGCAGTTTTTGTCCCCATATTTTTTCCAATTCACGAAATCGATCTCCCTATTTTAAAATAGGACAATTTTGGTCCCTCATTCTTACTTTTTAAATAAAAAATGACAATGTGAAATGCTATAAATAAAGTGACATATGATACGATGATGTAGAATGATTAACGCCTATAAAATCGCATAAAATTTTCTAAAAACTTAACTTTCAACTTCAGAAAATTTTCATTTTTGTAATTTAATTAATGGATTTAGATGATTCTACATTATAAAATTGTATGTCAGATCATTTAAAATATGTCAAGTTTTCATATGTTTTTAGTTCAAAAATCTGAAGGAGGGACCAAAAGTGTCGGCTTTTAAAATAGGAGCACAATTCCGTGAATTGAGAAAAATAGAGGAAGGAAAAGCAACTAAGCCTTAAGTTAATAAGTGTTTTAACAATATATCAAATATATGGTAAATTAAGCTCTTATTAGCTTCTTTAGTTAGAGAATTAGTCCACTATGATAACCAGGGGATGTTGGAATGTTGACCTCTTATCATAACATTGACTTTGTCATAGTGTTGGCTTGAAGTGTTGACCAGATAGTCAACTAGTTTACTAGATTTATCAGATGTAAAATCATTAGAGTGAGCTTGTAATCAAATTCAACATAGGTGCGTTGAGAGCGCACTCAACAAAGTCAGACATAGCTTCTTCAGGGCATTGTCTTGATTTCTTTGTCTATCTTTTTTAGTTATTAGAGGATGCAGAGATGTTGACTTTTTCACATTTCTGGACTCAAGAGTTTGACTTAACAGATGCTTCATTTAAAGTTTTCTTCTTTGGTCTTAAGTTAGAGGGTCAATGAAGGTCTTGACTCTTGTAGTGTTCTTTTTCTTTGTGATTGAAGGGTCAATCATTGACTCGTATTTCTTTGTCTTTAATGCTTTGACTTAGACGGTAGATTATTAGATGCTTGTTGCAATGCTTCTTATTGCTACATTATAACATACTCAATTAGTAGACATAATTATTTGTTTATTAGGCGATAATATTCTTTGTGTTAAAAACACTTAGATTATTACCTCTAATTTACTCATAATTTATGCTACTTTAAAATAGATAGTCATTAATATAAATATTTATCTTCCAACTTAATTTGCACACTTAGCAAATTCAATTAGGCGATAATTTTTCCTATTTGTAAATTTTAAATAGTATTACATAGTATTATTCTTTGATCGTAATGTTTTCTCCGGTTTAGAGTTTCTATGTTATTTTCCATTGTTGTTATTGTTATTTAAATTTCCAAAACCAGAATGTTGATTGACTTGAAATATTTTACTAAAAACATTGAGGAAGAAGATGAATGCGAAGAAAAGGAAGGATTTAAAAAAAAAAACGGATTTTCTTTTTTCTTTTTTATTAAAGAAAAAATTGTCATATATGTCATTTTAGTCCTTAGTCACGTCATTCATACACAAGAAATTAAGTCTCTAACACATCATCGTCCAAATCAACATTTGTGTAAGCAACTTTAATAATATTAATAATTCAATTACTGTCAAATATTAAAATGATTGATGTTTTGATGAACAAGGGATGTAATTGAGTTTATAATTGTGTCCTTAATTTTTTAGAGACTAAAATAGTGGCTTACAATCGTCTTCTCTTTTGCCCCATCCTCATAATTAAGATACATTCTCGTACTAAATTCCTCAGTCATATAAATGTATATGTAAAAAAATATATTATTTAATATTGTAAAAATAATTAGACTTAAACATGCCACTGATTTTATTATTTATTAATTTTAGATGATTGTTCATTTGTCTGTGTTTTTGTTCTCAAGATGTTAAATACATTATCGAACTGTTGACTTTTGATAGTGCATTTCAATCAATTTTACACCGCTAGAAGTTGGTTTCCAATAAAATTATACTAGAGGAAGATGATTTCCACTGATTTTACATTTGCATAATTTTTAAAGAGATTCATTTTAAATTTTGTTTTAAACATCTATATTTATTAGGTCGAGCCTACTTGTTCAAACAGTTATTGTTGTTAGTTTTATATCATTTTGGTGTTAGTTTAATTGGCGTTGGTTAGTAAATTTCGCACCAATTAGCAAATAGTCATATCTATATAACCCTTCTAATTAGTTTAATAATAATTTGTATCATCAACAACCCAGAATTCCATCGTCCCTTAGATCTGTTTCCAATTTCTTCTTTTTAATTTATTTGTGTTTTTTTATTTTTAGAAGTGCTATTAATTTATTAATTAGCTAATTGTGATGGTAAAAAATATTACCAATTCCCCTCAACACAATATTTGACATGTGTATTTCGCCCCTTGAGAAGCTCAGATTCATCAAGAGGATAAAACTAGTATAATTTTAAATTATAAGAATATAATTAAAAAATAAAATTTTAGAAGAATTAAAAACAAATTTATCATAATTAAAATATTTGACTCGTTAGATCTCCTAGAATGTTTCATATGTAACGTATAGATTTTTTAAGTTCTCATAAAACTATTTCCCCTATAGTTGCTAGATATTTTTTTTATACGGAATCATGTCTCTAGCTCAATTTGGTAAAATACTAAATAAATATTTGTGACACTATGTATTTTCTTAAGAGTGATGTTTCCATTTCATGCGACACTGTAAATTTTCTAATATCACTTTTAGATACCTAAAATACTGGATAAATATTTTGACAAAATGGGAGAAAAAAACAAAAGAAAAATTGATCATTATGCTGATAATTATAATATTTGGCATATATTTTGTGTACATTTTTACTATATAATATGTTTTTGTATTTGGTATTGTATTGTGCACTATTCATTTCATATATTGCACACTTGGCCACTTCACATCATTTCTGGTCATCGTGATAGATGTGAATGATTTTTCTGAAAATTAGTACTATATGGTAGCTTTTTATCTAAAGTGGTCAATGAATAAATGTTTTAAGATGAGGAAACGCCAAATACCATTTCGAGAAAATGTATCTTATCCATGAGATAGAGCTTGCTTAAATTTGTGTGGTTCTCTTCCTCCACACAAGACCAAACATCTTTCAACACCTTATATGCTTTTTTGGTTCTTTACATTTTTTTTTTACAGATAAATGGCAATAGTTAATAATAAATCAATGGAGAGTGTTGTTAGTTCGATTTTTACTAATTCAAATCTTGTGTTGTGAAAATTGAAAACTAGATAGTTAAATTACATATCCCTTATAAGATGAATGTAGTTTCACACACTACGCCAAAAATGACATTTTATAGCGCGTCTTTTACAACGCTTATTAAATACAAGCGCCATTGTATAATTTTTTTAAAATTACGGAGTATACAACAGCGCTTTTTTGACAAGCGCTGTGAGAAAAACGTTGTTGTAGGGTCATATAGGGTCACATACGCTTGCACATAATGTTTACAACTCTTTTACAACGCTTTTCTAAAAAGCGTTGTAAATTGAAGCGCTCTCACAAAGCCTTTTACAACGCTTTTTGAACGCTTTAAACACAAGCGCTGTAAAATGTAGCGCTCCTATCTTATGTTACATAGCTTTTAAAGCGCTTTTTGTTAAAGCGCTGTAAAAGCCTTGCGCTTTCACATAATCAAATGACCTATTACAAAGCTTTTTATACAAGCGTTGTAAAAGGCTTGCGCTTTCACATTATTAAAGGACCTATTAGAGCGCTTTTTGTACAAGCGCTGTCAAATCATTCATTTTAAATAAAAATCATTCACTTTAAATAAATAAAAACAAATTTAAAACAAATTTAATACGTTGTCCTAACCCTACGAACTCTCATCTCTTCTACTTTGCGAACCTTCATCTCCTCTATTGTGCGCCCATCTACAAATTGATCTACGTTGCTTCTCCTTTAAAACAAATTGATCAACGTTGTCTCAAGTACTGTATTTATTTATTTGTTGTTGTCACTAATTAAAACTGATAAATTGTTACATATTAGATATGTTCTGTTTTGAAATTGTTACATGATATTAGATATGTTCTCATGATATGTTTTGTTTTGAAATCAGACTTGGACCAGTATTAGATATGTGTACTATATATAGGTCATATAATCAGACTTGAAATCATGCTTATTATTTGTGTAACTGCATTTATATAGGTCATATAAAATGGACCGGAAATGGATGTTTGTCATCGATTGACAAAAGAGTGTGAAAATGGAGTGAAGGAGTTTGTTGAGTTTGTGTGAAGAATGCAAAAGATCCAAATAGAGTCATTTGTCCTTGTTTAAAATGTTGTTTTGGAAAACGCGTTAGAGCATATGAATTGGAATGACATTTAGTATGATATGAAATTGATCAAAGCTATACATGTTGGATAAGACATGGTGAGAAAAAAAGTGGAAACACCCGCACAGATACATATGCTACAACTGGGTGCAATTTGCAATCAATGCGACCTCTGAAGTTATATACTATTTAGATCCCTTGCACGACCATTACAACAATCACTCCGATATAAAGACTATGTTCGACACGTAAGTAATATTCATTTATTTTTTACATATATATATATATATATATATATATATATATATATAATGTGTTTTTTAATGCTATAATAATCACATTTATTTATTCGATAGTGCTTTACAAGTTTTTCGAGCTCAAAGAGAAGCTACAGTGTCGAAGCAAAAGTCAAATAACATCACATGGATTCCAATAAAGGTTTGAAATATATGACTTTAAAATTTCATTTACAATCAATGCACAAATATTTATTGACTTATATGTTTTATTTTATAGTGCCCTCGTTAAACTAACAACATCGACTGTGGGTACTATATATTGCGATTCGTGAGGGAGATTGTTGATATGAATCAAACTATAATCCCAAAAATGGTACGGTATTTTCATTATTTGATTTTCATATATAAACTATGTATATATTGGATTCTAACTTATTGATGTTCAATTTTTATATCGCACAGTACTTTGACAATTCCAGTCCAACATACTCTGAAAGAGATCTAACAGAAATAAAGGAAGACTGGTGTCAGTATGTGATTGAAATGAAGATTATTTGATTTGCTGGGAAATGGCATGCTGCAAGGGATATGGTAGTTCTGTGCTGTTGTGAATATGTAGTTCTGGGTTGTTGTGAAATGTAGTTGTGAACTGATAGTTGTGAATATGAATATGTAGTTGTATGAATATGATAGTGAATCTGATAGTTGTATGAATATGATAGTGGATCTGATAGTTATATGAATTTGTAGTTCTGGGCTGTTGTGAATATGGTAGTTCTGTTCTGTGCAAGGGATTTTTGTGAATATGTAGTTATGTGTTGTTGCGACCTGATTGTGTAAATATGTAAAGTTATAAAGTTATATTATAAAGTTATATAGTTCTGTTGTTGTGTACTGATTTTGTGAAATGATTGTGAACTGATTCTAGATGAAAATGATTTTGGAAAAGAAATTAAAAGACAGCGCTTTCTAAAAAATGCCATAAAAAACCAAAAAGCGTTTATTAAAAATTCCATTTACAGCATTTTTTTAATAAAACTAAAATAAGAACGAAAAAAAACACTTATTACAGCGTTTTTCCAAAAAAGCGTTGTAAAAGGTGCATAATAATGCATCTATTGAATGCACCTACTACAACGATTTTTGAAAAAGCGCTGTAAAATGTGCATAATAATGCATCTATTGAATGCACCTACTATAGCGCTTTTTGAAAAAGCGTTGTAAAAGGTGCATAATAATGCATCTATTTGAATGCACCTACTACAACGTTTTTTGAAAAAGCGCTATAAAAGGTGCATAATAATGCATCTATTTGAATGCACCTACTACAGCGCTTTTTTGCAAAAGCGCTGTAATAGGTGCATAATAATGCATCTATTGAAAACACATATTACAACGCTTTTTAAAAAAAGCGTTGTAATAGGTGCATCCATAATAAGCGGTATTGCAGGGATTTAAAAAGCGCTATTGCAGGGATTTACATCGCTTTTTCAAACAAGCGTTGTAAATGGAGTATAACAAGCGCGCAATATATCCACCTATTTTACAATGCTTTTTTATTTTAAAAAGCGCTGTTGTATCTTTTTACGGCGCTAGATACTACAGCGCTTATTTTTTTTGAAAAAGCGCTATAAGTGGCTTAAAAAAACGCTGTAAAATGCGTTTTTTCGCGTAGTGACATCTCTTACATTTATCAGAAAGATAACATGTGTACTAACAAGATTGCTAATATTAATTTTTACATTCATTGATTTATTTGACGGAATTTAATTACCGCCACGTTGCATTTGTAAGGACTTTTCCTATAATTGACATAATTTTCCTTATTTCATTTTCATTAATTTTCTCTCTTAGATTGTTAATGATGTTTATTTTTTTGCACCGCACTCTTTTTTCTTTCACTTCGGTTTTATCCATTTGAGTTTTCCAAGGTTTTTAATGAGTCAGCCTTGTCCTTCCTTGTTTTCTTAAGTTTTGGCATTGTCCCTCCAAGCTTTTGACTTGGTTTACATTTTTTTATTTATAAAATTTATTAGGGTGGTGCAAATGATATGTGGTAGTTTTGAGGTGCCAACATAGTTAGGATGTCAATTCTTCTATGTGATGTCTTTGCAATCTAATTCTTGTGTAAAAAAATAGTCAAAAGAGAGGAAATTTGTTAGCAACAAAGATTCAATTACAAACTTTCTTCATGTTAGTAGTTAGTAATTATTCTTTTTTTTTTTTTTTATCTCTGTAAGTTATTTTTAGATTTAATTAGGTCATTAAGTTTTTTTTGTTAATTTTGGTCATTTAAGTTATTTTTGAATTTTATTTTGGTCTGTTAGTTTTTTTTGTGCTAATTTGGTTTCTTGAGTTACAGAGTTATACTTTGGTCTTTTTGGTCAATTTTTCGTTTGAGTCGGTCAAATAGTGCTTACGTTTCTTTCTTCTTCTTGTTGAGTTAGACGGCTAATCACATGTAATTTCAAGGTAGGAAATATTTGATAGCTCAAACAAAAAACTTTACAAAATGAATCAATATGTCTCATATTTGTAAGTGCTTACACCAAAAAAAAAATAGTCAAATCATGTATTGCCCACTAGGATGAAGTGAAATGATTTGCCTATCAGCTACATCATAATCAACTGATGCATAATCGACTAGCAGCTAAATTGTGACGACTCAACGTTGTTACCAAGTCTAAATGGGTTTGAATGTTGTTATTAGGTCTTATTAAGGTTGTGATTATGTTTAATGAGAGCCCAAGAGACTGCAACATAGATTTGACCAAGTCAAAAAGTCATATAACTACTTTCCTACATATGTGGCTTGACAAAGGAAGTGGTTAGAGCTGGAATTATGTATTGGCGAATCAAGATAGCTCCAAGATTCTCTCATGAGAACATTTACTTTTCCTAGTTTCCTTCCCCGTGGTGGTTCCACTAGGTTAGTATCTTCTCCGTTTTTCTCCAAGATTGTGGACATTTTTGTGGTGCGTTTAGTCGATGTTTGTGTTTCTGGCACTAGGTTTGTTTCTCTATTCGGTTATGGGGCTACGCAATATCGGTGACTCCTTCTTGCCCAATATGGCGTTTCAATTGTCCGTTTCAATTGTCCGTTTCAATTGTCCGCGGTTGGCCATCAGTAGGATTACTTTCATATTGACATCAACGAACTTCTAGGATGGGTGGATCAACCTCACCAAGTCCCCACCACAGAATGCCCTAATCACAAGAAAAACAAGAATGTCCCTGTTAATAATAAAGAGCCATCACACAATGACTACATCATCTATGAAGATGAAGTTGTACAAGATGGAATTGAGGCCTACAAATTCATCATCTTAGGTAAGATAATTTCTAATAAACCTATGCATCTTAATACTCTTTATGGAAGATCATGTTGATCAAGAGAGAATCCTTCAAGGAAACCCCTGGATTTTAATAAATTCTTGGCATGGTAAAACCATAGGATAAGGACTATGTTGCTACTTCGATATCTTTCCAACGGGTGCAACTATGGGGCATACCCACTCACTGTAAAACTAAGAATATGGGAAGGCAAATTGGTAAGGTATTTGGACATGTTGAGGAATCTCAATTGCATGAATGCCCAAAAGATAAATATGTTATCAAAGTTAGAGTGTGTTGACACTCAAAGTCCTATAAAATCCGGCATTCACGTTGAAAACCCAAAATAGGGGATATTTTGGATTGATTTCAAGTATGAAAAGTTGCCCTAATTTTGTTTCAAATGTGGATTAGTGGGAGACTCTGACTCTATGTGTTTGAAAGCTAGTTCAAGCCCTAATACTAGCAATTTAGTCCCTTTGGGACTCTGGCTGCGATCAAATTAGCTTGGTAGAAGAATCATGGCTCCAAGAGAAAGAAAATACTTTAGCAATCCTTCCAAGTCACCTACCTATGGCCAAACTGTCCAGGCTCTTGCTAACTATGTTTTCCAAAATGAACCTCAAAGACTAAGGTATGCAACCCTAAGAAAAGGCAAACTGGGAAGACCTAGGGGTGATTACTAACTAACACATTCAAACCACCAAATTAAAAGTTATTTATTGGGGGAATGGAGAAGGTGAACAAGGACAAGGAACAAAACACATAAACAATGAGGATAATCCAGATCGAGTTGTATTGAAAATTTTGTAATTCCTATTAATCAAATGGTAGGTCCTGCTCAGCAGGCTAGCCAAACACAATGAAGCTAATTTTGTGGAACTGTCGTGGGTTGGGGAACCCACAGTCAGTCAGAGATTTGAAAAAGCTTATTGTGTCTAAGTCCCTTGATATTGTGTTCTTGATGGAGACAAAGTTGTTGGATAATGAGAATAATTTTTTTTCCTACTTGGGTAATTTAATACATTTTAAGTTGATTAACTGCTCCATTACTAGTGTGGTCTAACTCTTTAAATGTTGATTAATTGCTCCACCACTACTTGCACTCTTGTGGTCTAACTCTTTTAATGTTAATGTTACTAACACTAGTTCCAATTTTATTGATATGGATATTCTCTCTGAGAATAACAATTTGAAGTGGCGGGCTACAAACATCTATGGCAACTCCAACACCCTAATAAACATCTCACTTGTTCTCTGTTACAGGATCTAGCTAACTAAGCCTCATCACCAACTGTTTGGCTTGTGTTTGGAGATTTTAACATGGTTCTTAACCAAGGGAAAAACATGGGTAGATACCCTATTGACCCAATATTACAAATTTTTTAAGGGACACTATCTAGAGTTGTGACATTATGGATCTTGGCTGCTCTCGGAACCTATACACTTGGTCCAATAACCAATCTGGTCAAGGTCATATTAAAGCTCGTTTGGACAAAATTTTGGCTTCTCCTGATTAGATATCTCACTTCCCAAGTTATTCAAAGTCCACACTTTTCGGTATCGGTTTCACCAACGCCCCTTTTTATTCCATTTTAATGTTAACATTGCTTGCAATAATAACCTTCAACACATCCAATGTTTAAACAAATTTAGCTCAAGGATGGGAAGTGTTGTAGGGTAGTACAAACACACTGAAACAACACCAAATCAGATCCTTTTCGAACTAAAATGGACAATGTTTTTGAGAACTTAACTTCTTAGGGCCAACAAAGATTTGGTAATGTGTCTAAGCACATTAAAGAGCTTCAAGAAGAACTGAATGGCATTAACAAGAACAACCATATCACTGGCAATACTGACAAAGCAAATAACCTACTCTTTGAGTCCATGGGTTTTCATCATACCTTTATTAGTACTATTATGAAGTTTGTCAGCATCGTTTCTTTCTCTATTTTGATTAATGGTAAACCTACTCCCTACTTTAAACCCCAAAGAGGTCTTAGACAAGGAGACCCTCTTTTTGCTTATCTTTTCATTATATGTGCTGAAGTTTTATCTGTGAGGCTGCTCCAAGGCATGGCAAGCAAGAGATAAAAATTGTTGGAGGGATCCCGGAGTAATAGAGGCAGAATATTCTCTAATGGTTACCTATGAAAAGAGTTAACTATTTTTTCAAATATTTGGGTCTTCCCACAACCAATGGTTGATCAAATGGGGATGCTTTCAACTACATCCAGGATAGGGTGTGAAAGAAACTTAAAGGATGCAAAGAGAAATTTTTTTTGTCTTTTTCAGGTTGGAGCACTGTTATCAATGTTTTGGCCCATGCCATCCCCACTTATATTATGAATTGCTTTATGCTCCCAATAGCATTATGCAACCAGTTAGAAAGCATGACTAGCAAATTCTTGTCGAGGAGTAAGCATAATGAGAGGAAAATCCAATTGGAAAAATCAGAAACACCTCTGCCTTAATAAGAACAAGGGGGTCTCAAGTTCAAGCACATTAAAGCTTTTAATGAAGTTGTGTTGGCAAAGAAAGGATGGAGACTCATGACCAATCAAGACTCTCTTGTCTATTAGGTTTTAAAAGCTAAATATTTTCTTAATTCTAGTTTTTTGTGTGCTAAATAGGGAGTTAATTCTAGCTTCACTTGGAGAAGCATCCAGAAGGAAGCTTGGATACTAAAGAAAGGGAGTTACTGGATCATAGGGTATGTGGCTACTACAAAGGTGTGGAACGACAACTGGCTGCCATTTCATAATAAGTTTATAGTATGGAGCCTAAAACCGGCAACTACAAAAATCACATGGGTGAAGAACCTTATGTTGAAAGGAAAACATGAGTGGAATACTTCGCTTATTGAATACATGTTTTACCCTTTTGAAGCAAACTAGGTCTTCCAAATTCCTTTTCACAATGCCCAGCCTAACATTCTATCTTGAAATGGTACGATGGATGGGAAATTTTCGGTCAAATCCGGTTATAACGCAATCATGGATTAGCATGACATTATATCTTGGAGTGGTACGATGGATGGCCAATTTTCGGTCAAATCCAGTTATAACGCAATTATGGATTTGAAGGATACTACTAGTGTGAATCCGACAAACTATATAGATAAAAGCAACATTTGAAAGACCTTTTGGAAGCTAAAAAATCCATCGAAGAAAATCTAGAAAATCTACCTAGCACGGAGGCTGTTAAATAATTGTATACCAGTGAGAGATAGTACCCGTACAAATGGTGTTCAGAGCCCACTGTTGTGCCTAAGATGTGGTAAACACATTGAAACTATTGACCATGCTTTTAAGTACTGTATATGGGCCTCCCATATATGGTTTGGATCAGCTCTTAATCTAAATTTCTCTAGGATGATCAATGACCTACCTAGTATGCATTTCATCAACTGGCTCGAAGATTTCATAACAAATAGCACCTCAAGATTTTATCAAAACAGCAATTTCAATCATTTACAATATTTGGAAAGCGAGCAATGAACAAATTTACAACCAAGTGACATTACCTAAGGAGGATTCAATCAAGAAATCAACGACATTTCTTCATGAGGACAAGATCACCGTGTGCAAGACCTAATTTACGGGAAGAACTTCGCCGCCATGCCAACAACCCTCGTAGTGGGTGGAGTCAGCCTCCTACTAGAGTCATCAAAATCAACATTGATGCTCGCATTGATGAATATGGATATTGAGGGATTGGGGTTATTGCTACAGATGAAGACGAGAATTTCATAGCGTCGCAACCAGATGTTTCAACGGTTTCAAGGATGGAGCGACTACTGAGGCGATAGGAATCATACAAGTTATTGAACTTGCGCATTTACCTAGATTGTATTGGGGTACCCAAATTGCTAGAACTCTGTACAACAGTGACTCTAAGATGATTACGAATTTTTCTTTGTAATAACGCTTAGAAATGGAGTGGCCCAAAGTTTGGCTAGATGGGCCTTAGTAGAACCAAACTCAAACCTTGAACATGGGTCATCATTAATTCCATGAGGTATTTTTTCAAAAAAAAAAAAAAGGAAGATAAAATTAACGCTGTTAGTTTAAATGAAAAAAAACATGAGGTCAATTATTCACTCCCTTAAAAATAGAAATATGCAAATAAGGGTGGGAATAGGTCAGGGCAGACCAGACTTTGAAAGGCCTGAGTCTGACCTACGATTAATTTTTTCGGCCTGAGTCTGGCCTACAGCCTATCATAGGCTTATAATTTTTTCGGCCTGAGCCTGGCCTACAGCCTATCATAGGCTTATTTTTCGCATGGTCTGTCTTTTTAAAAAGTCTAGCTTGACTTGAAAGCCTATTTCACATAAAAGCATTTAAATAGTATATTTTTTATATTTTTAAATAGGTTATATTTGGCCTTTATATGTAACCAAATCTTATAAAATTATAACTAATAACAAATACTAATATTAATAAATAATAATAAAAAATAACAATGTTAATAAATAAAAATAATATATATATATATATATATATATAGGCCGACCTATCAGGTCTAATAAGCTTTTTTGTAAGCCTAAGCCTGATCTATTTAAATTAATAAGTTTTAAAAAAAAAGCTTGAGCCTAGCCTTTTTATTAAGCAGACCATGTCATACCAGACAATAAATAGGTCAAGCCATAGGCCCCTGCAAACGGCCTAGCCTATTCCCACCTCTAAATGCAAATAACATGGATAGATGATAACCTAACAATCAATAAAAATACAATTTTTCCCTCAACTCAGCTAGGGGTGTTCGCAGTGCGGTTTGGATCAGTTGTGAAGAAAATATCATCTGATCCAAAGATTAAAATACCTACAGTTCAGTTTGAATAACAACTAAAAATAATATCTGACCTGATCCAAATTATCGTAGTTTAAATTGGATTGATTTTCAGTTGACCCAAGTTACAATTTATAAAATATTATTTTAATACTAATATTGTAAAATTACATTAAAATTATAAGTTTGAAGAAAAATATTATATATATTATACTAAAAAATAACATTATAGAATAACATTAATCAGTTTTGTTTGAATTATATAAAATAGTAATAAAAATATATCAAAATAAACAAACAAGTGTTATTAAAAAATAATTAAAACTAACAAATAATAGTTTTATACAATAAATATATCATACTAACAAAAAAAAATATTTATTAAAATTTATAAATGCAGTTTGGTTCGGTTTTTAAAAATGAATGAAAATCTTATCTATGCAGTTTTCACAAAAGAAACTTCAAACGCATCCAAAAATATTAGGTTTTGTGTGGTTTTTAGTTTTTTGGATTAGTTTGCAGTTTTTTGGATGCGAACATTCCTAAACTCATCTGTATGATCAAGATATTAGTTGATTAAGTCCAAAGCGTGCATGGAGAACTATTTTCTTAATAGTAGGGTTATGGATGACGTGGTTGGCTGATATGGAAGTAAACAACTTAGCCGACAAGGCATTTTTGGTTGATAGTTACATACATTAGTGGTGTGAGCCATGATCTTACATGATGTAATATGGTAGTTAGGTGGGTCAAAAATGTGCCAAACAATGTTATTGTCAGTTGCTTAGTTATTTTAAGTCTAAAAATATCCATTGTAAAGCTTATATTCAATACACAATCAATCAAACAAGTCTTTACATACCTTTTTCGTTTTCCTTTATTTTTCAAAAAACTTTAGATAGTAGTTCATCCTTCAACACTAGACGTTCTTTGGAGTAGTCTAGGAACCCGCGACTGAGAAACATAATCCCCTTCTCAACATAATCACTTGATAAAAAATGGGATCATTGTCTCAAGTATAAATTAGCCTAAAAATCACCTTATCAACTGAGCAAATGACAAATCAAACAAGCAACGACTAATCAATTGATTACACATCCAGTCAACAAAGCACAAAATTTCACCAATGACCACAATTAGCACGCTCTGTGGGACCATTAAGGTGAAAACACCATTCACATTTGCGGCACCACAACAAGAACAACCATGGGGCCGGGAAGAACCTTTACCAAGGGTTCATCCAAACGGTGTTCATGCATAACTTTTATCACAAATTCAACCAGATTTTATTCAGGTAGGGTCTTCACAAAAGACTCCGCCAAATATTTTTGCTACTACTTGCCTTGGAGGCAAATGGTGGTGAATGATATGGTTACCAATGTATTAGAACAAATTAGTAGGTCGTCCGTTATGCTGAATGCTTTATCTTAAGGCACGACTCTAAAGGCCAACAATCAAAGATTTGTTTTTTTTATGCTTTGGGCTCTAGAACGTTGACACAGTTACCTAGTGATTATACAAGGGAGCAGCCATGGAATAAATTTTCACCAACCTCATATAATCAACTTTTCTATCAGTCTGTCCTATATTTGCCACCTTATGGTGTTAACCATGATCTAACATGATGTAATATGGTAGTTAGTGGACCAGAAACGTAGCAAACAATGTTATTGTAGGTCATTTAGTTATTCTAAGTCTATAAATACTTATTGTCAAGCTTACTTTTGACACACACAATTAATCAAACAAGTCTTGACATAAATTTTTCGTTTTCCTTTATTATTCATGCAACCTTAGATAGTAGTTCATCCTTCAACACTAGACCATTTTTAAAGTAATCTAGGAACCCACGACTGAGAAATGGAGTCCTTTTCTCAGCATAATCGCTTGATCTAAAAGGTTATCAGAAACTCAAGTATAAATTAGTCTAAACATCATCTTATCAATTAAGTAAATGATGATAGAATGTAACAACAGGAAGTTGAGGGAGCAAAATAGAATGTAAAAAACTTAAGAGATGATTAAAGTTTTAACTTTTGTAACTTAAGAGACCAAAAAATGAAGAAAAAAATATTAAGGAATCAAATGAAACTTAAAAATAATTTAAGAAACTAAGAGTGTTATGAAAATTATTATCATTGTTAAAAACTTGTATTTATCCGATCATATTCTATTTTTTAAACTCCACTAAACTTTATTTTTAGTTTGGCCAAAGCCAAATTATTATTATTTTTTCTTAACACAAAGGCAAAATATCAGGAACATTAAGAATTTGCATGATAATTTTTAATATTTAATTTAATTTGAGATGATATGACGAATATAAATAACAGACACGATAAAATGTGTTTATACCGACAATAAGTATCAATTAAATTAAAGTCTTAATGCTTAAATTATATGTGTACTTTTTTTATTCATGATAACATATGTGTTGCAATTTTTTTTTTTTTGTAACTTATGTGTTGCATATTTGACATAATTGATAACTCGTTGAATTTCAAGTTTTCTTCTATTTTTTATTTTGACTGAAGTTTTCTTCTATTGAATATATACTTTCCATTTTTTGACTGGTGGATACTTTTCATCTAGTTACATTGTCAATAATTTATTAAGTAGTAGTAATAATAGAACTGTTTAAATTATGCTTTTTCATATGTCAGTTAGCTTTGCCCGTAATTTGTGCAATGCCTCAGGCTGCTGACCTTCAAAATATATGGAATCTGACAATTGTGCAATTTAAAACTAGTTTGACAACCTTACAGCGACGACTTTTCTTGAGATTTTGGATAACCTCATGGCACCGAAAAAATAATGTTCAGATATCTTTACACTATTTTTTTTCGTAAAATTATTAATAATTATTTTATAATCAGTTTTTTTAGAATTTTCAATAGAAGTTAAAATAAAATTATTTAATACATATATTGATAATATAGTAGTAATAGATAATAAATAAAATTTTAACCATTTTAATTTAGAAAGTGCATTTATATTTTTTCCAAACATACCCCTTCCTAATTTGTTTTGGAATATGAAAAAATTATTAGTCGATGCACAATTACAATTACAATTACTCACAAATTTATCTTTGAGATGATTAAATATCACCGGCAAATTTGCCCCTGAGAATATGACATTGATTTGTGATCAACGTGGATAAGACACATATTCAATTATAATGTCACATTAAAATATCTAACAACAAGAATTTAGACATGGATTATTTTGACTGATACTTTACAACCTCAACGATGTATTTGTCAATTCATAAACTTTAAGGATTAATTTAACCGACGTTTACAATTTCAATGACTAGTTTGGTAAAAAAAACTTGTTTTGGATCAAGAGGTTATAGATTTTCTACCTTAGATTGATGCATCATTCCTTCACCCTAAATTTTTGATAACCAAAAAGCAAAACAATTAGATTTATTTAAAGAAGTCCATATCTTAAATTTGAATGTGATTGAAACCTCCATATATAATAACTTTTAACTATTCAAGTAGATTTTCACCATCAAAATTACATGAATTACATTGTAGAAAGTTTCAAGAGGTTTGCAACTTAATTTAAAATTCTTATTAGAAAATAATCTATATTATTCATTATTACTAAACTAAAATTAAAAAAAATCAAATTACACATGATACCCATCAAATAAAAAAAAATCTCTATTTACGTTAAGAAACAAACATGAGAGTATATGTTCTTTTAAATTTTAAAAGTATTTATCGTGCTAGAAATGAAAAATAATGGGAAAGTAAGATTTTGTATTTTTATGGAATTATGGAAAGAAGACATAATTTCTTAAATGTATGATTAGTCCTTGTAATTATGCGTTTTTATTTTATTTTAGTTTTGGTAAGTTTTTTTATTTGATTTTGGTCCTTGCAAATAAGTTTTTGTTTGTTTTTGGTCCTTACTCTTTTATTTTAGTCCCTGTGAATTTGGTTTTTATTTGAATGAATCCTTGCAATATATAATACTTGATTTTAGTCCTTCAATTATTAATGATATAAGGAATTACATAGACTAAAACAAAATAACAAGGATAAAAAAAAACTAAAATATTTACAAGGACAAAAATCATACAAAAAAACTTATAGGGACTAAAACAAACAAAAAAACAATTATTTGCAGGAAATATAATTTTAATATTGATGTGGGGTTTGCAACAATTAAGAAAAACCAATTTAGGTATGTGCATTTGTGATCACTATGAAAATTTCGTTTATATTATCATATCCTCTTATATTTATATTACTTTTTATATAATTTATTTAATAATTATTTTGGAGTTTAGAGTGTTACAATGATCAGAATGGAGTATACAAACAATGAACTCACATCTACACAAAACTCCTCCTCCTACAACAGATCATGAAAGCATGTTATGATTGTGTCTCGCCATGTAGTGAATAGTGTTCCATACAACAAAGTGTGTTTTAGCTTCTCCCCATCCAACTCTAGATTTTATTTTCTCAAGTTTCTTACCCAATACCAAAACTTATTTTCCATAGAAATTTGGTTTGAACTTCACTTGCTTCTTCGATAGGGACTCACTCGTCTTGAAATTTGGAAGTCTTATTTTTGGTGGGTTCGGTTGTGGAGGAGCAGCCAACCAGTGAATAAACACAAATTCATCCTTCCTTGCTCGTATCAAGTGGATCATATTGAGGTGTGTCATTATGTGTTTAGAGAGTTACATGAAGGTGCAAACACGAGAAAGGAGGTTGAATTGTGTTTGACAAAGTTGATAACTTTTTGCTAATTTGATGAAGGCTAGTTGGTTTTCATGAATTACTTAGATAAGAAGCAATCGAGTTCAAAGGCAGCAAACAATGAAAGCATAAATAATTTGACACATAGATTTATCCTAGTCACCACTAATTTGACTACATCTAGTCCCCTCATTCAGAAGGCTTAATCTACTTATTCAAATACCTTGAATAACAAAACACCTGACCCTCAAGGCCAGTCTTCCTAAATAGCCTGACAATCCTAGATTTTTTATGAACAACATCACCTTGACCTTACAAGCCAAGTCTTCCCAAACAACCTGACAACCCAAGACTTTTGAGGAGCTAACTACCTTGACCCTACAAGCTAAGTCTTCTCCTAACAACCCCAGAATAAACTAAACCACTATCGGGATGGATATAAAAGATTGAAACTTTAAGTGTTTGCTTTTAACAAAGCTGATAATAATAATGACTCTCACAATTCAGAATTAAACAAGGACAAAATTGAAGCTCAAATTTTAATTATAAATAGATACTCAAGGCTGAAGAAGAAAAACATCAAAAAGTAGACAAAAGTAGAAGAACTCAAGCTCAAGATTTCAAATTCATCTTAGAGTTCAAAGAGAGAAACACTTGTTCGAATGAGAAATATTTTCTGAGTGTTCTTTTATTAGAGTGTGAGAGTTATTATTATTATTATCAACTTTGTTAGAAGCAAACACTTCAAGTTCCAATCTTTTGTATCCAACCCGATAGTGGTTTAGTTCCTTCTTCAATCTGGGGTTGTCAGGTTGTTAGGAGAAGACTTGCCTTGTAGGGTCAAGGTGGTTAGTTCCTCAAAAGTCTAGGGTTGCCAAGTTTTTTGGGAAGACTGACTTGGAGGGTCAGGTGCTTTGTAATTCAAGGTATTTGAATTCGTGGATTAAAGCCTTCTGAATGAGGGGACTGGATGTAGCCAAGTTAATGGTGAACTAGGATAAAGCTATGTGTCAAATTATTTATCCTTTCATTGTTTGCAGATTCTGAATCCAATTGCTTCTTATCTAAGTAATTCATAAAAACCAACCAACCTTCACCAAATTAGCAAAAAGTTATCAATTTTGGCAAACACAATTCAACCCACAAACACCTTCAATATTGAGTTTGTAAATTCTTCATATCCAATCATGTTTATATTTTGTTGTAGATAAATCTTGATCAAATCTTCTTCAAATCTTGACCACATCTTCTTTTCAACTTCATTAAAGATTTTCTTCAATTAT
This sequence comes from Cicer chorassanicum, assembly GCA_037974735.1. NCBI lineage: Eukaryota > Viridiplantae > Streptophyta > Magnoliopsida > Fabales > Fabaceae > Cicer > Cicer chorassanicum. The sequence goes on from JBBPBP010000002.1 coordinate 33,267,522, forward strand.
AAATCTGAATCCAATCTTATTTTAGATTTTCTTCGATTATAAATTTGAATCAAATCTTATTTTAGATTTTCTACAATTATAAATTTGAATCAAATCTTATTTTAGATTTTCTTCAAACACACGAATCTTTTTTCATACTATTTGAAGACAAATATATTGTTCTCATAAAATACTTTTTTTATCATCAAAACTCTAAGTATAAAACCAACTTGGTCCGACATTATATTTGGTGGTGTCGAATAAGAGCTCAAAGAGTGTTCATGCTCGCCCCACATAGCATGTTAATCTACATAAGACCAAAACATGCGTTGAGAAACTTAGCCCTTGTTTAGGGAGAATAATCCAACACACTTCTAATTTGATTATCTTGGATAGAAGAACCACGGGTTCCTCCTTTGTATTCCAAAATTTTGAACAAAAACAATAACATATGTCAAACAATAGGGATAGAAGTGGTACCTAGACATCATGTAGTTGAAATTACATTGTAAAACATCTTCTTCTAAGTGAAAGGGATCTATCCTTAACATAGATTATGGGTCAACTCTATGCAAAGAAAAAAAATGTCTCACACTTGTTCAAGTGATCTACGATTCTTGAACCATTGCATCTTGGAAACTCTAATTTAGGTATTTGCGGGGGAATCTGGATTAGAACAAGGGTTGTGGACCATTGATTTAGTTTTTGAATAGCATGAATCGACATGTGGAGGCTCAAGTCAGGGCTCTAGATACCAATTGGGATGGTAAAATGAATTTTAGGGAGTATTATGGTAAAATCAAATACTCGGAGGTAGGAAAATCAAAATTAAGTTGGTGCAGTAGAGTTATAAGTTGCTAAGATCAAGTTGGAAGAATAGAGGGAAGATGATATTTATGAAAATGATTGGTGATTGTTAATTGGACATTTGGTTATAATATAGGCATAACCCCTTATAAAAAAAATATATATATATATTCTAACAACTTTTCACTACACAGTTGCCAACTTAGCCCATAAAACTAAATAAAAAATGTTAATAACACATGTTTGTCATGATCGACCAATAAAATAAAATGTTAAATGAAAATACTAACAACAACACACTTAGTGCACAACATCTATGATTTTCATTTGTAAATGTAAAGGTATTCTTGTTCTTGCTAAAAATTTGATTGTTGGCCAACAATATACAGTGACCAAGACCTCGGAGTGTTTACGGGTATATTTGTTGAGTATTTAGTATACCTTGTCGACAATGATCTGTGATCAAGGCCTAAGTGTTTAGAATAAAAATAAGGAATTAGTGACTTAGGTTTTTCTGAGGTTTCCTTTCTTATTTATAGAGATATTGAGTTAACTAAAATAATATCTTTGCTAGGTAATTTTCTTTCTTTTAGTGCAATTGCCTTCCTCCTATTCTGTTTTACCTAATGTTTTCCTACTCGGATAATCAACCATTATCTTGGTCTTATCGTGTTTATGTTTTCCTTCCCTTAACCGAGTCAGAAGCACGTGTTCCTTATGGCTTCTTTTAATAGCATTTAGATGATAAGCTAGAGTACTCGGTGATGGACTCAAACTACTTGGATATTGGACCTTTGTGGTTCTAAGAGACTAGGTCTAGAACTCCAATGAATTATGATAGTTTACACCCCTCCAAGCATGAGGCCTGCAACGGAATGATGTTTTAGAATAATTTTTTTACCATCTATCATTTAATATTTGGGTTATCTAAGGTTTTGTCGAAGCAACAGATATGTATAGAACATGTTTTGTCAAGACAACCCTTTCAGTTTCTTACGTGTTGGAGAAGCTTCTTCTATACACCGTTTTAATTTCAAATGTCAGTGCCCATTGGCTTCGCACTTGTTGAGTTTACTTTTCCTCTATATATGGTAGTTGTCTTAATCAAACTGTTCCAATGTCTATCTACAAGTGTTTGGATTACTTTCAAATTTCTTTGTTGTCTGATAATGATTATTCCATGTTTCCTATTTCCTATCAGGTATTAGTTTCTTCATTTCTACTAATTTCATTTTCTATTTGCTTTTTCAGTTAAATTGGTTATTATCTGTGAGTTGTCCAGTGACGGGAGGGAAGTTGTGACCCCTCCTTCTAATCTTGTTGAGCGTAGTCATTTCTTTAAGGAATGTTTTGCTCAAGCCAAAAGGTATAATGGAATACTAAAATAGAAACGGTTTGAGACCAAATATTTACGGTTTTTATTTACTAGTCAACCTAGTGATTCTTCTTTTAGTGATAGTGATGACTCAATTTCTATCCTTTCTCAAAAACATTAAAAATTGAGACTTCCTTCTTCTTATGTTGGTATAAGATTTATAAGGATCGTGATGGATTCAGACAGGACTTTTATGGATAGGTTGATGGAGAAGATGTATAATTTTCTTATGACTTTAGGACTGAAGGGTCAATAGAGAAATTTAGAAGTAACAATTAGGTGTCATCTATTAGGAATGGAAATGATTTCATTTTAGAACCTTGTAGGGACAGGGAGAGCTTTTGCATATGTCTCCCTCGTGGGGTATCGCCAAAATTCACATATATGTATTCAATGTCTTTGAAGATATACATGTGTGTATTCCTTTCACCCCTTTTGAGTGGAACGTTTTGCACATTTTCAATGTCGCCCCATCTCATACACCCTAAAATTTGGATATTTATGAGAGCATTTCAAATTATGTCTTGTGGTTTAAATACCCAACCTACTGTTGGAGTTTTAATTTGTTTTTGTGAGATATTTCCAAAATATTGGATAATGTATGTATCCATAATTGGTTACAATTGATATGATATTGTTCTTGGTTTGATGGTTGTGTTCTTTGTGTGTCACAATAAAGACTTGAGTTCAAATCCGCGCCTGGCTTTCCTTTTTGAATAAATTCCGCATTGAAAAGGCGCAATGGTTGATTCACCACTGGGCCATCACAACAATTCATCCAATTGTTGAACGTTATAAGTATATATACCGTTTCGAAAAACAGGGCAGAACCAACAATAGACACGAATTTCAAGAAATTGTCATCCACTTTTCCCACCTATTCTTATATTCTAAGTCATCTTATTCTTCTCTAATGCATGAGTGAAGAATAGGAAACATTATTTTGTAACATACTATTGAAAGATACGCTTGATGTGAATGTGCAATTCACTTCAAGGATTCCAAAGTATCATGAAGGGGATTCGCCGGTTAACCCGTTTGCATCCAATATATATATATTGGTGGGGGCGAATCGAACCTAAAGCTTAGTGTGATACACACGCTTTGGAATTTACTTATGCAACCTTCATCATCATCAAGTTCATCATTTTCTTGTTCAAGATTTGCAGCATACCACCAACAAAAGTTCCAACAATCTTTAGGTTTGATTGTCAAATTTATTTATGATTGTAACTTTTCAAGGAGATGGACTTTTTTGACCATGGTGAAAGGTACACATTTAATTTATATGAATATATATATGATATGTTTGAAGTTCTAAATTAATATGTGGTTCTCCAAAGTAATTATATTTGTTTATGTTAAATTTAACATGTGGTTAGATTGATATGCATGATTTAGAATATATATTCAAGTATGTGAATTTAATATGGTTTATACATGAATTTTGCTGTTTGGATTTTAAAAATTAATTAAAGTCTTGGAAATAATCACATATGAAAATTCATGGTAAGGCACTGAAAGTTATTTAGTGTTAATACATTTATATATTACATTCATGTTTGAAATGCATATATAATAAATTTTCCTTTTCGGATGCATATATAATAATATGGAGATATGATGTGGAAAATTAATAATATGGAATTAGAGATGATAATATATTTTGATGAAATTTTTGTTTATCTATGGTTAATGTTTTTAGACTAAGAACAATAATTTATGATTGACCGATGGAAGAAAATGCATTTATAATTTTGGTCTCTTAAATCTTGACAAGTATGAATATGTATGATTTAAGATGCATATTTAACACATTAATTTATTTAAAGTAGTGAAAATAAATTGTCATAAATATCAAGTGTATGCCTCACTATAATAATGCTTCATGTGAGAAGTTATTAAGTCTAGAATTGATTAACTCATATTATAGGTGCATGATAGTATGAAAATATTTGTCAATTTCTTGCTTATTTTGATATTGAAAATGATTTGGATCTATTTTGAAATTATTGTAAGTTGACAAATGTTCATGGAAGAAACTAATAAAAAAAAAAATCTTAATGATTTTATTCATGATTTATTTTCTATTGTGATGCTTATTTGGATTTACGATAGAACATATTTAAATATGAAACTTGAATTAACAAATAGAATTCATCATGCATTCATGATGCATGCATTAGTTATAGTATAACTATGAAGAAATGGTTTCTTTAAATTAAATGAAAGGAATGCTTATTTGTTAAGGAGTAAATGACTTATATGTTTGGACTCACCTTAATTATGATATTTGATTATGAGAAATTTTTATGACTGTGTTTTGTTAGCTTGTGGCAATATATATTTAATGCATTCAATGTATTATATCTTGAACTTGGATATATTGAAAAGAGAGTTAGAATTTTAAATTGAGATGCTAATTAAATATAGTAAAAAGTAGAATAACATAAAAGTTTGTTTATGTGATAATTGAGATGCTTATCAATTGTAAGCGATACAATGTGAAGAGATTAAATGACAAAAGTGTCATTGTTTGGTGATAGTTGGTCAACACTATCAAGAAAATAAAAGGTAATCGGATGTTTGATGTGAGTCATGGCTTGTACCAGACCTGATATAACATATGTTGTTAGAATGTTAAGTCGGTATGCAAGCAATCCAAGTAAAGAACATTGACTTGTTATTAATAAAGTATTAAAAAATTTAAAGGAAACAATTAACTATAGTTTAATCTATAGTGGATATCCTTCAGTTTTGGAAGGATATACATATGTCAGTTGGGTAACTTATGTTGAGGATCATGCTTTCACATGTGGATGGATCTTCAACCTTGGTGGATGTGCAGTTTCTTGGGGTTCAAAGAAACAAACTTGCATTGCCGACACCACCATGGCTGCATAATTTATTGTTCTAACTGCAGGTAGTAAAGAGGCTGAATGACTAAGAAATTTGTTGTATGAGATACCAATTTGGCCAAAGCCAATGACATCGGTGTCCATACATTGTGATAGTTAATACACACTATCAAAAGCATATAGCCAAGTATATTGGTTTAAGACACAGCTATGTAAAGGATTTAACGGAGTGATATCCATAGTGTTTGAAAGAACTGAAAAGAATCTTGCAGATCCTTTGACGAAAGGTCTGACAAAGAACATGGTGTTGAAGACATCATTAGGGATGTGATACAAGCTCATATCTAAATAATCACCAATGGTGGAACGATCAACTCACACTTGAGTAGCATCAAGTCTTGAGTTCAATGATGAAAGTACATTATTAGAGTGATTGAAGTACTTGACAATAGATACATCCCAAAGGGTAAAAGTACTTGGACCATAAGATAAAAGTGGTAGGATGAGGTCTCCTCTTAATGGACATATAGCATATATTTGCTGGAATGTATAATTATGGGTACATTTCTGATATAGTCCACCTATATGAGAATGAAGTGGGCCGCTTCATAGAGTTCAAGAGCTTGACTCTTAAATTCTCATGAAAAGGATACGAGACACATGGCCTTATCAAATGTGTCATCTTTATAATTCTTTCGATAGTACCGAGATTTCATGTGTAAGTTGTGCACACTTGTTCTAATGAATAATTGGTTCAAAGCTTGTCTACCAATCTATTCGGGATAAGTGGAACCCATAGCTTACTAAGTAGTGGTTCAAATCGTAAGATACCATTATCTGAAACCATGATATTTCCAAAATTATGGGACTAAGAATATTTTGAAAATGGTGGGGGATTGTGAGATATTTCCAAAATATTGGATAATGTATGTATCCATAATTGGTTACAATTAATATGATATTGTTCTTGGTTTGGTGGTTGTGTTCTTTGTGTGTCACAATAAAGACTTGAGTTCGAATCCCCGCATTGCTTTCCTTTTTGAATAAATTCCGCGTTGAAAAGGCGCAATGGTTGATTTAAAATGAAAAAGTGCATCGATTGAATTCGAACCCTGATCAATATGCAATAAAGGCGCTGCTTCAACAATGGGCCATCACAACAATTCATCCAATTGTTGAATGTTATAAGTATATATACCGTTTCGAAAAATAGGGCAGAACCAACAATTTCAACTTTTTCTCAAGTGACATTATTTTTCTATAAATAGTGTCACTTTGGACAGAATGAAGACACGAATTTCAAGAAATTGTCATCCACTTTTCCCACCTATTCTTATATTCTAAGTCATCTTATTCTTCTCTAATGCATGAGTGAAGAATAGGAAACATTATTTTGTAACATACTATTGAAAGATACGCTTGATGTGAATGTGCAATTCACTTCAAGGATTCAAAAGTATCCTGAAGGGGATTCGCCGGTTAACCCGTTTGCATCCAATATATATAGATTGGTGGGGGCGAATCGAACCTAAAGCTTAGTTTGATACACACGTTTTGGAATTTACTTATGCAACCTTCATCATCACCAAGTTCATCATTTTCTTGTTCAAGATTTGCAGCATACCACCAACAAAAGTTCCAACAGTTTTCACTGTAGTAAGGGTGGAGATAAACGAACTTGGGTTTCCAGAAGTGGCATCCCAAAACAGTGTTAATTTAGTACATATTGTTCTTCATATAAAAATTTCAAACATATATTCGATCGAGTTCGAGGTAATGACTCTTGACCCGAGATGTTTATAGATTCAACAGGTTGCTAAAAATTTCCATTGAACTAGGATTGAGAACTCGTGGCTATCAAAGGGTACAACTTCAGTAAACTAACTGAATTAGAGAATGAGTCCATTGAGTTTCTTACCAATTATTACTTCATATTAGCTGTAAGGATTTGCTTGCTAAAAAGTTCAACCCAAATGGTCTACAAGATCTACTATGTAAATGTAAATTCTTAATTGTTTGAGGCTTAACTTCTTAGCATATAATACCATAATTGTCATGAGTCAAAATCTGATGGAGGAAGAGGAGTTGGGCCATTATGATGCTGGACTAGATCAAGACTCGCATGTGAGAAGTAAGAGAAACAGAGTTAGACCCAAATGGACGAATGACTGTATCATGGGCTAGATGAGGGGGATGTCCTTGCCTACATAAAAATAAGATCTTTCTAGAATATCCTATGAATTCCCAATAGCACATTACCGTTAGATTTACATTCTGCTAGGAGGGTATTTTTACAGCTGTCAATTTAACTCCAGCACTATATATGTACTATTGGAAACAATTAATAAAAACAAGAAGAAATTCAGTAAATTCAGAGGCTACTCCACTTACGGAGGACAATTCTTTTTAGTGCATTTTATTTTCATTTTACTAAATTTGATTCCCTTACGTTTGGTGCTTTCATTGAGTTGCTATGGCTGCCACTCCACCCACCCCTCCAACACCTCCAACCCCAGAGCTTGCTGAAACCTTACACCAGTTGTTACTCAATCAACAAGCCTTTCAGGCCAACCTCACTCAACTCTCTACTGAACTCACTCATCTGCGAACTCGCTTGGGCCCCCCTGGGTTTCCAACTCTCATGGCCGAACACTCTCATCATTTCACCAACACCTCCATCAAGCTCGAAATTCCCAACTTCGACGGTTCTGATGCTTTAGGTTGGATCTTTAAGATCAATCAATTTTTTGAATTTCATCAAACTACAGAGGAACAACGTCTCAGTATCGCTTCTTTCTACATGGAAGGTGAGGCCTTGTCTTGGTTTCAGTGGATGCATAGCAACGGCCAGCTGTTTTCATGGCAGGCATTCCTTCATGCCTTGGAACTTCGCTTCGCACCTTCACAATTTGATAACCCAAAAGGTGCTTTGTTCAAACTTTGTCAAACTACCACTGTAAAAAATTATCAAACAACTTTTGAAACCCTAGCAAATAGGATTACGGGGCTAGCTCCACAGTTCTATTTGAGCTGTTTTATCTCTGGCTTGAAGCACGAAATCAGACGTGAAGTTCAAGCATTTCAACCCGTTTCACTCTCTCACGCCATTAGCTTGGCCAAACTCCAAGAGGATAAACTTAACGATCGTTCCAATTCATTCATCAATCGTCGCCCAGAAATTACTTCCTCTCCCCATAATCGTTTCACACCCAGCCCTTCGTTTACCACAAAAGCAAACCCACCGCCACCGAACCCTACCTTACTCGCCCTGAGACAACCCACCATCAAACGCCTAACACTTGCTGAACTGCAATCTCGTCGTGAAAAAGGTGAAGTAACAATATCAATTATAAGAAAGGGGGGTTTGAATTATAATTGCCCCTTTTAAAATTTTCCTGTTTTGAAACTAAAAATTTACTCAAGATTGATCTTGGTATTATGAAGAACGATCTTGGTTAGTGTAAAACAACAATATTGATTTTAACAGTAAAACAACTTATTGCAAATCAAATAATAAATAAGGATAGGGATAGAGAGATTACTCAAGCATGTATCCTGGTTCACCCAACTTGGGCTACGTCCAGTCCTCACAAATGTGAGATTTTCCACTAAGTGCTCAAAGGCAAGATTGTTCTTGGTTGTTACACAACTTTCGTAGATCAATCTTGATCTTTACACAACTTCTACCTTTCTATCTTAGAAAGGATTTCCAGATTTTCCTTAGCCTATTTCAGTAAAGAATTTACAAATTACCTTCTACTCATAAAAGGATTTCTACACACTTTACAAGCTATGATGATACACTAGCTTTGTATTACAATATGATGATGAAGATGTTTTGAATCTTAATATTTACTCAACTCTTGTTTGAGAAATAGATTCTGAGATATAAGATTAGGATGCTACTGATTTCACCACAACACAAAGAGAAAAAACATATTTTCGAGCCAAGGAATGAAACTTAGAGTAAGCTTGATTATGAATGTAAATTGATGCTTTTCTTGGCACTTTGAGTTGTGTGTTGCTCTTCATCTTGATGCTGCATTTATAAGCTCCAATGGAGGCTTGAACAGCTCTCATAGCCGTTGGAATGAGGCCAGCTGTCATATGGCAGTAGGTGAACTAAAGCAGACAAAAAGCAAGATTGAAGAAATTGAATCCAGGAGTGTTCTTGCAGTCCAGGATCGATCTTCAGATTACTTAAGCATGTTCTGACTTAGTACTCGATCCAGTACTGTTTTGCAGAGGTTGCTTGTGTGCTCTTTTGAGTCAGTTACGCAGCTTTGATTTGATAGTTGCAGCTGTACTTTTACAGCCTGTACTTGTACTTGTGTTTGTACAACATAAGGAATGATCTTGCTTCTTTGTAATCCTTCATGAGGCTTGTCTTTGATTCCTCAAACTTGGGTTGATTATGTTTTAGGCCTTTCTTAGTTTATCCTTGAGAAACATATCAGATTGATAAAGCTTCTTGATTTGAAGTCTTCAGCTCGAGATTGATCTTTCTTGATTCAGATGATCAATCTTCGTTTTTGTGAAAGTCTGTCAGAATTGATCAATCTTTGTATTGCAGAAGTCTGGTCAAGATTGATCAATCTTCGTATTGCAGAAGTCTGGTCAGGATTGATCAATTTTCATATTGCAGAAGTCTGGTCAGGATTGATCAATTTTCATATTGCAGAAGTCTGGTCAGGATTGATCAATTTTCATTCTGAAGATCAATCTTCGTTTTGCAGAATTCTGGCAGGATTGATCTTTGCTTTGCTGTTTTTGCTTTCTTTGATTTTAATGATATTTGATTTGATTTACTTGGTACCTATCTTGTTTAACACACTCAAATACACAAGTTAAATATCAAAAACACTTAGAATCATAATTATAATTCTTAATTAACAATTTGTTTAATTATCATCAAAACAATTAATTTAGAGATTTTGTCTTAACAATCTCCCCCTTTTTGATGATGACAAACAAGTTAATTTAGATTTTTAATTTTGATTCTAAATAATTCAGAGAGTTTTTAATAACAAAACTCCCCCTCAATATGTGCTACGAAATTGAACCAAATAATGATTTCATTAATATCAAAAAGACAATCATTACAAAGATGGTTCAAACAAAAAAAATACAAGTAAATCAGCATAATATTCAGTCAATAAAATCTAATATTACATCTCCCCCTTTGTCATAGCAAAAAGGAACAGGAGAGTACAAGGAAAAAACAGAGAATTAAGTTGTTAATGATGGAGAGGACCCTTCTGATGAAGGAGACAAAGAGGGCTGAGGAATCTCCGGAAAAACTGGAGCTGGATTCGGTACAGGGGGATCAACTCCTAGTTTTGGAGCAAGTTGCGTAGTCATCCAATCCCTTAAGATGGCATGTTCTTTGTCATGGTGGGCTTGGCGGGCAGCAATCGATTGAAGAGCAGCAAAAATCTTTGGAATGTCCCTGCAAGCCTTTGATGAATCTTTTTCCAGTTTGGTTCGTTTGGAAGGACGTGGTTGAGCAGCAACAGGAGTATTGTGGGATGGAGCAGCAGAGGTACAAAATGTAGATAGTATGCGAAATTTGTGCTCACGTGTGGGACAGATGATGGAGCGGAAGTATGTGGAATGGCAGGGCCAACGGTGTCATCAGGAAAAGTCAAGAATTGACTTATTCCAAAAATGGAGGAGGTAGTGGTTTTCTGAGGAGAGACAAAAATTGGAGACATAATTGAGGTTTGTTGATATTGAAGGATAGGGCAGAAGCCACCTTGAATAGGTTGAGTTGTAGAAGCTGGTGAAGTCATATGTGCAGGAGCTGCCTGAAACGAAGATCGTTTTTCAGGAATTGGAGAGGGTGAAGATTGATCTCGAGGAGCAGGAGAGTCCAAATTAAGTGGGATTCGTTCGCTTCGTTTTCGTTTGGCCGGTGTAACAGAGACAGAATGAGATGGTATTTGTTTCATATGGGATATGTTCTTTGAAGTAAAGCGGGAAATTTTGGTTTTGGATGATTCAGTTGATAATGGAATCTGGAAGTGACGGAAGATTTTGGACAAGACCATTCCATACGGGACAGTGTTCCTCTTGTAATCCTTCTGAGCAGCAGCGATCATATGCTGGATGATTAAGTATGGAAGGTTCAACTTTTGGCCATGAAGAAGATGGTAAATGATAAGAAGATCATTGTCAGAGACAAACTCATGACTGCCGCAATGTGGAAGGATGCAATTCTGGTTGATGTTATTGAAGACTTTTGGTAAAGACTTTAATTCAACAGACAAATTTTTGGTGGAGCCATCAATGAATAGTTCTTGAACTACATCTTCTTTGGAGATATTTAAAGCTGAAAACCAATCTTTGCCAAAAATTGTAAGTCCTTCAGTAGGCAGTTGTAAAATATCAGCGAGCACTAATGGGTCAAGTCGAATTTCGACGCCTTTGAGGTTTGACACGATGAGAGATTTGTCGGGAAAAACTTCTGCCTTGCAATAGAACGCACGAACAACATCAGGATAAAAACAATCAGAGAGTTTGAGAAAATCTGTCCAACCGAGAGCATCTGTGTAGGCTTGGATAGAAGTGCCTTCAAGAGTCAGATTTTTGAAATCAAAAACGCGTCCGATCCCAATAGGGCGTTGAGCCCATTTTTCAGAAAAGATTTTCTGGATTTTGTCAGAAATGAGAGGAGGGATACGGATTTTTACAGATGACGGTTTGGAGGGTTTGGAAGTTTTTGTTTTTGGTGGAGAAGGAGAACGTTCTTCAGGGTTAGGGTTTGGGGAATGAGAGTTAGGATTTGGGCTAGGGGAACGATTTGAAGGAGAGCGAACCTGAGCTGTGGGGAGTGGTGAAGATCGTTGGGCAGATTTATCCTAAGTGTTGGATCGTTCTTGAGGGTTTGAAGATTGTTCTTCTGATGGTTTTGGTTTTCTGGAGGTTTTTGGATTTTTTCGTTGTTGGGATTCCAGAAACGCTGAAAGAGTTTCAGGGGATGAAGATTTTGAAGGTTTCGATTTTGAGGTTTTTGAGGGTTTAGAGGGAGGCTTTGAGACAGATTTAGTAGTTTTTGGTTGTGGAGTAGGAGCAACGGAAGGTTGTTGAGGTGGAGGGTTGTCTATGTCATCGTCATCATCAGACAACGTGTAGATAGTTGGATCAACCTGTGGAGTTCTGGAAGTACCGATTCCAGCCAGAATACGCATGGAGCGTCGTGTGGACGAAGATGTGCTTGAAGCGGGTTTCTTCATGGTACGAAGATGGGGATGAGTCTGATTGACAGTGGGAAGAGGAGCTTGAAATAGAGGTGGAAGAACAGTGGAGAGAGGAGCAAGGGCGATTGGAAAGGTGTTTTCTTCAGGGGAAGAAGAGAGATAGTCTGAAAAAGTTTTATCAGAGTGAGGAGACCCAGGGGGGGTGGGTCTGGGTGGAGGTGATGGTGAACGGTCAGGGGACGGGGATGGTGATGGAGAGGGAGTTGGGGATGATGTCTGACGTTTGTGTGCTGTAGTTTTGGTTCGTGCCATTGTGATGAACAAAGAAACAAGATTGAATTTTTGCTTGAGGAAGACGAAGAGGAAGTTTGAATGATCAAGGGTTTGTGTTTTCTGTTTTGTAAAATAATTAATTTAATAAAAATTTTGTCTGTTGTAATTTTGAAAGAATGGAGATGATGCCACGCGTTGTGATTGGATGGAGGATGGTAGTTGCATTGGGAAGGAGGAGACAGGGAAGGCGTGTGCAGAGCCGTTACTTTTTCCCAAAAAGTAGCTGCGCTTTTCAGATGAGAGAGAAAAAGGCAATGATGAGGCACGAGGATTGATCTTGATCTTACAACAGAGAGAAGGAAAAACGAAGATTAATCTTCGTTAAGACCAGAATGTTCCATTTTCAATTTTTTTTCAATTTTGTCCAGGATTTTTAATAATTCTTAGACGTTCTTTGATTAAATTGAAGCTATCTTCAACAAGAGGCTTAGTAAAAACATCAGCCAATTGATTTTTTGTATCTACAAAAATTAATTCAACTTCTTTTTTATTAACATGATCCCTAATGAAATGGTGCTTAATCTCAATATGTTTTTACCTTGAGTGTTGAATAGGATTTTTTGAGAGATTAATAGCACTTGTATTATCACAATATATTGGGATATGAGAGTACCTTACTGAATAGTCTTCAAGTTGATTTTTGATCCATAATACTTGAGAGCAACAGTTTGCTGCTGAGACATATTCGGCTTCAGTGGTTGATAGGGCGATCGTGTTTTGTTTCCTACATGACCAGCTGATTAATGCTTCTCCCAGGAATTGACATGCACCACTGGTGCTTTTTCTTTCTATCTTGTCACCCGCATAGTCGGCATCGCAGTAAGCTACAAAATCAAAATGAGAACCTTGCAACTGGAGCATAGGTTTCATCATAATCTATTCCTTCTTGTTGATTATAACCTTGAGCAACCAATCTTGCTTTGTTTCTTACTACTTTTCCTTCTTCATCAAGCTTGTTTCTGAAGACCCAACGTGTTCCAATGATGGATTGATCTTGTGGATCAGGAACGAGATTCCAGACTTCATTCTTCTCAAACTGAAGCAATTCTTCTTTCATCGCATCAATCCAGGATTGATCCAGAATTGCTTCTTTGATTGATTTTGGCTCAACTTGGGAAATCATTGCCATGTTGCTGTTTGCATCGTCCTTGAATGATCTTCTAGTCCTAATACCATCAGCTGTATCTCCAATTATTTGATTTGGAGGATGATCATCTACAAGTCTCCAGCTTTTGGGAGGAGTTTGAAATGGAGACTGTTTATCGATTTCTTTTTCCTGAAGATCAATCTTCTGCGTTGGTCCAGATTGATCTTCCTCTTCTTCATCTTTCTTTTCCAGCTCAAGATCATCAAACTCATCAAATAATACATGCATACTAATTTCAACAATTTTAGTTCTCAAATTAAAGACACGATAACCTTTAGATTCTGTTGAATATCCTAAAAATATGGCTTTGTCTGATTTTGCATCAAATTTTCCCAAGTTATCTTTATTGTTTAAAATGTAGCAATAACAACCAAAGATATGAAAATATGAAATGTTTGGCTTCCTATTTTTCCAGATTTCATATGGTGTTTTATTTATAATTTTTCTAATAGAAACACGATTCAAAATGTAACAAGAGGTGTTTATGGCTTCAGCCCAAAAATATTTTTCAACATTGGATTCTTCCAAGATCGTTCTTGCCATCTCTTGTAATGTTCTATTTTTTCTTTCAACAACCCCATTTTGTTGAGGGGTTCTTGCACAAGATAAATTGTGAGAGATGCCAAGTTCTTCAAAGAATGTTTTGAAAGATATATTTATAAATTCACCTCCATGATCACTCCTTATGGTGATTATTTTTGATTCTTTTTCATTTTGAACCTTTTTACAAAAAATTTTGAAAGCTTCAAATGCATCATCTTTTTGCTTTAAAAATAACACCCATGTATATCTAGAAAAATCATCAACAATTACAAATCCATATTTCATTCCTCCCAAGCTAGTGGTTTTAATGGGACCAAAAAGATCAATGTGAAGTAATTCAAAGGGTCTTGTAGTTGATATAAATTCTTTTGAATGAAAACTATTTTTGACTTGTTTTCCTTTAGCACATGCTTCACAAACTTTATCTTTTTCAAAATTGATTTTTGGAAGTCCTCTAACAAGATCTAGTTTTGACAGATTTGAAATTGTTTTCATACTTATATGTCCAGCTCTTTTATGCCATATCCATTTGTCTTTATTTATGGACATGAGGCAAGATTCAACTGGTAGTTCTTCAATGTATAAAATGTAAAGGTTTTTCTTTCTGGATGCAGAAAAAATGATTTCTCCAGAAGCTGCCATTCTCACTTCACATATGTTGGGTTTAAAAACAACTTCAAAGCCATTATCACAGAGCTGACTAATGCTGAGAAGGTTGTGTTTTAATCCTTCAACATATTGAACATCATTGATTTTAGCAGAATTTATTTTACCTATGGTTCCATTTCCTTTGATTTTGGCTTGATCATTGTTTCCAAAGGTTACGGATCCTCCATCCTTTTTGATGAATGACATGAAACAATTCTTGTCACCCGTCATATGCCTTGAACAGCCACTGTCCAAAAACCATGGCCTTTTCTTGACATCTTGACATCCATCCTGCATGATGTTTTGGATCAATTTTAGGTACCCACTTTAATTTGGGTCCTGAGGAGTTAGTTTCGAAAACTGATTCTTTCTTGGTGTTTAAAGTAGTCTTAGAGTGACTTATTTTGGTCCAGGAATGGTGATCAGGTTGTTGTTTTTGAAAGGATTTGAAATCACGATTTTCAGCAGATTTTGATAAACCTCCAGATTGATCTTCGTTTTTAATATCATTCGAAGATTGATCCTCTTTTTTCAAATTTTGAGAGAAAACTGCTTTTGCTCTAAACTGTTCTGCTTTTTTAAAATTCTTTTTGTTCCTGATTTTTTGATCTCTTTTTTTAAAATAGCATGCAAATTCCAAGTGTCCAATTTTGTCACAATATGAACATTTGATTTTGCAATTTCCCTCTTTTCTTTCAGGAACAAAGAAAGTTTCATACATTTTTTATTTTTGAGTTTTATCAAATCCAATCCCAGCTTTATCAAATATTCCTACCTGAGATCCCATGATTTTCTGAAATGTCTCAGTAGCTTGAATGAAATTCATTAAATCGTTTTTAAGAATTTCGATTTCAGCTTTGAGAAGATCATTCTTCGTTTGAGACGAAGATTGATCCTGGTTTTCAGAACCTTCAGAATCAGAATTTTTGAACTGAGATTTTTTCAAGTTTTGAATGATTTCTTTGAGTTCATCATTCATAACCTGTATCTTCTCTTTTTCTTCTTTTTCTTTATGAAATTTTTCTTTAAAAGAACTACATTTTTGAATGAGAAAATTAGAATCATTTAACAAATTATCAAATTCGATTTCCATTTGTTTACATACAAGACATGGTTTAGAATCTGTTACCTCAGTGTCTTCATTGTTGGCCATTAAACACAGGTTTGCTTCTTCTGATTCTTCCATGTCTGATTCATCAGAGTCATCCCAGGTTGCCATCATTGATTTTTTCTTGAACGAAAATTTCTTTGGCACCTTCTTGTTTAATGGACATTCAGTTTTGTAATGTCCTTGTTTGTTGCATCCAAAGCAAGTGATTTTGCTTTTATCTACTTCAGTTTTGAACTCCTTTTTGTCTGGGGATCCTCTTTTGATCTGATCTCTTCTTCTCATCATTCTTTGTATTTTTCTTGTGAGAAGTGCAATCTCTTCATCAGCATCTTCTTGACCATCTTCTGAATCACTTTTTTCAATTTTTTGTTGAACATTTGGTAAGCTTTGAGATGCTTTTAAGGTTATTACTTTGCCTTTCTTTGTTGGTTTATCTTCCAGCAACAGTACCTCATGCGCCCTTAGTGTACCAATCAGTTCTTCTAATCCCAGAACTTCAAGATCCTTTGCTTGGCTTATGGCTGTCACCATTGGTCTCCACATGATAGGAAGGCATCTCATGATTTTTCGTACCCTGTCTTGAACTGAATATGCTTTGCCAAGTGAACGCATTTCATTTACTATGGTTGTGAATCTTGAATACATTTCATCAATTGTTTCTCCATCATTCATTTCAAACAATTCAAATTTTCGAATACCAATATCAATTCTTGTTTCCTTAACATGACTTGTTCCTTCATGATGAGTTTGCAAAGTGTCCCAAACCTTTTTGGCCGTATCGCATTCATCTACTCTTTCACTTTCTTCCCTGCTTAAAGCACATGATAAAAATAGTTGAGCTTTTGAGTTTAATAATACCTTAGATTTATCATCAGTTGTCCATTCGGCTTCTTTCTTTTCAGCTGATGTTGGGTCGTTTTGATCCACTCTTGGTATGAAGTCTCCATCTGTGATGATTCTCCACATACCAGTGTCTTGTGACTTTAGGAACAATTGCATTTTGCCTTTCCAGAAGTAATAATCTGATCCATCAAAGTATGGTGGTCTGTTTGAAGACCCTCCTTCAGCAATATACTTGGTTTTTGACATTGTCTTCCTGAATCTTTTGCTCTAACACTTTTTGAGTGTTTTAATTTTTAGAGACTGGCTCTGATGCCAATTGAAGTAACAATATCAATTATAAGAAAGGGGGTTTGAATTATAATTGCCCCTTTTAAAATTTTCCTGTTTTGAAACTAAAAATTTACTCAAGATTGATCTTGGTATTATGAAGAACGATCTTGGTTAGTGTAAAACAACAATATTGATTTTCACAGTAAAACAGCTTATTGCAAATCAAATAATAAATAAGGATAGGGATAGAGAGATTACTCAAGCATGTATCCTGGTTCACCCAACTTGGGCTACGTCCAGTCCTCACAAATGTGAGATTTTCCACTAAGTGCTCAAAGGCAAGATTATTCTTGGTTGTTACACAACTTTCGTAGATCAATCTTGATCTTTACACAGCTTCTACCTTTCTACCTTAGAAAGGATTTCCAGATTTTCCTTAGCCTATTTCAGTAAGGAAATTACAAATTACCTTCTACTCATAAAAGGATTTCTACACACTTTACAAGCTATGATGTTACACTAGCTTTGTATTTCAATATGATGATGAAGATGTTTTGAATCTTAATATTTACTCAACTCTTGTTTGAGAAATAGATTCTGAGATATAAGATTAGGATGCTACTGATTTCACCACAACACAAAGAGAAAAAAATAGATTTTCGAGCCAAGGAATGAAACTTAGAGTAAGCTTGATTATGAATGTAAATTGATGCTTTTCTTGGCACTTTGAGTTGTGTGTTGCTCTTCATCTTGATGCTGCATTTATAAGCTCCAATGGAGGCTTGAACAGCTCTCATAGCCGTTGGAATGAGGCCAGCTGTCATATGGCAGTAGGTGAACTAAAGCAGACAAAAAGCAAGATTGAAGAAATTGAATCCAGGAGTGTTCTTGCAGTCCAGGATCGATCTTCAGATTACTTAAGCATGTTCTGACTTAGTACTCGATCCAGTACTATTTTGCAAAGGTTGCTTGTGTGCTCTTTTGAGTCAGTTATGCAGCTTTGATTTGATAGTTGCAGCTGTACTTTTACAGCCTGTACTTGTACTTGTGTTTGTACAACATAAGGAATGATCTTGCTTCTTTGTAATCCTTCATGAGGCTTGTCTTTGACTCCTCAAACTTGGGCTGATTATGTTTTAGGCCTTTCTTAGTTTATCCTTGAGAAACATATCAGATTGATAAAGCTTCTTGATTTGAAGTCTTCAGCTCGAGATTGATCTTTCTTGATTCAGATGATCAATCTTCGTTTTTGTGAAAGTTTGTCAGAATTGATCAATCTTCGTATTGCAGAAGTCTGGTCAGGATTGATCAATCTTCGTATTGCAGAAGTCTGGTCAGGATTGATCAATTTTCATATTGCAGAAGTCTGGTCAGGATTGATCAATTTTCATATTGCAGAAGTCTGGTCAGGATTGATCAATTTTCATTCTGAAGATCAATCTTCGTTTTGCAGAATTCTGGCAGGATTGATCTTTGCTTTGCTGTTTTTGCTTTCTTTGATTTTAATGATATTTGATTTGATTTACTTGGTACCTATCTTGTTTAACACACTCAAATACACAAGTTAAATATCAAAAACACTTAGAATCATAATTATAATTCTTAATTAACAATTTGTTTAATTATCATCAAAACAATTAATTTAGAGATTTTGTCTTAACAAAAGGGTTATGTTATAACTGCGACAATCGTTTCCATCCGGGTCACCGTTGTAAGAAACAATTTTTCCTCCTCATTTGCGAATCCGATTATCCCGATCCACAATCAGAGGCATTAATCCAGCTTCTTCCTCAAGCGGAGCCTACTC
Organism: Cicer chorassanicum; assembly: GCA_037974735.1. NCBI lineage: Eukaryota > Viridiplantae > Streptophyta > Magnoliopsida > Fabales > Fabaceae > Cicer > Cicer chorassanicum. Next base: position 33,286,442 of record JBBPBP010000002.1, read on the forward strand.
TTTCACCTGAACCAGACCCAGACACTGAACCTAACCCGCAAATTAGTATGCACGCGTTAATGGGCCATACCATACCCCAAACTTTGCGAGTAACTGGCCACATTCACAAAAACCCTTTGACAGTTCTGGTTGACAGCGGTAGTACCCACAATTTTATTCAGGATAGAGTGGCGAAACAATTGGGTCTCCCTCTGACTCCAGCCCAAGGATTTCAAGTATTGGTGGGAAATGGTGAGGAATTACATTGTTCTTCTATGTGTCACCAAATTGGACTCTACTTGGATAATCATTTGTTCACTGTGGATCTCTTTGTTTTACCTCTGAGCGGGGCAGAAGTTGTTTTAGGTGTTCAATGGCTCAAAACACTTGGACCAATCTTGACAGATTATGAGAAGCTAACTATGTCATTTAACCAAGGTGGCACTATAGTCAAATTGAAAGGGCAGCCCAAGTCAAGTCCTGAAGAATCTTCCTTACACCAATTTAACCGATTGGTCGATACACACGCGATTGACACAATTGTTGCTTTTCACCCCCTTTTCATCGGTATCTGAAGTTGGCCTGAATTATACAATGCCTTTGGAGGTCACTACATTACTGTCCAAATACTCTACTCTTTTCTCTGAGTCAGAGCAGCTTTCCCCACTTCGTTCCACTGATCACCATATTCCTCTGCTTCATGGAACCAATCCGGTGAATGTACGCCCATATCGTTATCCACATTTTCAAAAGAAATAAATTGAATCTCAAATTCGGGACATGCTTAAAAAGGGGATCATTCAACCTAGCAATAGTGCTTTTTCATCTCCTGTTCTGTTGGTTGAAAAAAAGGATGGCACTTGGAGGTTTTGTGTTGACTACCGTGCACTTAATTCTTTAACGGTAAAGGATCGTTTTCCGATTCCAGCTATTGATGAGTTACTTGACGAGCTTTATGATACACATTGGTTTTCAAAATTGGATTTGCGTTTCGGATACCACCAAATTCGAATGGTAGCAGCTGATATTCATAAAATGGCTTTTCGCACCCATCAAGGTCATTATGAATTCCTTGTAATGCCGTTTGGGTTGTGCAATGCGCCGTCCACCTTTCAGACCACAATGAACCAATTGTTTCAACCATATCTCCACAGATTCGTCATTGTTTTTTTTTATGACATCTTGGTTTACAGCCGCACGCTGCATGATCATGTTCATCATTTGGAAGTGGTTTTCAAATGTCTAATTGAGCAGCAATTTTTTCTGAAACAATCCAAATGCAGTTTCGCTCAATCATCTATGGCTTACCTTGGTCACATTGTGTCCCCGAAAGGTGTTGAACTAGATCCAGAAAAGATTGCAACTATGGTGAATTGGCCACAACCTCAAACACTTAAACAACTTAGAGGGTTCCTTGGACTTACTGGTTTTTATCGTAAATTCATTTCTAAGTATGCTTCTTTAGCTGCCCCTCTTACTGATTTACTGCGTAAAGATGCTTTTATTTGGACTGATCAGCCTCAATTGGCTTTTGACGCCTTAAAAAAGGGTATGACCGAAGCACCTGTTCTTGCCTTGCCTAATTTTGATGAAGAGTTTGTGCTTGAAACAGATGCCTCTGGGATGGGAATGGGTGTTGTATTATGTCAGAAGGGTTATCCCATCTATTATTATAGTCGTAAATTTTGTCCCCGAATGCTTGCTGCATCTACTTATGTTCGGGAATTATGTGCCATCACTTCAGCGGTTAAGAAATGGAGGACATATCTCTTGGGTCGTAAATTCATAATTTATACAGATCAACGCAGCCTTCGAGAATTAATGACCCAAGTAATACAAACTCCGGAACAATAATTTTATTTGGCTAAACTATTAGGTTATTCATATGAAATTAAGTATAAGCCTGGTGCACAAAACAAAGTCGCTGACGCTTTATCACGGGTACATGAATCACCTTTACAATGTTTAGCTTTAACTATTCCTCATTGGGAGTTCTTATACCATCTCAAAAGAGCAATTCAAGCTGATCTGAAATTGCAACAACTTCTTCATGAAATTCAACATAACTCAGAGGCGCATCCACACTATAAATTCATAGGAGGCATGCTTTTCTACAAGGGAAAACTATACATACCGTTGTATCTTCCCTTAGACAAGTCCTTCTTGAGGAATTTCATGCTGCCCCTTTAGGAAGTCATAGTGGAATTGAGAAGACTTGGGGTCGACTTAAAGAGAATGTTTATTGGGAAGGGATGAAGCAAGATGTTACCAACTTTGTGAACAATTGTCGTATATGTCAATACACCAAAACTCCTACTCATCTTCCATGTGGGTTGCTTCAACTCCTTCCAATTCCTCAAGGTGTATGGGAAGATATTTCTTTGGATTTCATCATAGGACTCCCTTCGTTCCAAAACAACACTGCGATACTAGTTGTGGTTGACCGTTTATCTAAGGCTGCACATTTTGGAATGCTACCAACACAATTCACTGCCACCAAGGTTGCAGAATTATTTGCTAAAATGATTTGCAAACTTCATGGAATGTCGAAGAGCATTGTTCGGATCGCGACCCAATTTTCCTTGGCAAGTTTTGGTGTGAACTGTTCAGATTGAGTGGCACAAAGCTGCGAATGTCGTCTGCATATCACCCCCAAAGTGATGGGCAAACTGAAATTGTTAACAAGGTTTTGCAACAATATCTCTGATGTTTTGTTCACACCAAACCCAAAGACTGGGGGCGGTACGTCCATTGGGCTGAATGACATTATAACACCTCAGTTCACACCGCTACAAGGTATACGCCATTTCAGATTGTGTATGGAAAGCCTCCTCCTTCTTTGCCTTCTTATATAGCAGGTTCATCACATATTGAGGCAGTTGATTCGGAGCTCACAAATCGATCAACAATTCTGGAAAAACTAAAACAAAAGCTCATCAAGGCCCAACAAACAATGAAGTTATATGCTGACAAACGCCGAATTCCGAATACTTTCAAGGAAGGTGATCAAGTTTTTGTCAAATTGCGACCATATCGTCAGATATCTGTTACCGGGCGACGTGTCCATAAGCTATCCCAACGCTATTATGGTCCATTCAAGATATTAAAGGCTATTGGGGATGTCGCGTTTGAGCTTCAGTTACCACCTGGAAGCAAAATTCATCCGGTATTCCATGTTTCAAAACTGAAACCTTGCTTGGGGGATGCAACACCTTCATTGGATCTTCCTGCAGAAGCTGCAGACAATCAACCCGTTATACAACCAGTTGCAATCATAAATTGGCAGCATGGGTCTAATCCGGAAAAACACAAAGTTCTCATTCAATGGAGCGGTCAATATCCAGAAGATGCTACATGGGAATCTTTTACTGAAATTCAGAAAATGTACCCTCACTTGAACCTTGAGGACAAGGTTTTTTTCCATGAGGAAAGGGATGTCATGAGTCAAAATCTGATGGAGGAAGAGGAGTTGGGCCATTATGATGCTGGACTAGATCAAGACCCGCGTGTGAGAAGTAAGAGAAACAGAGTTAGACCCAAATGGATGAATGACTGTATCATGGGCTAGATGAGGGGGATGTCCTTGCCTACATAAAAATAAGATCTTTCTAGAATATCCTATGAATTCCCAATAGCACATTACCGTTAGATTTACATTCTGCTAGGAGGGTATTTTTACAGCTGTCAATTTAACTCCAGCACTATATATGTACTATTGGAAACAATTAATAAAGGCAAGAAGAAATTCAATAAATTCAGAGGCTACTCCACTTACGGAGGACTATTCTTTTTAGTGCATTTTATTTTCATTTTACTAAATTTGATTCCCTTACAATAATATACTGTTTTTGCTAATTTTGCAAAAAAATGATGTCTCCAATGATCCAAGAGAAATTTAAGAATTATTTGAAGGATGCCACAAGGAAAGGATTAAGGGTTCCTATAGGCTTCAAATGGAAAGGTATTATCACTCGCAAGACTAAATGAAAGCAAATTTCAAACGAGATGAAGGTGATTTCACAAATTCTACCCATTCAGGTTTCCTCTATCAGGAGTGTTCCCAAGGAACATGAAACTGGGAACTTGGAGTCCGCACCTTCAAAGCAAACAATTATGGCTAAAAGAATGCCTTTGAAGAATACCTTGTTTTTTGGCTTGTTTATCGAATTTTGAGATCAATGGGATGTTAAATCTTTGTGGGACCTAAGGTTCGAGGGGACCTTTTTTGCTAAGAATAATTTAAATTTTCTACAAGACCGTGAAGGTGTATGTAAGTTAGGCTTGCTCAAAGCAAGTTAAAATTTGGTTTCGTATAACCTATGTACTACTTTCTTCGGACAAGAAATGGAATAAGACTTTGTCGTGCAACAAGCCATTGAGAAAAATCTTACGAATGAACTTGTTATAAAGAAGAAAAACTTCAAGGATGTTGAAGATCGCTCAAGGGTTGGCAGGGAATGCTTGGCCAAATTGGAAGAAACTGTTTCTCAAGTGAAATGTAAGTTGGAAGAAGAGAAGAAGTCGAGTAAACTACATGAGAAATCTTTGAAAGAAGAGAAGAAGACGGGTAAAATGCATGAGAAATCCTTGAAAGAAAAAGTTGACTCGTCTTGAAGCCGAGTTCAAGAGTTAGGAGAAAAAAATTAAAGAGCTGAATCAAGAAATTGAAGTACTCAAAATGGGTTTGGCTCTCCTACATCAGTTCAAGTTTCACAGATGTTGAGAAGTTCAAACCCTATATCTGGATTTGAATATCTTCAAAGTGGATCTGTTCAAAATGTGGTTGATGGGATGTTGGTTACAAAAGGATGTTAACTCTAAAGAACTTCCTTTTTTATTTTGTTGTAGTTAACGACCTTACTCCTCTTTATTTTTAAGTGTTTAGTACTTTCAGTTCCCTTTTGTAATCACTTTGGATACATCTAAGTCATTATCATACTTTTCATAAGCATCTAATTTGTACATCTATGTTATTGCACGATCTTTATTTCTTTAGACCCACAAAGTTCAACTATTTAGATGGAGACTAACAACTAACATATATGAGTGATTGTCAAGAAGTTTGTTTCAAGATACATTGATAAGCATCACAATTGGATAATTTGATTAAGAATTTGAATTTATTCAACAATAATATGCCCTAATAATATTGCTGTGAATTCTACTACAAATATAAATTGATTTTTGCTAATGGATAGAATGCACTATTGGTCACAATTTTCAACATACAACTAAGTTCAAACATGATGTGTGTTATATTCTTACATGCTAAAATCAAAAAGTATTTTTGAACATCTCTAGATGATGTCTCATCTATGTGTAAGTGAAAACTCCATATCTAGAAGTGATAATAGCTCGCCTCACAACTAATATATAAGAGTGGAAATATCCTCCTGTTGATAGGGATAGAAGGATACTATTTGGGCAGTGGTGATGTTTGTGATGCATTTCCTATACACTTGTGATGTGTAGGATTTACAGACTCCTTATTAATTGGTGTATTTTTTGTCGTCTTAGCTCGGGAAGAAAAAGAGCATTACCACTGGCATATGAGGTGGTCTACCATTTAAGTTTTCTATAAGACCGCGAAGGTGTACGTAGGTTAGGCTTGTCCAACGCAAAGTCCACTTTGATTTCATATCACCTATGTGTCGCCTTCCTCAGACAAGCAATGGAAGAATAGTTTTTAGGGAGATTCATCTCGACCATGACTCCGACAACGTCCTTATGCATGGTTTTGAGCTTTCTTCTTCGTCTTCCTCAACTACATGTTTCTAACATAGGAGTTAGAACTTAGAAGAGTTCTTATTAATAGTTCTGAGATCGTTTCAATATTTTCCTCGACTACTTTTAAGGTGGGAGTTGGAACTTCAGGAGTGTTCACATAAACAATTTTGAGCTTTCTACTTCAATGTTCCTCGACTACATGTTTCTAACGTAGAAGTGAATTTCAGAAGTGTTCTTATGAATGGTTTTAAGCTCTTTACTTCATTTTCCTTGATTATGGGTTGCTAACATAGGAGTTAGAACTTTGGTAGCATTCTTATGAACAATTTCAAGCTTCTTTCAATAGTTTCCTCGACTACATGTCTCTAATGTAGGAATTCGAACTTCGGCAATGCTCTAAAGAATAGTTCCGAACTCTTTTCATTATTTTACTCGACTACATGTTTCTAATGTAGGAGTTAGAACTTTGGCACGGTTCTGATGAACAATTCCGAGCTCTTTTCTTTTGTTGCTTCGCACACATTTTTGTGCTGCTTCAAAGAAAACTTGCATACAATCTGCAAGATGAAGAGTGACAATAGACACATTTTGTTTAACTAAGTAGAGGTGCCTCGTTAAAAACTTTTGTCTTTGTAGAAGAAAATAGTACTCCACTGTCAGGTTTATTAGACTACTTCAAATAAAGTACATACTCTCTAAATAAGAAAGGGTAGACCTCATTAAAAACTCAATTTTGTAGGAGGAAAGAGTGACTACCTTTAATCAATTAACAATAAAAATATTTAGCTGAAATAAAAATGATGGTTTGTCGAGTTCCAAGTTCTCAAAATTGGGGTACCTCTTAAGTCTTCAACCTAGTAAAATGTTTGTAAATAATTTTTTTTAAAAGATAATATTTACATATATCAGCTAATAATGATGAATACTTAAAAAGACATTAAATATTCATTTGGAGAATACCCACAACAGATATAAATAGGATACGAATATTATTTTTATTTGACAAAATATGTGGCAGATAATATTGTTTGTGTCTATGGATACTCATTGTCATCCTTAGACTACAATTGAATGAGTGCCAAACACTAAGGCTTTATTTGGGAGTTTGAAGGGAAGAGAATTGAGGGTCTTTTAAGGAGGAGAAAATAGAGATAAAAAAAAAACACTTTTTAAGAGAGTGGTTTTATAGAGAAGTACAAAAATGCATATAATTAAGATATTTTTAATTTATAAAGTATTATAACAACATAAAAATGATTTGAAGAAAGCTCTCCAAAATCTTCCTCCAATATAATTTTTAGGTTTAAATATGTTTTTGGTTCCGATAAATATAACAGTTCTTAGTTTTAGTCCATGTAAAAAAAAATTATTTTTAGTTCTTAACGTCAAGTGGACGTTACAAAAACGTTAATTGACAAAGGGAAACTTGGACCAAACGTTTAAATATGTTTTTGGTCCCTGTAAATATAACAGTTTTCAGTTTTAATCCCTGAAAAATATTTGTTTGGATTTCATCCCTCCAATATCCAAAAACTTTATTTTTGGTCTTTAACGTCAAATGGACGTTACAAAAACGTGAGCCGACAAATAGAGGAAAACGTGGACTAATCGCAACGCTCAAATAGAAATATTAATTTAAATATTATAATAATTTGTATACTTATTTTTATTTGATATTTAAATATTGTTTCGGTTAAATAAATAAGAATAATTATTTAAATTTGTTTAGAATACTTATTTTATTAGAAATAAGTATACAAAATTAAATAATTATTCTAAACAAATTTAACTGAAACAATATTTAAATAACAAATACAAATAATTTTTATATTTATTTCTAATAAAATAAAAATACAAAACTCAATGGGAATATAAATTTAAATATTTATTATAAATTAATTTAACCGAAACATTATTTAAATAATAAATAAAAATAGGTATACAAATTATTCTAATATTTAAATTAATATTTCTATTGGATGCTACAAGTGGTCCGCGTTTTCCTCTATTTGTCGGCTCACGTTTTTCTAACGTCTATTTGACGTAAAGGACCTAAAATAAATTTTTTGGATATTGTAGCGATGAAATCCAAACAAATATTTTTCAACGAGTAAAACTGAAAATTGTTATATTTACGGGACCAAAAACATTTAAACGTTTGGTCCATATTTCCCTTTGTCAATTAACGTCTTTTGTAGTGTCCACTTAACGTTAAGAACTAAAAAATAAATTTTTGTGATATTACATGGATGAAATCTAAATAAAAATTTTACACAAACTAAAACTAAAAATTGTTATATTTATAGGGACCAAAAATATATTTAAACCTAATTTTTAATTCCTCCCAAAGTTGGTGAATTTTGTATTATAAAAAAAATGCTTAATTGTAATTTTAGTCCCTCTATTTTTACTGGTTCACGAAATTGGTCCCCCTAATTTTAAAAGTCGACAATTTTGATCCCTCATTCTGACTTTTTAACTTAAAAATAATGACGTGAGATATTTTAAATTGGAATAAAACCCACTAAAAACTTAGCTTTCAACTTCGAAATTTTTTCATATTTTTAATTTAATTAATGACATGAATAATTAATGCATCTAGATAGTTTTATATCATAGAATTGTATATCACGTCATTAAACATATATCAATTTTGCATTTTTTAGTTCAAAAATTTGAGAGATGACCAAAACTGTCGTTTTTTAAAATAAGAGGACTATTTCCGTTAATTGGTATTAACAGATGGACTAAAGCTGCAATTAAACCTAAAAAAAAACAAACTCCTCAAAAACATCTTCTCTTAAAACTCTTCATTCCTTCAATTTCTTTATTTATTCTTTTCAAAGCTCTCTTCTATCTATTCCTTTCTATCTCTTCCTCTTCAAACTCGAAAACAAACCTAAAGGAACTAAAATTGAAATTACATTACTATGTCACATATCAAGATGGGGCGGATTTCAATTGGTCACGACCTCACCAATTACCAAGACAAGAAGAAAACAACGAACATAGAATTAACCAAGACAATACAGTGTGTTTATTATTATGAAGATTGAAGACTAAACAGAGCCAGTGAATATATCCAAAAAGAAATAGATCAAGTGATCCACGAGCATAAGCACTTTCTAATTTCTATGCTTTCCTGTTAAACAAAAATCAAGGAAAGCAGCGCGCCAAGGGACAATGTTGTTACAAGCTTTAACAAGAATGATAAACAATGTTACATTTACCTAGTAACTGACTACAGACTACAGCTGATCAAAAAATTAGCAGTATAAATATAATAAATATAGGAAGAAACACATGCTTTAACAATAATAATATACAGGGGAAAGAAGAACTAGCTATGAAACTGAAAATCATTTCTTAGAACGTTTCTTTGGTCGTTTATCCTTTCCAGCACTAGCACTACTTTCCCTCCCACGCTTTGTACTAACTACATTGGTCTCTGCTGCTTTCTTTGGAGGTCTTCCAACACTCCTCTTGCTCTCAATAGTCCTATTCCTCTTATCTCCTGAACCTCCTGACCCTCCTCCATCGTTATACCTTGAAGCCCTTTCTTTCCCTTTCTCCCCTTTTCCATTATTCACCGTTTTCTTCTGCTCTTTCATACTAGCACCACTTCCACCACCCTTGCTGCTACCACTACTTCCTCCTCCACCACCACCACTTCTCAACACCTCCACCGATGCATTGCGTTTTATTCTCTTCAAGAAATCGGCGGCAGCGTTTTTCTTCTTGTCTGACACTCCCTCTGCTTTGTTCTTCTCCGATTTTGAGGCCTCGGCAGGCTTATTCCCCGAGGACCCTGTTTTAGGAGTTGAGTTAGACGGTAGTTTCTTATTGCCAGCGTTACTGTTGAGATTCTTGTTGCTTCTTCTGCTTCTAACTCCAGTGACAGGCTTTTCCTTTGCCTTAGGAGGCTCCTCTTCGTCTGACTCAGAATAACTTGGTTTCAATGATTGTTTCACATCAGAAGATGGCCTTTCCTTCTTGTCATTGATGATGGGTTGTTGATCACCCTTTTGGCCAAAGGTTGTTGTGGAAGGTTTTACAGAGATTGAACTGCGTTTGCGGCAAACTAATATAGGAGCAGAGGCTTTGTGCTTGGAAAGGAGAGAATCTGGTTTAGATAGTGGTGCGTTTGGAGGGTGTGAATCGGCTTTTTGGGTGATAGGGTCAGATTGTGCTTGGCTGTTGCTTTTCATCTCGGCAACGACGAGGCGGTGCAGCTGCTGCGCCACCCGTGATTCAGTGGAATCGTAAGGGAAGAACACGGCGGCGTTGGTGAAGAGGAGGAGGAGGTCGCGGAAGAATGCGCTAGTGCATGAGGAATAGTGACCATTTTGGAGTCTTGATTGTATGGTTTCCAAGTCCACGTGCTGTCTCACAATGTCTTTGTATCTATTCAAATCCTGCTGCCACAACAGACAAAACCAAATCTGTTCGCTAAATATTCATAAATCCATTTCATTTGAAAAAAGTATTCATAAATCAATGAACTTAACTAGTATTACGTAAATCACGTTATCACACGTTCGACTTAGACATGCCCATTTATTTCATATAAAATTTTGGCTTCTCTTCGGTCCAGTCCAAGTCGGAAGCTAGTAAAGTTAGGATTTTCAGCCTCTAAAAATTAATTTTTTTTATATATATTTAAACCAAAAAATCAAAATCTTAAATAATACAATAAGTAAAAAAATACTTTACAATTATAAAGAATATAACCATTGACATATTTAATTCAAATAATTTGTATCTTATAAAACAAAAAAATTTAAATTTTAAATAAAACTATAATAAAATATTGTTAATATTAGAAGGATTTTTAATTTTTTTAATCAATACTCTACTTTAAAGTTTATTTTAAGTCTCAATAAATGTGGAATTGGCCTTCCATCTTTTCCCCATATGATATTTATTTTGTTTAAATTTAATATTCATAAAGATTGAATATTATAAAAAAAATTACAAAATATCAAATTTCAGCTTGAAAGAATCTTTTCAATGTCCTTTATTTATTGTTAAATAATCATAAAAACAGGTAAAAAAAACTTTAAATCATGACCATTTAAATATGATAGATTTAATAATCCAATCTCTCATTATAACATATTGTCTTTTTTTTTAAATATTCTCTCACTTGATATATATATATATATATATATATATATATATATATATATATATATATA
>JBBPBP010000002.1:33310963-33353247 GCA_037974735.1 Cicer chorassanicum
TTTTTCGTTTTTTAAATTTCTAGTAGACAAAAATATTAATTTAAAATTTGTGATAGACAAAAAAAATTCAAAAACTGGAAAATTCATTTATTGAATTAGAAATTTTGAAAAATAAAATTTTCGGTAATTATTTTCAATTGAAAAATTCTCTTTTTGAATCTTCCGATATTTATTTTGTTAATCAAAAATGAAATTTCTTGATAGAAAATAACTATTGAAAAATTCGAAACAAAATAATTATATGAATTTTTCAGTTCACGAATTTCAAAGGAAAAAAAATTACTTTTTTTTGAAAATGAGTATGTGTGAGTTGTCAGAATTTTTATACTTTTAGTATTAACCAAGAGGGTATTTGAGAAGATGGTAAATAAAAATTACAAATGTAGAGATACAAAACATAATTTTTTCAAATAAAATACAATAATCATCATCTAACATATTAAATGCAATTATCAAAATAAAAGACTTGATTAAATATTTAAAACACACACAACTGCACATGCAATGGTCGAAGAAGATTGTTCAGCAAAGTGAAATAGTGTCAGAAAAAGTAAAAGAGTTGATAGAGAATTAATATTATTAAATTAAAGAAATGTGTTTCAGTGTTTATTACTTGAATAAAAATAAATAAACGAAGTTGGTATTTAGTTAAAAATTAGAGGAAGTGTTAGTATTATTTAAAAAAAGTTAAGCATCATAACAATTAAAATTGAATTTTATGGAATACCATTAAAATCAAAAATTTTAATTTCATTAAATATGGGATGCGGTAGTAAAAAAGTAAAATGTCAAAAATGTAAAAATATTTTGACCCATTTTAAATTTTATAAAAAGTACACCATAACATGATACGCCATAAAAAATGAGGTAAAATAGAGATAGCTCACAAAAAAAAAAAATATGTCAATTGAATTTTAAAATAAATTTTACAAAATTAAAATACAAATTTTATACTTTTTTAATAAAAATTTATATTTTTTAAAATTAAGAGGAAATTATTATATGAATATTTGTCAGCATCAATTATTATAAGTTCATAAATTTATAAATAAATATATTAAGTATATATGAAACTAAACTATTACATGTCGATAAGTTTTTTGTTCATAATTAGAAAATGTCCACGAGTTATTAAAATAACCATAAATAAAGAAAGGAAAACAACAATAACCTAGACACAGGAGTGATGGAAACCAAACAACAACAAAAAAAGTTAATGATATTCAGGTTCACAAGCAACAGATGACAAACTTTTTTGAGGCTTTCTATAACAGGATCAATGAGAGCCATGGCATAATCCTATGCAACGGTAGGACTTGCCAAGCAGGTTAGCCAAGACCCACGAAGCTAATTTAATGACGATTTAAATAAATGGAGGACTACATGCACTTATGGCTACTCTCAACACCATAATAAACACTTGTGATCTTTTGTGTAATCTTGTTACTACTAACATAAATCAAAAGTGGCTAGCTTTTGTGAGATATTTCCAAAATATTGATTAATATATGTATAATTAGTTTTAATTGATATGATTTAGTTGTTGGTAAATAAAATCCATTTGGAAAGGCGTAACTATTGAATAAAATGAAAACGCACACTTGATGGATTTGAATCTGGGTCATGCGCAAAAAAATGCATTGATCAACCACAAGACCATTGCAACGGTTTAATCAATAATTGAACGTTATATGTATATATCCTTTCGCAAAACAGAATGACAGAACCAAGAATTGTACCTTTTTCTCAAGTGACATTATTTTATTATAAATAGTGTCACTTTGGACATAATGAAGATACAAAAATTTGGAGATTGTCATCCACTTTTCTCGCCCATTCTTATATTCTAAAGTCATCTTAATATGCTCTAATGCATGAGTGAAGGATAGGAAACATTCTTTTGTAACATACTATTGAAAGATACTCTTGGTGTGATAGTGCAAATCATATCAAGGTTTTCCAAAGTACCCTAAAAGGGATTCACTGGTTATCTCATTTGCATCCGATTGGTGGGGGCGAATCGAACCTAAAGGCTAGTGTAAACACGCTTTGGAATTTGCTACATATAATTTTCATCAACAACTTCACTATTATAGTCTTGCAACAATTGACACCAATAGGTCCAACAGCTTTTGCTTTTTTTAATATTGTCTTAATGGAGGATGAAAAACAAGGTGGTATTGGACCATATTCATCTATTCAGCTACGAGAATAAACAATATAATCTCAATGACATTGGGTTCCAAAGGAATACGTTCACTTGGAGAAATAACCAAGCTGACGAAGGGCAGATTAAGAGTAGACTTGACTGATTCTTAGCTACCCCTTAATGGACTTCTCAAATTTCTCTAATACTCATTTACTACTTTGTTCCTTTGACCATTATCCTATATTACTCCAATTTTCCTATTCTTTGTCATGCAGAATAAAAGCTCGTCATCTTAAACGATTTGAGCATATTTGGCTAAAGGGTAAGGACTGCAATTGAGCGGTAAAGGAAACATGGAATAATCAACAAATTCCTTTAAAATACAAAGTGGAGGTCACTCTATGCCAACAAGTAGGGTAACCAATGATTTAGGAATATTCCTAGGTGAATCAAAGTGTTGCAAATGGAGTTGGATGTCGTTAACTAGAAGGATAAAACCACTGAAATCACCAATAATATTTCCCAGACTGAACGAGACCTTGATGAGATGCTTGAGTATGAAGAAATGGGTGGAGTCAACGAGCAAAAGCTCTTCGGCTAGTGCAAGAAGAAAGAAACACGAGTTTTTTCCACCAAAAAGCTAGTCAAAGAATAAGTAGAAACTTGATTTCTTTTATCAATAGAGGGGATGGTATTATGTCAAATGAACCAAATAAGATCAAACTTATATTCCTTGATCATTTTAAAGGGTTGTTTACTACAATTGTTGAAAACAAAATTAATGTCACTATAGCTGCCACTCTTGAAGCAAATTTATAACAAATGAGGTTACTATGGTTGTATCTCAACTTAAGAGTTTGGATATCTTTGGGTATGATGGGATGTCTTTCTTGTTCTACCAAAGTTACTGGGACATCATTGGTAACGATGTCACCACTCTTATTCTTGATATTGCTAATCATAATGGTGATCCTAGGTGGCTTAACAAAATCTATGTTTGCTTAATTCCTAAGAAAAAGAATCCTAATTACCTAATGATTTTAGACTTATCTCTCTATGTAATGTTATGTTCAAAATAGTGACTAAAACCATTGCGAATAGGATCAAAATTCTTATTCTTGATATAGTTGGTTAAAACTAGAACGCTTTTGTTCCTGGTAGACTAATTTATAAAAACTCTCTTATTGCTTTTGAACTTTTCCATCATATGAGACTCAATTACAAGGGTAAAAAAGGTATTATTGTCATAAAGACTTATATGGATAAAGCATATGATAAAGTTGAGTGAGATTTCTTCCATAAAACGCTCAATTATATAGGCTTTCATGGTAAGCTTGTTAATACCATTACAACTTGTTTCTATACTGCTTCCTTTTCCATACCTATATGGTTTGGGTAACCACTCAACATTAGCTTTAAGTAGCACCAAGATGACCATTTCATTCCATCGCTGAAGAATTTTCTCATTCGTGCTCCTAGGGAAAACAGTGAGTTGGCTATTTCACTCATATATAGCATATGGTTATGCAAGCAATAAGATGGTGCTTGAGTGTAAACTTAAAACCATTGATAAGGCGGTGTCAATGCTCCAAGTTTTCTGATCCTCTTAAGTGTAAACTTATATCCATCATCTCCACTATTACTACCATCAGGTCTAAGAAAAAGAAATTGTTAGATAGATGTTTTCTCAGCAAAACACAAAAAAAAATTAACTTTGATGCTCACCTTACTGGATCGAGAGTGTGGGGGGCATAGGTAATGTCACACGGGGCCAATGGGATTGCAAAAGTCGATAGAGTTTGCAAGAAATCACTATTTTCACACAACCATTTTCGAATATGATTGGCTAACCTATTTAAGGCGATTGGGGATGGAATTTTCCCTAGAATTTATTGGGGTTTCATGGCTTCAACTTGTAGCAAGGAGACGAAGAAAATGAATAATACTTTGTGTGTTTGGGTAGGCCATAATGAGAATAAGGCAGCCCATCAACTTGTTGGGATATTGTTGTGGACAAATCCAATGAAAAGTGGTGTGATATGCCACCTCAAGGAATAGTCCCTCTTATTGTATCTAATTTGGCATTGGCCTATGTTTGACGATTTAAACAATTTTCTAAATAATATTTAGGAATTAAAATGGTTTAAATCGTCGAATATAGGTTGATCAAGTTGATAAGGGTTCAACTTAAATCCTACAAGGACTCAAGTTTGAATTTTATTGTCGATGTGAGTACCTCTTTGATAGATAATATGTAAGTATTTTTATCAACGCTCTTTGAGTTTTGAGGTTTTCTTTAACATTGGTGAGCCTCCAATACCAAATTCTCTTAAACTTTCTCATATAAATAGAGTGGTTTCATTAGAAAATAAAATAGAGTGGTTTCCCAACCTTCTTTCTTATTTTGTGCATCATGACCACATAAGCCTTTGCCATATCTTCTCCTCCTTCATTGTTTTTGCAACACCATGCATTCTTCTTTTCACCATTCATTTTCTGCTTCCTCTTCCTTCACTCAATCATTAACCCAACATATGTTTTATTTTCTCATCCCCTATCATTAACTCATACCATTCATTTTCTGTTTCCTCTCCCTTCACTCAATCATTAACCCACAACATGTTTTATTTTCTCATCCCCTGTCATTAACTCAAATTTCCTACAAAAGTTTCTAGGTTCTTATTCTTTTCTGTCAATTATTAAACGTAAAACAATAAATTTGCCACCAAACTCTGAAATAAATAAAATCGATAAAGAACCAAATTGCACATAATGAAATGAGCTTAGGGAATGAGAAAATCACAAATCAATTTATAATGGTTCCTCTAATTTTCCTTCACTTGTAGAGTATGATAATCATTGTACACTTATTCCTTCTTCCTAAACTACTTGGAACAATCCTCAAAAGTAATCTGGACTGTATCTTCAAGAAGAAGAACCCCTCATAACTCCTTGCAAGATAGTTCCTAGAGACACCTCTCTAGTCAAACCTAAAGATACTCCCTCTTTAGTTCTTCAACATAACACATATTGATATCCTCTTTATAACTTACGTTTGGAATACACACCCCCAACACAGAAAATCCCCCTATGTTGTTTTTTGTACAACCTTCAATTGCAAACCCGGTTTGAACTAAAAAGAGTTTTCAATATATATTATGATCTTGAAGGCATGAAGTTTTGAAATGAATGAAAGTATTCTTAGTATTAAAAAGGGTTAGGATTGTTTATATATGATGGATGAAAAATATTGGCAAAAACTATCATAACTGTTACAAAAACTGTCAAATAACAAGTTTGTAGGTCTTGTGAATCGACTCACACATTTTATGAATTGATTCACACATGTTTTGAAAACCAATTTTGAATCTTGCATTAGTGTGAAACGATTCACACATATGTGAGTCAATTCATAAGCTTACAAGTTGATTTATAAAGTTAAAAATCACTTAGGAAAAGTTTTTAATGCATTTCAAAGTGTCTCAATATGATATAAACCTGCAACAAAGTTTATGCATGCTAAATCATGAATTTTCATGAACTCTTTATTATTTAAATGACATTTGCAAGAGATTGAAAATGAGAATCAACAAAGGCATACAGTCACCATAAAATATAGACTAAACTTGTTTTGAAATCACTCAAAGTACTATGTCTAATCTAAATCTAGTGGACCCTTATTGTTATATTGATTTGTTGTAGGATGAGAAGAACAGGGACATACTCTTGTGTTGTGTGTCCGCATCTTATTCCATATTTTGTTTTGGAAATAAACTAGTCCAATATTTCTCTATATGTAATTATCATTTTTAGTTTTTTAGTGTTCTTTTACCATGACTAAATGGAAATATTTATATATCATTTGATACTATAAAAATTTAATAAACGATTATTTATATCATTTTGGTTAAAATGTAATTTGAATATTAAATTTATTTATATTATATTCTAAATATTATTATAAATTCAATTATTTTTAGTTTAAGAAATATTTTAGTAATATTGAATTTGTTCCAAATTAAATTAAAATAATAAAAATTTATATTTGGGAGTTTTGAATTCCGATTAAAATTTGTCTCAAAAATATTTATATTGAATTTAGAACGAATTTTTATTATATACAATAAGGGAAAATAACTTATTTGCCGAGATTTGAGAGAAAATGCTCTTTGATCTGAGCAAAAATGATTTTTTAGTAGTGTCAACAGTGTATGCAATATCACAATTCAATGGACTCAACAGCATAACAACTTATCCCTATTACCACCAACGATGCAATGCATATTTTATCATAATCTACTTCAACTACTCATCTCTATTACCACCAATGATGCAATGCATATTTTATCATAATCTACTTCAACTACTCATGGATCTAACTATCTATGGTTTTATATGAGTAGAGTATTCGCCTACTACCTCACAAATCGATGTTTCTAGAGAGAGTGATTTATTATTTTATTAGAACACCCCAGAACCTTCTTGATTGTCAAGATCTAATTCTATCATAGTTTAATCCTCAACTTATCCTATTTTGATGTAACACACACGTAAGATGAATAATCATCATCAAGACTATCTAATAAAACCTAGTCTATATTCGCGACTGATGATGCTTCTTATAGTGACTTAATGTAGTTAACAATTACATTGTAAGCATCAAGCATCATATTATCTTATAATTAATAATAATATCAGTATATAGTAATTTATTTATCACCATATCATAAACACATAAAAATTAATATAAGAATCACATATATAATAATGATTTTACTAATAATTAGTATCATGTCTTCATCATCACAATTATTAAATCCTAGTAACTAACTCATTATTAGTTACTATGTTTTATCATTACCAATTAAATTAAATTTAATTAATTACTACAAAGCATTGCCTATCTAGTACTAAGTTTCTGTCAAGCACTTAATTGATTATATTAACATCCTAATTGATTATTTAAATCACTTAATTAATTATAACTATACTTTATTTATTATTTATTATCTAGCATCCTAATCGATTATCAATCGTCCTAATCTAATATATAATATTCCCAATTGATTATTACCATAAAAAACCTCACATATCAACTCTTATATTATTTTCAAGTTTTACTAATATATAATCGATTATCATTTATTGCTTATTCGATTACATAATCCCTTAATCGATTGTCTACTCCATCAAATTTATTAACTTTCTTTCAAATACTTATACAATCAATTCAGATTACCCTTCGTTATTTAATTTATTAGTATATAAAATATAACAAATACAAATTAAACAAAATCATCATCAATCAATGTTGATTCATCAATAATCATCATCAATTATCAACACCATATATTAACATATATTGTTGAAATTGAATGGATTTCTTTAATTAATTAATAAAATATAAAGAATCAATTATACTATTTATTTTAATGCTCTTAATTAAAATGTGAATATTGACTATATGGAATGTGTGAAGATGGTCTATGATGGATTGGGGCACTCCTTTAGTTAGTCTATTGAGAGGTCCTCCTTCTACTGATGTATATATATTTTGTCATCCCATTAAATTAGAATGCATAGTAGTAAATGTAAATCAGAATGAGGAGAACAACTCTCACATTCTTATTGTTCATCATTTCTTCAAGACTATGAATCCTACTTGTTGGATTTGTTGGTGTCAATTGCTACAAGACTTTAATCGTGAAATTGTTGATGAAGAGTATTTGTAGTAAATTTCAAAGCGTGTTGTTACACTAGCCTTTAGGTTTGATTCACCCCCACCAATCGGATGCAAATGAGATAACCAGCGAATCCCCTTCAGGATACTTTGGAAAACCTTGATATGATTTGCATTATCACACCAAGCGTATCTTTCAATAGTATGTTACAAAATCATGTTTCCTATTCTTCACTCATGCATTAGAGAAGAATAAGATGACTTAGAATATAAGAATAGGTGGGAAAAATGGATGACAATCTCTTAAAATTCGTATCTTCATTTTGTCCAAAGTGACACTATTTATAGAAAAATAATGTCACTTGAGAAAAAGGTGTAATTCTTGGTTCTACCCTATTTTGCAAAACGGTATATATACATATAACGTTCAACAATTGATTAAATCGTTGTGATGGCCTAAACCAACCAATGCAATTTTTCATTTTAAAATCAACCGTTGCGCCTTTTCAAGGCCGAATTTATTCAAAAAGAAAGTCAGGCAAAGATCGAACTCGGGAACTTGTTGTGACACACAAAGAACACAACCACTACACCAACAACAATAACATGTCAATTATAACCAATTATGGATACATATATTATCCAATATTTTGGAAATATCTCACAATCCCCCACTATTTTCAAAATATACTTAGTCCCATAATTTTGGAAATATCATGGTTTCAGATAATGGTATCTTACGATTTGAACCATTACTTAGTAAGCTATGGGTTCCACTTATCCCGAATAGAGATTGGTAGACAAGCTTTGAACCAGTTATTCATTAGAACAAGTGTGCACAACTTACACATGAAATATTGGTACTATCGAAAGAATTATAAAGATGACACATTTGTTAAGGCCTTGTGTCATGTACCCTTTTGATGAGAATTTAAGAGTCAAGCCCTTTAACTCTTTGAAGCGACCTCACTTCATCCTCACATAGGTAGACTATATTAGAAATACACCCATAATATGTATTTCAACAAATTTATGCTATATGTCTATTAAGAGTAAAACTCAACCTTTCAACTTTATACTTATGGTCCAAGTACTTTCAACCTTTGGGATGTATCTATATTCAAGTACTTGCAATTACTCTAATAGTGTACTTTTATCATTGAACTCAAGACTTGATGTTACTCAAGTGTGAATCGATTTTCCACCATTGATGATTAATTAGATATGGGCTTAAGTCCCATCCCTAATGATGTCTTCAACACCATGTCCCTTGTCAAACCTTTCGTCAATAGATCTGCAAGATTCTTTTCTGTTCTTACAAACACTATGGATATTACTCCATTTAAAATTAAACCCTTTACATAGATATGTCTTAGAGCAATATGTCTAGATTTTCCATTATATACTTGGCTATATGCTTTGGATAGTGTGGATTGACTATCACAGTGTATGGATACTGGTGCCATTGGCTTTGGCCAAATAGGTATCTCATACAACAAATTTCTTAGCCATTCTACCTCTTTACTACTTGCAGCTAGGGCAATGAACTCGGCAACCATGGTGGAGTCGGCAATGCAAGTTTGTTTCTTTGATCCCAAGAAACTGCACCTCCACCAAGGTTGAAGATCCATCCACTTGTGGAAGCATGATCCTCAACATAAGTTACCCAACTGGCATCTGTATATCCTTCCAAAACTGAAGGATATCCACTATAGATTAAAACTATAGTTAATTGTTCCTTTTAAATATTTTAATACTCTATTAACAGTCTGTCAATGTTCTTTACTTGGATTGCGAGTATACTGACTTAATCTGCCTACATCATATGTTATATCAGGTTCGGTACAGGTCATGGCATACATCAAACATCCGATTACCTTTGAATAATCTATTTTGTGCCACAGGACATCGTTTATGTGGTTGTAAACTAACATTTTGATCAAATGGGGTAGAAACAGGTTTCCAATTAAATTGATCAAATTTCTTTAGCACTTTCTCAATATAGTGAGATTGGGATAAACCAATATTTACTCCATCTCTAATGATTTTAATTCCTAAAATCACATCTGCTTCACCTAATTTTTTCATATCAAAATTTTTTGATAAGAAAGTTTTAGTTTTGTCTACCTCATCGAGATTGATGCCAAAGATTAACATATCATCCACATATAAACAAATCATAACTCCATTTCCATTATGAAATTTACTATAAATACACTTGTTAGATTCATTTATTTTGTATCCATTAGAAAGAAAAACTTTATCAAACTTTTGGTGCCATTGTTTGGGTGCTTGTTTTAACCCGTATAAAGATTTAGTCAATTTACACACTTTATGTTCTTGCCCTTTGATAACAAATCCTTCAGGTTGTTTCATATACACCTCTTCTAACTCTCCATTTAGGAAAGCAGTTTTAACATCCATTTGATGGATTACAAACTTATAGATAGAAGCTAGTGCCAAAAGCACTCTTATGGATGCAATTCTTGCAACAGGTGCATAAGTATCAAAGTATTCGATACCTTCTTTTTGTGTAAACCCTTTGGCAACAAGTCTAGCCTTGAATTTATCAATGGTACCATCAACTTTCATTTTCTTTTTAACGATCCATTTACAACCTATTGGTTTGGATCCAGGTGGGAGATCTACTAATTTCCAAGTTTTATTCCCCATAATTGAGTCCATTTCCTCTTGGATGGCTTTTTTCCAAAAGGCAGAGTCTTGAGACTTTATTGCTTCTTCATATGTGTCTGGGTCACTCTCTAAATTGTAGCAAATTGGTCCATAACTGTTAATGGAATCATTTGTACCTTCTACAAGGAACATAAAGAAGTCTTGTCCATAATTTTTCTCTTTTCTGGCTCTTTTACTTCTTCTAGGTTCTGAACATGTCAAAGTATCATTATTAGATACATTATTTTCTAGACTTTGTACACTAGAACCTACAATTGCCTTGGGATGTGGAGTTGAGTTAAATCTATTTTCTTGAAAAATTGCATCTCTTGACTCAATCACTGTGTTAGTAGGATATGAGTCATTAGATTCAACAACCATGAATCTATAGGCCTTGCTATTTTCAGCATAGCCCATAAATACACTTTCAATTCCTCTTTCTCCCAATTTCTTTCTTTTTGGTTCAGGAACCTTAACAATTGCTCTACAACCCCAAACTTTTATATAGTTAAGATTGGGTTTCCTTTTCTTCCAGAGTTTGTATGGGGTTATCTTGTTCCTTTTGTTAGGAACTCTATTTAGTAAATAACATGCAGTTAGCATGGCTTCACCCGAATAACCCATAGATAAATCAAAATAGGATAACATGACATTCACCATTTCTTCTAATACTCTATTTTTCCTTTCTGCAATTCCATTTTGTTGTGGGGAATATGGTGCAGTTGTTTGATGCACAATACCGGTGGACTCAAAACACTCAGGATGATATAACTCTCCTCCCCTATCACTTATAAAACACTTAATAAAAGTTTCATTTTGAAGTTCTACTTGTGCTTTAAATATTTTAAATTTGTCTAAAACTTCATTCTTATAGTGCATTAAATAAACATATCAAAATCTAGAGTAATCATCAATAAAAGTGACAAAATACTTTTTACCAGCAATTGTAGGCCAACCATGTAAATCGCATACATCAGAGTGAATTAAATCTAATACCATAGAACTTCTTTCAACACTTTTAAAAGGTTGTCTTGTATTTCTTTTTAAATGTTTTGCTTGAATTTCCTTCCTCCATTACATGGACCTTTTCATGAGAAAAATGGTTTTTAGTATCCTCTTGCTTACGGTACTCTTCTTCTAAACAAAGATGATTACCCAATTGCTCAAGAGATACGTCCTCTTTCTTATGTTTCATGGATTTTTTGAAATCTTTCCACGAAGGTGGAAGTTTGTCTATTATGGAGGATACAATAATGGTTTCATCCATGTGCATTTGATGTTGTTTGTAGTTATTAAGAATACGTTCAATCTCATGCATTTGTTCCATTACTAATTTATTATCAACCATTTTATAATTATTAAATTGAGAAACAAGAAACTTCATACTTGTAGTATCTTCTTGCATGTATCTTGACTCCAATTTCTCCCATAGTTCCTTTGCAAAGATGCTACTTTGATATATATTGAATAAGGAATCATACATTCTGTTGAGAATATGGCCCATGCATATATAGTCATCATTGTCCCACTTCTGCCTTTCTCTTGTTTCTGTTAATGTTTCCACTTCCTTCTCTAGTGGTCTTGTGGTGTTCAGAACATACACCACCTTCAAAGTTGTAAGAAGGAATTTCATCTTTTTCTGCCAACGGATAAAGTTTCCTCCATCGAATTTCTCCAACTTCACAAAATTAGAAGTCATTTCTTTGATTGAAAATAAACTCGAACCTAAATATAGTTGGATCTGTTGGTGTCAATTGCTGCAAGGCTTTAATCGTGAAGTTGTTGATGAAGAGTATTTGTAGTAAATTCCTAAGCGTGTTGTTACACTAGCCTTTAGGTTCGATTCGCCCCCACCAATCAGATGCAAATGAGATAACCAGCGAATCCCCTTCAGGGTACTTTGGAAAACCTTGATATGATTTGCACTGTCATACCAAACGTATCTTTCAATAGTATGTTACAAAATAATGTTTCCTATTCTTCACTCATGCATTAGAGAAGAATAAGATGACTTAGAATATAAGAATAGGTGGGAAAAAAGGATGACATTCTCTTAAAATTCGTATCTTCATTATGTCCAAAGTGACACTATTTATAGAAAAATAATGTCACTTGAGAAAGAGGTGTAATTCTTGGTTCTGCCCTGTTTTGCGAAACAGTATATATACATATAACGTGGTTAAGCAGTGCCTTTTTCCGCGCAAGGATCCGGGTTCGAAACCAAACAAAGCAACTTTTCATTTTAAAATCAACCGTTACGCCTTTTCAATTTCAAGGCCGAGTTTATTCAAAAAGAAAGCCAGACAAAGATCAAACTCGGGACCTTGTTGTGACACCCAAAGAACACAACCACTACACCAACAACAATAACATGTCAATTATAACCAATTATGGATACATATAGTATCCAATATTTTGAAAATCATGACAGATACGACTTATGTTGTTTATTATATGTCATATAATTGTATCTATGATTTAGGTTTACTGTGAGTATCCAACAATTGGTATTAGAGCCTAATAAATACATTTTATGGTTACCCCAGAAATTGTTATCGTGCATTGTTGATACACATATATTAATATATTTATATATTTTGTGTTTTCATGTAAATCGATTAATCGTATATGTCTATATATTTATGCTTTCTTTGTTTTTATCTTTGATTAAATTATTTAATATGTGATTATGTTATCTATGCCCAGATTGTGAAATTGTTACCATGAACAAATTGACCAAGTTATTATACTAAATCAATGAACTAATCAATTTCTGTTTTTTTTTTTTTATTGAAAAAAAAGTTGAATCTAATTTTTCCACTAGATCAATCTTAAAACTAAAATCGTTAAAATTGTTGTCGTTAACTCACTGAATTGTTATTTTACTTTTACTAAATTGCTTGATTGAGTCAAATTTGTTGTCGTTATTTCAAAATTTGATCAAAAATTGATATACAAAACATGGATGTTTTTGAAACATTCGTTAATGGTTTTGTTGCCTAATGGTGTGCGGACATTATACTAAATTTTTTTGCAATTTCGTTGAAACATTATTAAGAAGTCGTGTTTTCTTTTTCTGTTTTTGTATGAACTCTAATCCTTATAATCTGTGTATTTGAGTGTGATTGAATCGAGTAAGTCGAGGGTCATCGCGATCTGTTTACTGTCAAAATTGGTAAGGAAGATGCAATTGCGTCCCTTGCCCACTCGCGCGTAAGAAGCGTTGATGCGCGTGAACATAAAACTTTTTGTAAATAAAGTGACACTAAAGAATAGGAATCTGAAAAAAGTTTGTAAATATATATATATATATATATATATATATATATATATATATATATATATATATATATATATATATATATATATATATATATATATATATATATATATATATATATATATATATATAATAGTGAAATCAAAATGATATAACTACATATGGGATATGGATTGAGGTACGTGGATCGTCCTATGTGGTCCACGTAGATTATTACTAATTTTTGTTGGTCTATTAATATTTTGATCCGTGTGGATTGGACCATTTAAATCATGGAATAAGTAGTATAAATTTGCAAATTTACGGGTTGTCCTGTAGCCCGTATAACTAAGACTTTAAAAAAAAAGTACAACTATACTTTTGAATTAGTTAATGAGTTATAATCCTATTAATGTTTTTGTGGTTATATAAATTATATTTTCGAAAAGGTTATATAAATTATACTCTATCATTTTTTGTATGATCATAATGTTGGTTTGGACTATTAGAGTTCTATGTAAGTATCATTTTTTTTTCGTTTTTTAAATTTCAAATTTTGAGTATTTTTTTAGACTAAGTGAATTTTATTTTATTTTTATATGATTCGTAGATCAATCCATTTAACTGCAAACCAATACGGAATAGACTTGAACCAGCGTATTACAACTTGTTATCTTTCATAGACGGATCATCTCGATATATTTAATATGCAAATTTAAGTAGAGCAGATAAAATTGGGTGAGTCGGTCCACATATCCAACTCTAGATATGACGAATAAAATGAAGTTTTTGTTAGAATAAAAACTAAAAGAAAAGATAATTAAAATATTTATAATGATAAATAATAAATGGAGTATTTGGTAGGCCTTCTAGGATAGAGAACTGGAAGTGGGGTATAATAAAAAGTCGAGAATTATACCATCCACCCCCACGTCTAAACCTGCCACCCCCTCAATTAACGTGAAAATCCAATTTTGCCCTTTATAAAATTTTCAATTTTTTTAACTTCTCATTTTGTCACCCCTCTTTTCAAAATATTCGAAAGTTTTCAAAGTTTCGAAATGACAATTTCCATAATTTTCGAAACTTTCGAACAATTCGAAACTTCCGAAATAGAAAACTTCAGAATTTTCGAAACTTTCAAATAATTCAAAACTTTCGAAATAGGAAAATTTCGGAAATTTCCATATTTGAAAATTTCGAAACTTTCCATATTTTGAAAATTTCGAAACTTTTCAAATTTTCGAAATGTAATCCTTATTTCGAAACTTTCCAAATTTTCGAAATGTAATCCTTATTTCGAAAATTTCCAGATTTGAAAACTTTCGAAATTTTTTAAATTTGGAAATTTTTGAAATGTATTTCTTATTTCGAAAATTTCCAGATTTGAAAACTTTCGAAATTTTTCAGATTTGGAAATTTTCGAAACTTTCCAGATTTGGAAACTTTCGAAACTTTCCATATTTTCGAAATGTAATCCTTATTTCGAAAATTTGAAACTTCCGAAACTATCAATTTTGAAACTTATTATAAATTGTTAAAAGGATAAAACTGTATTATCATGTGTCTTGAGGGGGTGGCAGGTATAGGTGTGGGGGTGGATGGTATGTTCCTCTAAAAAGTCTTTCATCAAACTTTTAGCCCATTTTTCACATAAATAAAAGCCATTTTAAACGATTGAGCATATAGCCCAAAGAAATATGCTAGCCCAATTTCAAATAAGCACCTAATCTCGATCACAGACAAATTCTGCAATTTCATTTTGAGTGGATTCAACTATCACCCATTTATTTATTTTTTTATGTAATAAAACCCATGCCATCCTGCAGTGTCACACCATTGTTATTTTATATGTACACATTCAGATTTCAAATAAAAACTCTAATTTTATTATATGAGTGATAAATATTTATTCAATATCTTTTTAATATTTATTAATGATAAATATTTTTTTTTGTGTTTTTGTATGTGTCATTGAAAAATATTTATTTTGAATTTTTTTAATACTTATATTTATCAATGACAAATATTTATTCCGTGTTTACTGCTACTTTTTTTACAATTTTTTTAATTGTAAGTTTTTCGATATAATATTTTTAACTTACAGTTTTTTTTTTGCAATTTTAAGAATCAATTCCTCTTTCTCTCTAGATTCAAACTGGCATTCAAGTTATGTGTGGTTTGGATATGTGAATGTGTTGATAATGTGGGTTATGATCTGTTTGGACAAACAATTTAACGAAGTATTTATAGTTTATATCATTTAAGTATTTATGTATATTATGATTTTATAACAAAAAGATGGAATAAAATTATTTTCATGTAAACTGTAAACTGTTGTCATAAGTTATCTTAGAATGTTCGTTAAAAACAACTTATGAATATGTCATAAGATATTTCTAAAATCTCTCTCACACAGTATGACAATTGATATGCAGCATGCATATGTAATATTTGCCGAGTAATTATATGTGTATGAGTAAATCAAAGCATCATATTGAGCGGTATTCAATTAAACAAGTTGAGAAAAAACAAAGTTTTGCTTTGGCTCTAAGTAAAGTGCACTACATGAGGAAAAAAAAATGAACTTAGGAGAAGTCTAGTATATTTAATAATGAACACATTTGCTACTTATGATGCAAATTTGGTAGTTCAATATAGAGATCTCCAACTAAATTGTATATAGTTTTAGCAATGTGTTATACAATATGCAAAAATCTACTAGTCTTTCAGATGTCATATTAGATAGTAAATTCCAATGTGTTTTGACATTCATTTCTACTTGCTACATTTAGTGATATAACTTTATAATCTTATCTGCTTGTATGTGTGCTTTCCTCCTGTTTATAACTTGAAATAATCAAGTTTAAGTTATGATTAACTTCACAGTTTCTCGACTATCTTCTCGTAGTTTTTCGATTGTTGCACGAAGTGAGAAGCATGACATGTACAAGCTTCTAGATGTAAATACAAAGATTTATCCTACGAACAAAAAGGAAAGGTTCTTATTGACTTTATCTCCATAGCTTATTTTAAATACAAGGTAAATTCAATGCCCAAGCTTTGTTTTAAATCTGATGTTTGAAACATTTAAGGCTAATACAAAACTTTTACATAAAGAGACTAAAATGAAGCCTAAAATAGACATACAAGACCAAATACCTAATAAACCCAACAAATTATAGACAATTAAGGATTTCTTGGTGTCATAAGTTAGAAGTAAAGACAAATTGCAATTACAATATTATGTTACCGAGCATTTCAATTAGGACAATGTTTGTTACGTGTTATCTAAAATAAATATAAGTTAAAGCAGTTTAAATGTTTTTAATTATTTGTCTCAAGTAGTGGATATTGTCTTTACAATGATGGTTCAATTTCAATTCAAGAAAAGTTTGAATACATCATGTATGAAAGATTATATGACATTACAGATGATGGATTTTCACGTTCACCGCCTGAAGTGTATGTAAATGTTTCCATATATATATATATATATATATATATATATATATATATATATATATATATATATATATATATATATATATATATATATATATATATTGTTGTATACTCTATTTTTTATTTATTAGAAATATCACCTAGGAATGTAGGATGTTATAATGTTTTGTCATTAAACATGATTCATCAGAAAAGTCTTTCATTTATCCATATTATCGACCCTAACTAATGACACAACAAATCCAACTCCACATGAAAAGTGAACCTATGTACCAAAGGTGATTTTCGAGATCTCCACAATATAACAGTTCACAACTGTAATTTAAAATCATGGAAATAACCAACATGCAACTTCTGTTATATAGAAGTAATATATTATTGTATATTGATCGGTAGACTTTGAGGTGCTAATATAGTTGAAATTATGTATTTACTTTGAGGTGCTAATATAGTTGAAATTTTGTATTTATTTTTTGGTAAGCATGTGTTTGTTTTGTTGGTAGCCCAAAGGGTGAACATGCATCCTTTTTAAAGCTACAACTTATAACTTATACATTTTTTCGGTGATATACAGTTAGACCGACAATTGAGGTGACTGAAACTTAGTCTCAAACATAGACTTAATAAGAAGATAAAATGTTTTTATGTTGAATTCCAATAAGAAAGTATCTAAATCCACGTCAAATTTATAAGAGTTAAACAAATTTTTCTTTTAAACAATAATTTTTGTTGTTGAAAAACGTGAAACTAAGATATTTGGATATTGGGAATCTCACTGTAATTTTGTCAATTTAAATGTGAATCTAAGAGATTTACTGAGTGCATGTTTGATTCCACTTTAAGAGGAATCAAAATAAATTCAAGAGTTGTAAAATTAATCTTGACATATTTGAGTGTTACGAAGTATAATTGATTTTGTCTCTAAAATTGATTCTAATTTGAATCTATAATTCATACATTTTGAGTCAAAACGTGATTTTTACACTAAAACTTATTTATTGTTCAATCCACTTTTATGTGACAAAATCACTTTACATTTATATCACTTTTAACTAAAATTAATTTTATAAAATTATTTCATTCAAAATGAATTTTTATCACCCCAAAATGATACACACATTGAGATTCATTTAGTTTTATTTTCTAAACCCAATACCGGAAGCAACACATCCCATTTGGAAAAATGTTAACTTAATTGCAACATTTCCACCTTATTCAAATTTACAAAGTGTTTAGACATTCTAAACATCAATGTTAGTTCCCTCAATTTCTCTTTCTCTTGGCCGAGATATACCTTAGGCCATTTCTTCATCTTTTCTCTTTATTGGATGTATTTTTTATGAGAAGATCTTGAAGTGTAGAAAAGAAGCGACCTTATATATCAAAAAAAGAAGAAGAAAATAAGCTAATTAAATGAAAAGACGTGTCTTAGATTAGATCTTTAAAAGAGAAAAATCATCAAGTTGTACTATTGTGTGAATGAAACTATATTGTGAAGTTGACCTTTATAACTAGAAAAAGGTACACATCCTTTGGTATTAGAGCAAGCAATTAGAAAATCAAATATTAATTCAATTGTCAAAATTGTTGATAACCAACCACCCAGTTATTAAGACAATTTTTATCCCTCCCAATTTTAAAATCCACGTCCAACAACCTCTAACCTGTGTTCACGGTGTTCAAATATTATTTGGATCTTGGTTGAAAAAGTGATTCTGCATCTTGAAATTAATCTATTCTAGCTGAAACAACCATTCCTATTTTTCACTTCTGGCTGTAATAAATTATTGCTTGTCCTTGGCACTTTCTCAAACTTTACCCCCAGAAATGTGAAAAAACAAGCCACCATTCTTGTTGTTGCCCCTGTTTCTGAATTTGCAGTCGAAACCCCTCTTTCTCAAGGTTAATGAAGAGAGGATATATTGGGCTTCAGGGCTAACTCTTTAACAATTAATAAAAAAAATAACAAAATAGAAATACTATTTTTCAATAAAAATAAAAGTGGAATTACATTTTGTTTTTATCTTTTAACATGCTTTTACCTTTTTTTTACTCAACGTGCTTTTACCTTTTACTTAGTGAATCAATATTTTATTCAATAAATTAACATAAAATAAAAATCAAAGATAAGGAATAAAACAAAAAATAATTTAACTTAAAAGTTTCAATAATCTATAAATAAATATATTTAGTAATGCAACATAAGTTTAAATAATTATATAAAATAGAAATAAAATCTAATTTTAAATACATATTAAAATCTATTTCGATAATTATACATCTAAAATTATTTTGATTCAAATTATTGAATCAACATGCATTTATAAGAATCAATTTCATGTTAATATATTCAAACATAAATTAATTTACGATAAATTTATTTTTAAATAAAATCAATTTAATCAAATTATTTTTTTAAAAAGATAATTCTCACCACCACAAAATCAAATACACATGTATACTCATAAGGAGAAGTAGAAGCAAATAGAGAAAGGTTTATCGCCTCATAAACTTGTAGATACTTGAGAATTGAACATATTTTTTACATATTTGACTTAATTGCATTTTTTGTTCTTCTATTTTAGGTGAAAAGCAAAAGTAGTTCCCCATTTTGTTTGTCCCGACTTTTAGTCTCTCAAATAGATTTTGAGTCCAAATTATGATGAGTTGTCATTTTTTTAATGACGTGTCAAAAAAACAACGACGTGGCAGATGTCTATGTGGATTAAAAGTGATTATTATATTATTTCAAATTAAAAAAATACAATTCAACTATTATTATAATTATTGTTCTAAATTAAAAAAAAAAAAATTCAACCAAACAACCCTAAAATCAAAATTAAAAAATGAGCCCCAATTTTACCAGCCCCAATTCAATTAATCTGGAAGGCATGACACCCACAACAAAACCCCAAATGTGTCCCCTTAACATTTTTCTTTAATGAATCCAGAATAACAATCATCAGCAGAATCAGAAAAACACAATAAGTAAAGATTAAACCTTAAAATTAAGAAGACTAAGAAATAAAAAGATAATACGACACGAAACGCAGCAAAACGACAGTGTTACATATGAATCATAGAATAGAGACGACGAGCAATCTCAAATGAAACATAAGCATCAATAGTTGCATACTTAACCTGATCCTCATTAAGCCACTGATTATCCCACCTACTCCTCGTAATCTTCTGCGGTTTCTCAACAACCTTCCCAAGCACGCGTTGCGCCAAAGTTTTAATACCGGTCCTCAACATATCACGATCGTTAAACACGTTAGCAGCAAAGTTGCGCAAATCAACGAAATTGGCCACGTGGATGTTATAATCTTCTAGAAGCTTCTCAGCGTCTGCTTCGATTCCAACGCCAACGCATCTGTTGTTAGGGTTTGCGAGGAAGGTTAAGAGGGATTCGAAGATGTAGGGAGAGTGGATGATCTGGAAAATGAGGTTGCGGTTGTTGATGCCTTTCAGATTAATTGAATTGGGGCTGGTAAAATTGGTTGCTGGGGTGAATTTTTATTTTTATTTTTTGTTTTTCCTTTAAAATTTAGAACAATAATTATAATAATAGTTGAATTGTATTTTTTTAATTTGAAATAATATAATAATCACTTTTAATCCACATAGACATCTGCCACGTCGTTATTTTTTTGACACGTCATTAAAAAAAATGACAACTCATCATGATTTGGACTCAAAATCTGTTCGGGACTAAAACTGGGGACAAACAAAATGGGGAGACTACTTTCGCTTTTCACCTAAAATAGGGAGACCAAAAGTGCAATTAAGTTTTTTTTTTCATGCGTGAACACTTGTAATTAATCCTTGTACTTTCATGTTTATGTCACAAACTTTATGAACTCTTCTATCTTTTTGTTCGTAGGTAAAGCTGTTAATTTCATAAGCTCATTAATTATTGGCCTCAGCTCACATGTTGGACGGAAAAAATTTCATAGTTTAAAAGGCTTAAAAAAGAAAGTCCCTGAAGCAAAACAAAACCCCTAAAATTTTATAGGTGTAGTGGGACGAAATTCTTTTTCGAGGAAATAAATTTTTTTCTCAAATTTTCTGATAAAAAAATATTTACAATTTTTTTTATAAATTTTTTCTCGAAGTTTTTTTAGTTCGAGAAAAAAATCAACTCTTTCAAGAAAAATAATTTTTGATTTTGTTCACAAAATTTTTCGAGAAAAAAATGATTCAAAAGTTTTTGTGAGAAAAAAATATTTTAGAGAAATTTTTCCGAATTTTTTTCGAGAAAAATAAATTTTGAATTTTTTTTTTTTTAAAAAAAATATCTCAATTAACAAAACATTGAGCGTAGAAGTCCCTCACTTAAACTCATAAAAAATAATGAAATAATAGGCCGAAATAATATGAAGACCTAATATTAAGAGGTTTGTAGGAAATTTTTGAAATGCCTTTATTTACATCTCTATTTGTAGGAGTGTAATTAGGATAATCACTTTCTAGCCAAACATGCTCTCTTTGAGCCATTTTGAATTGGTTTTTTCAGAGCCTCTCTCCTCTATTATAAATCAAGTCCTCGTGAATTTGGAGGGTGTTGTTATATAAATGTTATGTTTCCTCACGAAAAGAATCCATGTCATAATTAATGGGTGCGAGATCTACTTACTCCAGGACTGTGCAGATCAACTTGGTCCAAGACTCTATTTACTAACTCTAAGCAAACATTGAATTTTATTATGATCATGAATATAAAAAATTGGATATCTATAGTTGTATAATCTTATAATTAACATTTTACTTGCATTTTAAAAAGATGTTTAAGTGAATTTAATCGATGAAATATCAAATATTTTTAAAATTTTATAAAAGTTTACAAAATAAATCTATTCAATAAAAATTATTAATTTAACAGTTACATTAGTAAAAATTTTAATATCTGCAAATCTATTAATATATTAAAATAGACTCCCAAGTCAATGACATTTCACGCGCTTTTGTGCCACATCATCGCATTTGCGCCACATCGTTTATTTTCTTATGTGGCACCCTTCATAAGCTTCTACGATTCATCTTACATCTTCAATTTCGCAATTTAGCTTTTGTATCTCACACATCATATACATATGTTGAAAATCCACACACAAAAGCTCCTCATGAAAATAAACCTACTATCTTCTCACTACAATTACCTTTCACTTTTCCTCCATTTCTAACTTTACATATCCATGCATATTTGTTGGTAATAAAATATGTCCTATTAATCATCTCATCCTAAATATATCAGCTATCATTTGCAAATACGAATTTGATCTCATGAAGTCATCTCTACTCATTTCTTGAAAAATTTGTGACTCAATAAGTAAACTTCTCTACGCTTATGGAATTAACTATAAATTATCTACACAACTAGACAAAACACCTCTATATATATGTTTGTGTTGTTTTGTGTTTTAAGACATTTTATCAAGTATCAAAGACAACAAAAATTGGAACCGAGGCATCTCAACAGATTTCAAAGACACATACTTTGAGTTTGAAAAACCGGATTTATATGTAAGAACGAACTCAGGTATTGATATTTCTCTTTCATTCTATTAGATTTTCATCGGACATTTGATATTCTTTATATTAATTTGTAGCTTATGTCATTCAAACAAGTTGTAGCTTATGTACTCAAATAAATAAAAAATCTATTTTCATTTACAAATTTGATACGACCTTCAAACATAACTCTTTCATGTTTAATAAAAGATTAATATACAAAAGATTACAATTTTGATTTTTATAATAGTTAACAAACAATTTTTTATAAATTTATTTTATAAATAATTGAAATTTACTTTAAACAAAACGTTTCAAGTTGCATATATATATATATATATATATATATACTAAATTTAATTTGAAAATTCAGTTATCCTTAAATCTATTGCTTTTCTTTTAATCTTCCTTCACAAATTTATAATGATATATTCAATATCACTATTAATAGCTAGATCAAATTAGTGGTTATATTTGTTTTTCATGTTACAAAAACATAGTTTTATCAGATTTTAGACACGAAATTTTCCTTTTAAAACTCCACTTCTTCACTAACCAAACTATACCTTAATTAAAGGTGACTGTGAATGATTTAATCTTCCTTCACAAATTAATAATGACATATTCAATATCATTATTAATAGTTGAAATATATATTTTTTTTATAAGTAAATGTTAGGAAATTAATAGTTATATTAGTTTTATAATGTTGCCCAAAAAATATTAGTTTTATCGGATTTTGGACCCAAAATTTTTTTCTTAAAACTCTTCGATGTCTCTTTCACTAACCAAATTATACCTTAATTCAAATATGTATTTATTGTAATTTATTATATATAAATGCAAATAAAGTATCATTTAACTTGCACTTACAAAAAAATAATATACTTTCAACAAAACAAAGTTAACAAATTTATGTTATATCTCTAAAAAAAGGAACTCTAAAAGTCATTACAAAATGATTGTGTAGGATTAGTTAAGAAATCATACACTATCAATCAAAAGCAATATATTATAACACATTTTCATTTTTACAATTTAAATAACTATATTATTGATTTTATTTTTTTATATGTTAATGATGGTGTGATAACATATGTTGAAAAGAAAAGAATACAAATTAATTAGTTGTATTTTCAAAAGTGTTACTATAATGATTCAATCTCTTGCTATTTAAACAATTACCTCATTTTATCAATATAAATAAATAGGTTATTCTATTTTAGAGGATTTCAGTTATTTTTCCCTATTTTTTGTTATTGATCTTTCCATTTTATAATAATATTTTTAGGGTACTGCAAATAACTAATACAATTGAAATGTCAATTTATCGCGATGATTCTTTGCACTTTTAATTTTGCTTTAAAAAATGTTATTCGATCTCAACTCTCCAATTTCAAGTTCACAATATATTTGATTGTATCCCATTAACAAACACTATAACACTATTAGTTACAAATGCTCAAAGGTTCTTCAACGAAAACAATTATGTCTAATTTTTCAACTAAAAACGGTAGAGGAGTAACAATGGAGCAAACAAACCACAATTTAACGTATAAACAAATAAATAAATGATATTCATGAAATAAAGTTAACGTAACAATGGAGCATATTTAACATTATTAGTTACATATATAATAATTTGGCATATATAACATTATTAATCACAAATGTTCAAAGGTTATTCACCAAAAACAATTATGGTTAAGTTTCCAACTAAAACAGTTGAGGAACAACAATGATACAAACACACAAAAATTTAACGTGTAGACAAATAAATAAATGATGTTCATGAAAAAAAAAATCATTTTTATTTCACGTTGGAATATTTAAAATTTTAATATTCTCCTAAATTTTGAAGTTGACAATTAATTATATTGTTAGTTATACTAGATCTTTATATTTTTATTTTATCTATTTTTGTAGTGAAAAATAATTATATATCAATAATGCAAAAATTACATTTACACATAAAAATATATAAACACCCGTGCAACGCGCGAGTCACAATCTAATATATATTAAATTGAATAACTCTAACAAAAGTTATTCTAATCTCCACTCAATGTAAATTGCATGAGATCGAATCAAATTTTCAAATTAAATCAATTGATTAATAATCAAATAACAAACAAGAATTGAATTGAATGATTTTTGAGCTTCAAGACTACATCTAATAAGCAAAAACTCTTATTAGGAGAGAAGATTTCAATTTTGAGCGTCCGATTTTGATCAAACGGTCAGGTACTGATTGACTAATTAAGAGACCCACTCTCCTCCATTTACATATCGAGTTATGCTTATGCAGTGTTGAGGCTTTAGTTGGATCAGTCAACCCCTACAAAATGGGAAAAAGTCAAATTAAAAAAGAAGAAGAAAAGCATGAAACTAGGAAACTATTTATTTCCGCTGTCAGCAATTGAGTGAAGAAGCAAGCAGTTGAAGCTTATTCCCAAAGCCAACTGATCTTCTTGCAAATCATGATATTAATTGATGGGGTTCCATTCTCTAAGCATTCATCTTCAACATCTCAGGTACACCTCTTCCTTTTCATTTTCCAATTACCCATTTATATATTTATATTTATTTTATTTTATTATTATATCAATTAGGGTATTCTACCACTGGCTTCTTTTGTTTTATTACTCATGCTCAAAGTTTTAAATCCGCGACTGTAATTGTGATTGTAGCATTAAGATTTTGATGTTTATGAGATTGCGATTGTGGTAACATCACCTCTATTTGACCGCAATTTTCTATAATCTTAGGGATTGCAATTTGCAACTGCGATTTTAAACTTTGCACATGTTTATTAACTTACAATTGAAATCAAGTTTAGCTATGTTTTTTTCTGAGGCAACCTTATATTCTCTTATTGAGTGTACTAATTTGTATGATAAAATAAGCTTCATTGATTAAAATATCTTTATTAATATAGTTGTTAGTTTGATGGAGATACAATACATAGAGTGTTAGTGGTAAAAAGATAATTAATGTTTCATTGGTATTTTAAAATGACAAATAATATGAGATAAATAAATATTCCAAACCTGACGATAATGTTTCAAATTTCAATAGCTTACTCGATTGAGAAGAAGCTTTTATCATTATTTAAGTATGTTGCTATTTAGTTTTGCTGAGAATAAAGTCAAAAGATGGAAAAAGTGAAGGAATTAACATATCAGCTTTCTGTGTATACACACTTCTCACTTGACCTTCTACATTTAGAGGACCTCTTGTCTACAAATTGATATGTAGTTCACTTGATAAAAAACGCTTACCTATGTATGGAAGGCAAGGGATTAAAAAACCATGCTGTGATGTCACTTTAGTGTTGCCAAATAGCGGCACTATAGTACAATAATGTTAATCTGAACAATTCGCTATTGTTTTGCAATACACTATTTAGTACAAAGTGTTGTAAAATAGCGGCTATAGTGGCACAATTGCGATATAACATAGCACAATTTGGAAAAACTGCTATTTTATGCGATCCATGATTGAAAATATTGTCACTTATTATTACTCACGTGCCGATGATTATCACCAGAAAAAGTGCATGATCTTGTGAGTTATTGGCTGCATAATGGTAAATCAGGGGTTTTCATGCAATAATATATCTTGTGAGTTATAGCGGTGCTATTGCATCATAAAATAACAGAATTTGAACAAACTGTTATTTTCCATGACCTGCACAATTGACAATATTGTGTCACTTATTATTACTCATGTTGTGCCATTGAAGAGCTCCTGAAAAGATGCATGATCTTGTGAGTTAATGGCTGTATAATGGTAAATTAGGGGTTTGTCATGCAATTTTATATCTGATTCTGGGCTTATGAACAGGGAGTGGATATTCTACTTGCTTTATTGGAAAATCCCATTCTGGTATCTGCCTCAAACTCTTTGAAGGCAACCCCAGAGAGGAAATTCTCAGTTCCTGACGACTCTAGTCCAGAGAGTTCAAAATGGATCTATTTATTCCAAAGAGAGTATGCTACTGTTGATCCAGCATTTGTTGATGTATGCAACTTTTTCGACCCTTTGTAATGTCTTTTAAGCTTATATATCTATTATTTTAAAAGTAAATATTTTATTTTTAATGATATATAAGAGATGATGCATGTTAAGCTGTATATTTAGTTTTTTAAGTTGGTCTGTACTTTATTGTAGCATATAACTAATAATCTTTTCCATGAAGGAACCTCATACTTGATTGGACTGTAAGTAACATAACCTGTGGAGTTTGTTTTAACTTTTTGCCTTCGTTTTTGTTTTGTTAGAGAAACTTATACAAAAAAGTATGAGCAAAAGCTGAGGAGACTCTTTAAAATATAATGTTTTAAATCATTTTCTAACTACCAAATTAAATCAATAACTCCATGCCGATACTGTTTTAATTATTTAAGCAAGTTAGCAAATTTACCAGTAAGTTGATAGTTTTACATTTCAAATTCAATCAGTTGTATTTATCTGCTTTTTTATTTCTCGTTCCATGCATCAATAGTTTGTTGGCACTGATGAAGCGACAACATGCGTAGGAGTTGCTATTTGGAACCTAGAGAATGGAATGTAAGGATTGAGAATTAGTTCATATATAGACAAAAAGTCCACTGTATATCAAGTTTTACAGATTCTTCCACTGGTTGTTCAATTACCTATTCTATCATTTTTAATTTGATACTGCAGGACATCAGTTGCGCATATGGATTCACCGAAGATTGTAGAAATGGGCCTCTCTCAAATGCTATCATTACTCGTTGATGACAGTTTGGAGACTGAGTTTGATGTGCTTTTCATTTTCTCTGTTTCTCTACTTTCTATAGAGATTTCTTGCCATTTGGTTGTTTGATTGCACTTTTTTGTCTAACATATTTTCTTACGTAAATCTTTGCTTTATTAAAAAATGTAGGTGCATCTAATTGGTGGTTTTGAAGAAGTTTCACCACAAGTCTGGCTAGGGTCTTCTGCTTTGATCGTGAATTTTCAATTTGTAGTTTCCGCTCAGAGACTGAATGATTGAAGTTGAATCTGTTATGACCTTTTGTGCAGCATGCGAATGGTAGCATTGTGTCTGAAAGTGATGAAGATTTGGATGGTTATTCCTTTCCTCTGTGCTCAAAGATTGTTCACACTTTATGGTCAAGAGAGGAGAAGTTTCATATCCGAACTATGTGTGTTCTTGGACATAATACCAAAAGGGATTCTGATGAAAACACTTATCCTATTTTTAATGGATTTGTGGTTAGTTTTTGCTTTTAAATATTCTCATTTCAGCTTGTTTATTTACAATATATGATAAACCTCTTTTTTTTAATGACAAATGTTACTTAATTAGTATAGTTAGTATTTTGATGAGAGTGGGGATCAAACTCACGACCTCCTTATCACTCAACTCCCTAACTCCCCTCCTTAGCCACCAAGCCAACCTTATATCCCTTAATATGTGATAAACCTGTTACTTTCCATCTCTACAAAACATATATACTTCTTAAGGAATTATAGGATCGAACACTCAGGGTTGGAGAAGAAAGAAAAGAGAGAAATATTGGCTACTGAAAATATAATTGATAGCATTGTTACATTACCTTAAGCTAATACCAGTATTAGCAATAATTACGTATAAGCCTGAGCCTACTAACTATAATACTAATTACCGTTTTTTTTTTGACAACATAAGACTAATTATCCTAAAAACCAAATAACCCTTATATATTAATATGGAAACAGCTAAAAAAAAGAAATAATATGGAAACAGCTCATAAATTGTTTCCTTGATCAGATAACTAATTATTCCAGAATATCTTATAAACAAGTTAATTGAATCATCTGCTAAATATTCACTGATATACCTATAAACAAGTTTAGCATTACCATAATTCATCAACGAAAATCTTCATTTTGATCATTCATTTCTAAAATTTATGTAATATCAATAGATGGATAATAATCCAAACTATTAATTGACAACTTTAGTGATCTACACATCACCCACATTTCTTTCTACCACAAGTGAATCTGTTTGGACGTATTTGTTAATAACATATTACTTTCTACACACAAAAAACTTGAGCTGTATCAAAACAAAACTTATACTTTCAAAATGCATTTTGAAACTTGATAACCATTTAGTGGTACCATTACAGGAATCAGGAATTCAAACCTCTTGTTAGAACAGTTACAGAACATTATCTTATCTGTATTATAAAATTCTATACACATATAGCATGGTAAAAGCTCTTAAGAGTAACATAAAACATATTTGGATTCCATGGTTTGGAAAAAACTGTCGTAGTCTCTTTTAGTGCAATAGTAACTGTAACGTGCATTCGCAAACCATTAAATGAAATTCTAATTTATTATATCTTATTCACCATTTCAGGTGGAGACTGCAACAGGAACTGTCATCCCAGCATGTTTTGATAGAAGTTCTAGATGCCCAGATGAAATTGTCAGAAGAATACGAGTTTCTGTTTCTTATGAAGATACTAGTTGGAATGGAAAGTTGCTAGAGACATATGATACTAACACTGACTGCTTCAAAATTGCTTCTTGTTGCTGGTAACAGTTTTTCATGAATTGTTAGTCAAACCCTACATTGAAAAAAATGCTTATGAGCACAATGATGAAATAATTTCGAATAATGGAAAAAGTTCCTTTAAAGTGAGATTTCCCTTAAGGGAGCATGATATTATTTATCAATCTAAAGTAAGCATGCAAGTATGCTGTATGTTCCCTTAAATGAAAGATGGATACACCTTGTTCAATACAAGGGGCATATTTGAATTGACTTATTTGAGCTTCTCTACTTGCATAAGCACTCGTAATATAATTTTAGAGAGCTCATGAAAACAACTTATGACATGTCTATAAGTTGTTTCCAACTTATTTCCATAAGCTCTCTAGGATAACTTATGAAAACAACTTATAGCTTACATGAAAGCTGTATGACTTTATTTAATCTTTTGTTATAGAAATAATTTATACATAAGCACTTATATGATAAGCGCTTATGCTATAAACACTTAGTTAAGTTGCTTATCCAAATAGAGCCAAAGTCACTTTAAAGGAGCCTTATCCAATAATAAATTGGGCTAGGCCATGCATATTGGTCAAAATTGTTTTCTTCGAGTGTATGATATCTCTTTTCCTTGTTGATGATCTTTTAGTGTTGAGGCCATGCATATTGGTAAAAATTGTTTTCTGCCAGTGTATGATATCTTTGCTTTCTGCCAGTGTATGATATCTTATGTATTGATGCACGAAATCCTTTTTTATATTCTGTTATGCTGAAGCTTCTCGGCCACATCTTATTTAGGACACTGAGGCAATATCAGATTGCTTCGTCACTTCAGCATTATTCTGATTCAGAAATTCTTTCAATCTGTTCCACCTCACCTACTGCTGAGGGCCCAGATTTTGTGGACAACTTAAGAAGGTAAAACTTTGATTGGTTGTGATTTGTGTTATCTTATTTAAAAGTTCTGTCTTTGAAGTGATTGATAACAAAGTTTTTAGCATTATTAATTTATGTTTCTGTAAATAATCCATTGTATATGACTATATATGTTCCAAGGATAACGTGCTACCAAGACAAGCTCGCATACCCAATTATCAGTCAAATTTAAACTTGTAATTTCTTTGAAAGAAAGAAATATGTATGCTTGTTGCAGTAAGTTGTTAGGTTGGTTTCACGTAAATGCTCTAATTTCAACCATAAAGCTTCATATCCTTCTATTTATTTTCCTTAGTTATTTCTCATTTTCTAAGGGACATTGAAAGAGTTTTAAGCAACAGGTACAGAGTTCGAACTCTGTAAGCTAATAAAACTACTAACCTACTAATATTTGTCTATCCAAAAAAGTGGTAATTTTGTAATTAAAGGTAAAAACATGGAATGAAAATAGATATTAACTATAGGGGCACTAAATTCTTCTCAAACCATTACATATTTTCTGGATGTGATTTTCTTCTTTGATATGGCACAAGCCTGGGAGTTTTTGCAAGATTATAATCATTTTCTCCTTTCTAAGCATATCTGACTGCCTAGTAACATTCTCATTTGGTGAAAATCAATTGAGTATCACCACTTTATATGGGACCCATTTCCAAAGTGGTAGGACCCACAAGAACTTCACTCAATAAGAGAGTGAGTGTTGGAAAGAGAGTATTAGAGAGAATGCTACTAGTATTACTATAAACTGATATCTCAATCTAAACTTATGTATTGTCCATTGTTTTCTTGAACTTCATATTTATACGAAAATCACAAGAAATAACAACACAACCTTTCCCATCTTCAGGCAGTGGAACTACTTGATTGAGCATCCACACTGGACAGAAACCTTTCCCAAGAAGCAGCCTCGGGGTTTTTCAAGGAGTGCTGATCGAAGCTGGAAAAGGTGTTGCTGACATTTTGTTGTTACTTGGCTAACATTATTTAAGGCATCATATTTGCAGCTACATTACTCAAGACATGATATTCATCTCAAAAGGGGCATTTGCTCACATGCTATTGCTATCCAGTAGTATGTATCAGATTAATATGCTGAAACTGCACTTCAGGCCAATTGGAAACCGCAGAGCTTAAATGAACTAATGTAAAGTTTGCCTGAACATTTGAAATTATAATTTGATCGTAGTAGTTATGATAAGAATGCATTGAAATATTTAAAGATCTTATCAAGAGAATGTTGTAAAAGTGGTTCCAATATTCAGTCAACAACCCTGCTAACCGAGAGTGAGATGGTTCCCTACAATTTTAGGACCACTTTAGGAGTTCGCAGTATTAAATTAAAATTTATTCATAGCAAAACTCAAATGCTCCTTTCTCACAAGTTGTAACACCCCATTCTCAAAGAACTCGCTTGCATGTTAGGACTTTGGATGCCGTTACACCCGCTTGATAGAAGGGAGTCTAGAGTCTAGACGGGTCTCTAAGAGGCTTTACATGCCGAACAAGTAAGCAAAAATGTGAATATGTTGTTCAATTTCGCCAAGTGAATCTGGTTTGATTTAAGCGGTGCTAAAATTCTTATTGCATGAAATTTGCTCCAAGCAATGTTAAAATTTGCTTAGCGAGACAGGGAAATTGCTAAGTGAAAATGAGTGAATGAGTAGAAACCGTGTCTGACAGGGAAATTGCTATCAGCCGAAAAAGTCACCATTTTTGAACCATCTCTCTCCCTCCCTTGTCAAAACCTTAGCTAAATCATGACCATAAGTATCTCTTGGTCTTTTTCATCAGTGTCATCACCAATCACCATTCTATCAGTTTTGACTCAGAGTCAACTTTACTGTTGTGCTACCAAAATTCCAACACGAGTGAAGGCCTTATTCTGACGGTTAGAGGTCATTCGGGTAAGTTTTTTCCTTACATATATCTATTTGTATGCATGTTAGAGTAAGGATTACTCTAACTCCATTTTGTTGCTATTATTGAACTCTTGTTGAAATATAGGTCGTTTTAGTATAGATTGTGTATCGTCAAGTTACTGAGAAATCAACCTCTAAATAATCTCAATAACCTTATGGTTGTGTTTTTAGTGAACTTTAGAGTTAGTCTATAGTGTAGTTGTGTTTATGGCGAAAAAATTCAGTGCTGAGACATATCTGTTGTGTTGTTTGTTTGAGTGCAATTACTTGTAGACATTGAAGAAAGTAAGGAGGTTGTAAGGAGGGAAGTGTTGCTCGTGTTAGCTACAACTAAGGTAGGGACAATATTTTGTGTTCACCAAGTTTGTCTTCACCGAGATGGTTAGAGTAATATTACTAAAAAGTAATGTGTAGAGGTCCGACAATTTTACCAGATATGAATAGTTAATAATATTTAACGTTCATTTGATTACTCTTAGGAGTGACATTGATTGCGAGTTATGTCATTGATAGATATTTGTCACTTAGGATAATCATTAATAACTCGAGCTGGCTTGTTTTGATTGTTAGGATAGTTAGATAATATGGTATATGTTATGTGAATATGCTATATGAAAGTGAATGTGTGAGGTTGGATTATGATCACCTTAGGATACATGACTTAAATTATGAATACAATGATAAATGAAAGGAATGAAGGATGATTGTGTACAAGTGAGGTATTGAATAATGATTAGGTCTAGCCATGACATTTTGTTGAGGTTCTCTCTATTTTATTTAAAATAGTAAAGGACAAGATCGTACCGTCAGTCAGTGTAGTTACAAATCTTGAGTGGTGTGATACATGATTGATGTTCTGCTTTGGTAAAAATAATAAATAAACAACAATGTTGTACCGACAATTTAGAGTGTTAAGACTTATGAAATAGATAAAGAATTTGAGATTTAGGTAGTTGCTTTGTATTAATGTAGTGAAGCTCACTACCATGTGTTTTTTGGATGCACGAGGTTGATTGTTGACATATATTTATGTAATGTTATACCAATGTTAAATTGCTCAATAAAGCTTTAATAAATACAAGTTTTACAAAATCTACGGTTTGATTGAAAATTTATATCATATAAATCTATGTAAAATTTTATTAAAATCTAAAATTGTTTAATATTTTATTAAAGTATATCAAAATTAACGTCTTATAACGTGGTTAGAATAGTTAAGCCTATAAGTTACACCACCTCCCCATTTAATTGTCTT
This sequence comes from Cicer chorassanicum, assembly GCA_037974735.1. NCBI lineage: Eukaryota > Viridiplantae > Streptophyta > Magnoliopsida > Fabales > Fabaceae > Cicer > Cicer chorassanicum. Next base: position 33,344,331 of record JBBPBP010000002.1, read on the forward strand.
ATTCACCTCGCTTTTCTAGTCTATTTTCTTTAATTTGTTTGATAATAATATGCATAATTGCTCCCGTGATCCCTTACTTTATTTTCAAAATTAAAGTAACACTTCAACCTTTTTTATTTATTTAGTTTTTTATTTAATTTTAAGTAACAATTTAATCCTTTATGTCTTAAAATGTCAATAATGTTATCATTTTTTTACAAAAATTCATCAAAATTTTCAAACAAAATTCATAAAATTAATTATCATCTTCAATATAATGCAAATTTCATCAAATTCATAACTCAAATATTCAAATAAACTCATATTTTCATTCTTTATTAATGAATATGATGTTGTTGGAGATGAAAATATGAGTTTATTTGAATATTTGAGTTATGCATTTGATGAGTATATGCATTTTCTTGAAATTGGTATTGAATTGTATGGGGTTTTGTTTGAAGATTTTGACGAATTTTCTAAGTTTATGTAAAAAAAGAATAATATTGTTGACATTTTAAAATATAAAGTTAAGGGAACGCGGAAATAATTATGCCATAATAATATTAGTAGTATTGTTTTCCTTTCTTCATTATTTTTGAATCATTATTTTTGAAGATAACTGAATGTCTACTTGTGCGTTGCATGAGTCTATTATAAAACAAAAGAATATAATAATTAAAGATATAATAATACTAAAATTAAGCGATGAGTAATATAAAAATCATTCGTACACATTATACTTTAAGTAAAAGTAACAATTAATTCTCTAGTAAAAAAATAAAACTTTTCAAAGCTACTAAAAAACATGTATTATAAAAAAAATTGCAAGATTAAGCAAAAACAACAACCATAACCAGCTTAAAATTTGTATGCTTTTATAAGAGAAAATAAAGAAAGTTAAAACAAAATTAATAGTCATATAATTAAGCATTTATTATATTGATAATGCATCAATTTACCAAAGCTTCATTGAATTATTTCTACTCTTCTATTTTCTCATTGAATCTTGAAGTTTCCTACCAAAATTCTAAATTTTCAGATTTTTTGTTTTGGTTAATCTTCATCTCTAGGACACTCATGCTCATCTTGCTATTATGTTTCTAACATAGAGAAACTTGAAGCATCAAGCATCAAAGGAGACACATAAGAAAAATTAGTTGATCTAATGCAAATCTTCATGTTTTCAACAATAAAGACAAAAGATCATTGATTAAGGTTATTTGGAAACCATGAAGTTCAACAAAACATATAGCTTTCTCTCAATTATCTAACCGACTATATAAGTCTATGTAATCCTTGATGTAAATAACTTTATCTCAATTATCAATATCATTCAATATATTTTTCTCCATTTATCTTTTATCAATGACTTAGATCAAGAATCGTAATATGGTATCAAAGAGTAATTATTTCGCTATATGTGAAATAAGATAGTAGAGAAGGTTCAGGGCGAGGTGTAAATATGCAAGAAGACTTATATTTTTGATGAAGACAAAGACCGAGTAAAGTGATCAAGTTGCAAGCTCAAAGAGAAGTCAACAATCAAGTCAACTTCTCAAATATGCTAGAAGACTTGTAAAGGTACTTGATGCAATCTAATAATATATTTCAAATGCACATAAGAACCTTCTATTTTAGCATATGCTTCAAAAGAATTTTCAAACAATGTTTGAAAATCAAGTTTTTGACAAAAATCAAGGTTGTATTCGAAGATTTTAATGCAATTAGGAGAGAAAATGAATGGAAAAGGAGGAGTGATTATATCCAGATGGAAGGTATTTTGTACTTTATAATTTTATTGAGGAATTAAAACTTATTGATTTACCTTTAAATGGTCAAGATTTTACTTGGCGACGTTTGGATGGAACTGTTATGAGCAGATTAGAGGCTTCTCTGATTATTTTCTGTTAGTGACCCAATTGTTTTAAGTGGACATTGGATATAGGCTTATCTGATCATTTTTTGTTATTCTTGTGTAATGATTGGGAGAACTGGGGTCCAAAACCTTTTGCATGCTGAAGTGTTGGGAGGGATGGTTATAAGGGCTTTGTTAAGAAAGAGTGGGATAATTATTCGGTGTTTGTTTGGGGGGGGGGGGGTTTGTGTTAAAGAAAAAGTTGAAAAATATTAAAAATCACTTGAGGAAGTGGCATAAGGAACACTGTAGCAACATGATTGACAAGATAATGGTGGCTAAAGAGGAGTTGACTAAGTTAGATATTAAATTCGAGTCATGTTTTCAATTAGACATGGAGATTGAAGAGTGTCGACAATTGTCAGCTAATATTTTTTCTTTGTATCGGTTGAATTGTAGTATTCAGTAGCAACGCTCGCGTATGCAGTGGTTGAGAGAATGAAATACAAACACAAAGTTTTTTCGTGGAATGATAACCAATAGGAGGCGCCTTAATTCAATTCCCAATATTGAGGTTGAAGGTGTTCTTGTCGAATGGGTGGGGCCAATGAGAAGTGCACTGTTTAATTACTTTGAAGGTCATTTTAAATCCACCAGATCCATTCACATGAGTTTGGATAACTTGCAGTTTAATTATCTCTTGCTAATGCAATATGAATCATTGTTAGTTGGATTTAGTGAAGAGGAAGTCAAATGGGTGGTGTGGAATTATGACAACTACAAAAGTCCAGGTTTGGATGGTGTACATTTCGGATTTGTGAAAGATTTTGGGAGACCATAAAAGCTAATTTTATGAGATTTATGGGCGAGTTTCATGTGAATGGGATGTTGGTATAAAGAGCAAAATGCTCTTTTATAGTTCTAACTTCCAAAAAACATAATCTGCAAGTCTTATATGATTTTAGACTCATTTCGTTAGTGGGGTGTATATATAAAGTTTTGTCAAAAGTGTTGGCGAATAAACTGATTCAGGTGATTGGTTCCATAATAACTGAATCTCAATTGGCGTTCGTTTAAGGAAGACAAAATTTGGATGGGATCTTAATTGCAAACGAAGTGGTCAACGAGACAAAAAAAAAGACACAAGAGCTAATTCTATTCAAAGTGGATTTTGAGAAGGCATATAACTCAGGTGAGTTGGATTACCTGGATCTCGTAATGGCAAAGAAGAGTTTTTCAGAGAAATGATGTAAATCAATTTTAGAATGTGTTGGTTAAACGTTAGCTTTTGTGTTAGTGAATTGGAGTCCTACATAAGAGTTTGTTATGCGGAGGGGATTGAGACAGGGTTACCCCTTATCTCCGTTCTTATTTCTAATAGCTATTGATGGTTTGACTGCTCAGTTTAATACTTATGTGGAAGCCATTCGTTTCAAAGATTTTGAGGTTGAGCTCAAATAAGTTTCGTGTCTCTATGTTACAACTTGCACACAATATGTTGATTATGAGAGTGAACTGTTGGGACAATATTAGAGCGATCGAGGATAATTTATTGTGGTTTGAACTTCTATATAGCCTTAAGGTTAATTTATAGAAAAGTATGTTGGCAGGTGTTAATGTTAATAGTTCCTAGCTTCAAACTGTTTTATAGATGCTTAACTGTAAGATGACTGGTGTTCCATTCAAATATTTAGGGTTGACTATTGGTGATACCGATGTAGGGTGTTTTGGAAGCCTGTTATTGAGAAAATTCGAAATAGGTTGTCAAGGTGGATGTCTAGAACTTTGTTGTTAGGTGGTTGTTTTGTACTCTTCAAAGTTGTCTTGTCTGCATTACCAGTTTATTTAATTTCATTTTTTCAGGCTACTTCAGGTATCATTTCTCAACTTGAATATATTTTTAAATAATTTCTTTGGGGTGGGAATGAGGAAAAGAGTAAGGCTTATTAGGTCAATAGGGAGAATGTGTGTTTGCCTTTAGAGAAAAGTGTATTGGGTGTTTAACATTTGAATGTTTTTAATATAGTTCTATTGGATAAATGGAATTGGAGGTTAAAAACAGAGTCATAGGGCCTTTGGGTTAAGGCATTGAACAATAAATAAGGAGTTGAAGTTGGGGGTTTCAGGGGGGCAGGATAAAGGGTTCTGTTTGGTGGAAGGATATTTTTGCGGTAAAAGTTGATATTGAAGAGGATTAGTTTGATAAAAAAAATTGTTTAAAAATATTGGGAATGAGAGTAATACTTTGTGTTTGAAGGATCCATGGTTGATTGATGGGGTTTTGTGTGAGAAGTTTAGTAGATTATTTCATTTGTCTTTGCAACAAGAGAAAAATGTAGAGGTCATGTTAGAGTTGTTGCGACTAGAGAGTGTTTCAGGGTGGAGATGGCGGAGACAGTTGTTTGTGTGGGAAGAGGGATTAGTGGAGGAGCGTAGAACTTTATTGGCTAATGTTCATTTGGAGGTTAATGTATCAGATAAGTAGTCGTGGAATAATACGCAAAGAGGATTGTATTTGGTAAATGAGGCATATTTTGTGATGCAGGAGGAGTTAATCGCATGCGTTAATGCGCCTCCATTTCAAGACCTAGTGTGACATCCTTTTGTCCCTTCAAAAGTATCATTATTTACATGGAGGTTGTTTAAAAATAGGCTACCTACAAAGGATAATTTTTTATGTCGAGGAATTATTTCTTTTGAAGTTAAACAATGTGTAGCGGGTTGTGGGGAACAACTCATCATTTGTTATTTGCTTGCCCTCTTTTTGTATTCGTGTGGTATGGTGTTTTAATTGGCTTGGACTATCTACTGTGTGTTCTATGGATGCAATCAATCTTGCTTATAAATTTGATCGTCTTTTTTTCATGTGGTTGTGTAATGCGTCAAAAAATTAATTTAATTTGGTTTACGGTGACGTGGGCGATCAAGAAATTAGACAATCTTTTGTTCACATACTTTGAATGCAAATCTTATTATTGAGCATATTAAACTTTTAGCATGGGGTGGATCAAATTGCATGTAAATAGATTTTGTTATGGGTATAATCAATGGTGTTCTCAACCCTTGGTGTGCATAGGCATAACTTGTGGTTAATTATTTTGTTATCTGTTTGAGTAGTTCGATCTTTGTGTTTCTGGTTTGTTTTAGTCACACGGTAGAAAAATTGTAAATTTTATTATGTACTTGTTCTAATTACCTCTTGTGCTTGGAATGTTTCGTTAATATATTAATTTTTTACTTGTTAAAAAAAAATAAGACAAAGGATCATTGATTAAGGTTATTTGGAAACATACAAACAATATCATTATCCATTAAACCTAATTCTTGATCTGACACCTGTAGCATACAAACAACATCAACAAATGGCTAGTTTTTGTGGATATCAATCGTGTGCTTACTCAAACTGAAAAATGTGAAGTTTCTCTTATTGATCAAACCATCATTAAATGTATTATGTGTAACAACTCAATTGGTAATGGGAAAGAATGAATGGCAGTACTTATCCCTTAGGTACCGAGTTCGATTTCCACGGAAGGTAAAAACTCGTTAATTTCTAATTGGGTGGAAGAGAGCGAGAAGATCGTGAATAACAGTGCCGGTAGCTAGGGTCGGGCTGTTACATTATGCACACGTATTGAGGCTAGGCTTGAGAGATCCCTTGCTACCCCTAGGTGGATTGATTATTTTCCTTGTTAAAATACTAAAAACTTGTTTAGGTATGTCTCTGATCATTTTCCTATGTTATTGTTTTTTCTACTAACCCTCCTTGGATATCTACTAACAAATTTGGATTAAGGAGGAGTAGCGTGAGAAAATAGTGGTTGAGGCTTGGAACAATTCTAATGTTCCTCTACATAAGAAGCTTGGAGAGCTGCAACAAGGAAGTTGCTATGGGAACCAACAGAGAAGTCAAACTATTGAAAAAAATGTCAGACGATATGTTGGAATGCGAGGAAAGAGTTAAAGGGAAAGAGTCGTGTGGTTTTCCCATGTGATAAGATTTCTGAATTCTTTCATCTCTAGTCTATTAGAGAAGAAGTAGAAATCACATTTCTTTTATCAAAACCAACAGGTGAAATTATAGACGATAATAATGAAAAGTTCAATAAGGATGAAGTGTGGACTGCTATTTCTCAATTGAAAATCATGGTTCCGCTGGGTTGAATGGCATGCCTGCACTCTTCGACAAAAGGTATTGGGACATCATTGGTAACAATGTCTCATCTCTTTCTCTTTAGGTTCTTAATGAAATTTGGATCCCAATAATTTTAACAAAACTTAATATTTATCTTATTCCAAAAGTTAAGGATCCCTACACCTAAGGATTTTAGACTTATTTCGTTGTGCAATGTTATGCTTAAGATTATTATGGCTAACATAATTAAGATTTTTTTTTCCTTGTGGTAACCCTACAAATTGATTTTATCTTCATAGTGGTCTTAGGTAGGGAGATCCCTTTTCACCCTGTCTCTTTATCATTTGTGTTGAGGTGCTTTCAGGATTACTTTTTTAAAGCCTAAACGGATAGGCATTTCCATAGTATCAATTTGGCTAGAGTTGCTCCTAAGTTCACCCACTTATTTTTTCTTGATGATAGTTTAATTTTCTGTTGGGCCAATCAAGAGGAAGTTAGGGGCAATTGATAAATCAGGACAAATCAGAAGGGGTCTTTAACATGAAGGTGACAAAGAGGAATAAGCAATTGTTCAGTCACATTTTCCCCATAAAAGTGGTGGATTGACATTCAAAATACTTTGGTCTTCTCACTTGTTTGGGGAGTTCAAAACAATCTATTATATATATTTAAAACAAACTCCCTCACTCTATTGCTGCCACGTGTATAAACATATCTCACCTCAGCAAAGAAGCTGATGTGTACACTCCTATTAGAGAGTTCTCTGTTGTGTGTTGTGTTTCACCTCATTTTTTTCTACTTAGTTTCTAAATAATTTTTCCCTCTTTTAATCATTTTAATCCCAAATTTTTTTAAACACTTTCTCCTTCATCTTAATATCCTCCAACAACTAAGATCCTCTTCGACGTCCCTCCGCGGTCCAAAAAGGTGGTAACGTCCCTCCGCGGTTAGCATCTGCTTCCTCACTCATTTTTCTCTACTTAGTTTCTAAATAATTTTTCCCTCTTTTAATCCTTCTAATCCCTAATTTTTTAATCGCTTTCTCCTTCATCTTAATATCGTCCAACAGTTTCTTCTTCTCGATTCTAATGTATTCACTTTGTCGCTAAGATCCTCTTCGACGTCCCTCCGCAGTCCAAAAAAGTGGTAACGTCCCTTCACTGCCAACTTCTGCTTCCTCATCTTCGACATTCTCGCCGATTCACGATTCACAATCATCCTCTCGGTCCAAAAAAAAGTGGCAACGTCCCTCCGCAGTCCGCTTCTCCCTCGTCATCCTCGACCGTCTTGCCGGTTCACAATTCGAAATCATCTTCTTCGACGTCTCTCCGCGGTAACTCTTCGAAATCGTGAAATCTTACCTAGATTATTATCAAATTGTATACATAAAACAAGCCTCCAAATCTATTTTGGTGTCATCTTATTATGCATTTTTTTATAAATAAATTTTTTTATAACATTATTATGCATTTTTTTATAAATAAATTTTTTTTATAACATTATTATGCATTTCTCATTACTTTCAATTTATGTCAATCAATTATATGAGTAATATTTTATGTTATCAATCCTCCTTTCACCTTCATACACAATTACGTCCCTCTGCGGTAACTTTTCGAAATCGTAAAATCTTATCTAGATTATTATCAAATTGTATACATAACACAAACCCTCAAATCTATTTTGTTGTTATTTTATTATGCATTTTTTTTATAAATTATTTTATAATATTATTAGGCATTTCTCATTACTTTCAGTTTATGTCAATCAATTATACGAGTAATATTTTACGTTATCAATCCTCCTTTCACGTTCATTTTCAATTATTTAATGATTTTATACGTTGAAAATTCAATTACTCATTACATTTTTCTATAATATTTTTATAATGCATTTTTTATTATGAGTAATATTTTACACTATCAAATACACTTATGAGTATCAATTTTGCTTTCATGCACAATTATTCCACCTAGGGGTCAGTAATGATTTCATATATTGAAAATTCAATTACTCATTAAATTCAATGGAAAAAACCACCTAATCACTCATAATTCTTTTTATTATCTCAATATGGTAACGGTAATAAATCGGTATAAATCAGTCAATACTAGCTCGGTCCAAAGAAAGAAGTGGCAACGTCCCTTTGTGGTCCGCTTATGCTTTGTCATTGTCGACCGCCTCGCCGAGTCTTGATTCGAAATCATCTTTTCCAATATTTCTTTACGGTAACTCTTCGAAAACGTTCATACCCAATTATTCCAATGATTTCATACGTTGAAAATTCAATTACTCATTACATTTTTCTATAATATTTTTATAATGCATTTTTTTATTGTGAGTAATATTTTACACTATCAATTACACTTATCAATTACACTTATGAATAATATTTTACATATCAATCATCCTTTCATGCACAACTATTATGCTTAGGGTAAGTAATGATTTCGTACGTTGAAAATTCACGTTCATACACAATGACGTCCCTCCACGGTAACCCACAATCTATTTTGTTGTCATCTTATTATGCATTTTTTTTTATCACAGTATTATGTTTAACAATTTTTATAAACATTGATCTTATATCTAAATCTGTCACAACTATTATTATATTATACTTATAAAACTTAAATTAATCGAACAATATTGATTGCCAACAATATATATGGTCATCTCATTTATGCTCATTCAATTACGTATTCTAGTGTGTGAGTGAAATATTTTTTTATATCAAGTTACAATATTGTACGTAAGTTTTTCTAATGAGTTCTCTATATAACAACTATGGTTAGCTTTTTCAAAATATTTAGTTATAAATTTTTGTTTGAAAACTATTACTATTTCTCAATACATTTAAATACATCAAAACTAAATTAATGCCTATATAATGAAAATCTATATATCTTCAAGGACATGGATTTATATTCATATATACTTCTATACCT
>JBBPBP010000002.1:33355955-33379560 GCA_037974735.1 Cicer chorassanicum
CCCAACTCCTCCATAAATATTTTCAAATTGAATATTATATAGTATCATTACTGAAGAAAAAAAATATTTTAATGAAATTTATAATATATACTAATTAGGCCAAAATTAATATTTAAAATCAAATAGAGAGATATAATATAGAATTATGCCAACAATTTGTTTTTCTATTTTTTCTTATTATACCATTACTGATATGGACTTAGAGAAACATTTATGTATTTTCTAAAATATTGATATTGTTATGTATATTTTTAACTTTTTTAAAGTAGCAAATTGTTTTTTTTTTGTACAACCCAACACATTTTTTCTAAGGACAAAATCGTGAAATCTTACTATTTTGATAAAATAATACGTTGAAGTGTATAAAAAGTAAAAATAATTCGATGTAAACCAAATTAAATAGGTAAATATTGATACTTTTTCCAATATTTTGTGGAACTATTCATGTGTCATAAGTTACCAATTACAATACAATGAAAATCAATTATTTAACACTCATTGGTCCTCCATTATTATTGATAATGGTTATTCCTCCATAAATATCTTCAAAATAAATATTATATAGTATCATTGCTGAAGAAAAAAAAAATCTTTTAATGAAATTTATAATATCTACGAAATCTATCACATGTCACTTATTAGATAACTAAAATTGATATTTAAATCAAATAGAGAGATATAATTTAGAATTGGGCCAACAATGGACTTAGACAAAAATTTATATATTTTTTGAAATATTGATATTGTTATGTATATTTTTAACTTTTTTCAAGTAGTAAATTGATTTTTTTAGTACAACCTAACACATTTTTTTCTAAGGACAAAATTGTGAAATCTTACTATATTGATAAAATAATACGTTGAAGTGTATAAAAAGTAGAAATCGTGAAATCTGGTGTAAACCAAATTAAATAAGTAAATATTGCTTATTTCTCATTCCATCAATAAAATGTCCACTGTTTGTAGGGAATATTGCTTGGGCAAATCACATAAACTTCCTTCCATGAGTCCTTAACTATGTATGATACTCTTCTTCAACTTATTTACTCTGACATTTGGTGTCCTGCACCCATTACGTTCACTAATGGTAGCAAGTATTACTTACATTTTATTGATGTTTATTCCAAATTTACTTGGATTTACTTGTTATAAGCTAAATCTCAAGCATTTATATGTTTTGTTCATTTTAAAATAATGATTGAAAATCAACACTACAACATTTTTGCCTTTAGGCTACACTTCACTTAGCCACGGCTATAAAAGCGTGGCTAGAAACGGAAATAGGCAACATTTTTTCAGGTGTTGTCTATAATTTACTTATAGAGTATAATTTCTTGCTATTTTTGCTTGCTCGTTGCATTTGACGATTTGGTAGATACTTTTGCTTGTTCTTTCATTTTTGTGAATTTGTTTGCTCTTCCAATTTTTTTTATGTATGTATTGTTGAGACAAAATCTCAATTTAATGTTTTGATGAAAACAAACAAAAAGTTAATTAAGAATGTTAATTATGATTTTAAATGTTATGTTAATTTAACTTGTGCTTTTGAGTGAAATAATCCAAGATAGGTACAAATTAAATGCAAGAGAAATCAGTTTAAAGAAAGATCTAAAAATGAACAAAACTGAACCAAGAACGTTCTTGATATAATCTGGAAAACCAAGAACGTTCTCCACGTTTATGTCATTTTCAACAAGCAAGATCAAATCAATTTTTAATGCAAGGAAAGCTCCTGCAAATCGCGAATGGATTTCCAGTTCATATACTAGGATATACAGCTCTCATATGAGCAAAAGAATCACTTAAAATGATCAAAGATTAAATAGCACAACTCAAAGCAAAAGAGACAAATGATCATTCTGGACAGCAGTCTGAAAAAGGAAGAACGTTCTTAACAGATTTCTGGAAAACGAAGAACGTTCTCCACATCTGCCATAAACAAAAATGATCAGATTTCTATGTAAAAGATTAGATCTAGGAAGTGTTATTCATTTCATATCTTCATCAAGAATATACAAGGATCAATCTAAGGAAGGATCATTCCATAATTCGAAGGCTCAACACTTTGCTTCATAAAATACATAAAGCAAGATCATTCTTCATGTGAGGCAAATGCAAGTACATATGTACAGGCTGTAAAGTACACTGCAGTTGTACTTTCAACTAAGACCTGCACACTTGACTTAAAACTAGCTAATCATCTCAGAAAACTGACATGATCAAGTACAAGTCAGTTCATCTCCAACCAATTTGAAGAATGATCATGGATCTCAAGAACTTTCCTAGATTCGGCATGAACTCTCTTGCTTTTTTATTGATCTTATCCATTCACTTTCTCATGACAGCTGGCCTTCTTCCAACGGTTAAATGAGCTGTCATAAACCCTCTTGAAGCCTATAAATACAGCTTCACGATGAAGAACAAATCAGAGCTTCAAGTACTAAGAAAATTCATTACTCATTTCAATTATACTTGAATTTCTCTCACTCACATACATTGAATCAGTTCTGATTTTGCCCATTTGATTCATAGAATCATTCTCGTGTATTTCTCTGTCAAAGAATTAGATCTCAAACAAGAGTTGAGACATCTTAGATTCTAACAAAACAATCTCATCATTATTGTAAAACTCAAACTATAAGAGTTTAGTATAGTTTGGGTAGATTGTAAGAAATCCTATCAAAGTTGATAGGTGACCTGATTGAACTCCTTTCTAGGTGGAAATGTTTTAACTTTGTAACAGATCAAGGTTGATCTGAGCTAGGTGCTGTAAAACCAAGAAGGTTCTTTATTTTGAACATTTAGTGGAAAATCTCACGGTTGTGAGGACTGGACGTAACCCGGGTTGGGTGAACCAGGATACATTCTTGTGTGATATCTCTTCCCTTATCTATTTACTTTCAATCTGTTTGATTATCAAGTTAAATAGATAATTTAAATTGTTGATTTTAACTAATCAACAACGTTCTTCGTTTTCTGGTCAGAAACCAAGAACGTTCTTCATTTTCTGTTTTCACAACCAACATCAATCTTGAGTTATTTTCTTATGTTTTTTAACAGGAATTTTTAAAAGAGTGCATTTACAATTCAAACCTCCTTTATTGTAATTCGACATTTTTACTTCATGTATATGTGATATTTGCTTGTTAGACTGTTCGATTAGCTTGTTCTTATAATACTAATTGTTCGTTCCAGACTTATGTTCTGATTTATGCTTTTCTTGGTTATTGGTGATTCATTTTTGTTGTTCTAGTTGCTTGTTCTTGGCAATAATGATGAGATTAGGCTAATGATATAACCCCCAACAAGACTAACTAGTGTTTTGTTTTTTAAATCCTTTTTTGGTCATAAATGTTTTGGGTCGAATGCATCAATTTTGGGGTTATACAAAGCTTTCCAAGGATGACTTATTGCTGGTTGTAATACAGTTTTTTTTCATTCTTTATACAATATCTTGTGGGGAAAAATCAATTTGATTCTTGTTTGGTGGGGGAAATTAAATTTTACCTTGTTTGTTTTGTAAGGCTATGGAAGCTTCAACTTACTACTTAAGATCTGATTGTTACATGTTATAAAAAAAAATGATTTTGTCATTCAATAATTTAAGGATCATTTGTTAAAGATTTTTTTCAAAAATGTAGAAATTTTTTTGTATTTATTCATTGTAATGAAAACGTCTTTTATAAAAGAAGTTATAAATTTACTTGAAAAGTTACTCAATTAGCTTCTGATTTGAATCATTTTTTAGATTCTAGTTTTATTTTAAAGTTGCAACAAACAAATAAAAAAGTGATTATTTATAAATAAATAAAACAGAAAAAAATGTGTTCTCAATCTTATTCGCTCTACTTTCACTAAAAATAATCTAGTTAATACCAGTCAGTCTTGTTGGGGTTTGAACTGAAGTACCATAACATCCTCTATACACAGCTGATTTCATAATTCTTGTCTTAGTTCCAATACTTGTCATAATTCAGAGTTCATTGTGTTCTTTTAATTGTATGGAGGTTTTTATTGTAAGAATGATTGATATTTGCTTGTGTGAGTTCAAGATGATTGCCCTGTGTATGGTACTCTTCACCATGCACAGTTGTTAAAATTATTGTTATTTTCTAGTTTGAACTATTCAATACTGAAGGTGGTGTCACACGCTTAACCATCAAAATGAGTGCATAGTATTTTTCAAAAGTCTTGGATCAGTTCATCCATCTACCTTGTCTATTTTTTGGAAGCCTCCCTTTTGCTGTATAATGAATTTTCTAGCAAGTTTCTTGTCTAGCAATCCTACTATCATATTGTTTTCCCCTTATTTTAGGAGGCTTTATTTGCAATGTGCTTAATATCCAATCTAAACATAAATTAAGAAAAGTTGATATTATTAAAATGATTGAACTTTGACCAAATTATCACATTAACTCTGAAAATGCTAAAGCGGCAATTTTTTTGACAAGGAATTTGGTATTTTTGACAGTATGAACTTTTCATTTTTAAGTTATAGATGATTATAACTTTGATAAAAAAAAATATATAACTTTATAAAAAGTATTACAGAAAAATAAAAGTTAGCAATTGTATTGAATTCAATATCTGTTAGTGCAAGAGTTAGCCAAGTTCTAAATTGGTATTTAAGTTACTGTTACTACTATCATCCAAGTTTAATGCAACTTCTTTTTTATTGTTAAGTTTATTAAGATAGGCCAAATTGAGTTACTCTTAATTAACTATCTACAAAAGCATAAACCGAAAACTATTTATAAAAGTACTATTTGTTAAATCAATTTAGTCGATCCATTTTTTGGTGTGTATGATTGTGTTCTTTTACTGGTCTTAAGTTAAATTGGGTTGCTTATATTGAATTTAATTTGTTAGTGCTAGAGTTAGCAATTGTATTGAATTCAATATCTATTAGTGCAAGAGTTAGCAATTCCACATCTAATTGAATTGAATTCAATTGATTCAATATCCGTTGTTTGTATAGAATCTTTTGTATATGTCCTACTTTAATTTTTTTTTCACTTACATTGTAGAACGTTAACAAGAAAAATGTTGTCAATAGGGCTAAACATGAGTTTATGCATCGAATGGGGACGACAAATTTCGCTAAAATTCGGGCAAAAGAGGTACAATATTTATTCTTATTTACGTGTCTTTGTTATATATAAATAACAAGTTATCCTAATAAGTTTTAATTACTCTATTTTCAATTCTTAACCAAAAAAGCATGCAAAGAAGGAAAATGGGGAGGAAGTCACCCAAACTGAAATATTTGTCATAACTCGTCAGCGAAGAAAACGAAAAATTGATGAAGAAACAGAGAACACCATTGTATGTTTTTCTTTTCATTATATACTTTTAATGTCTAAATTTTCAACTTTTAACATTGATTTTTTTCCTATCAGTCTAAACTTCAAGATTCAATTCAAAACTCTAGTGAGCCTCTTGACCAAGCCTTTCAATCATTGTTCAGTAAAGAAAAGCCGAGTATAGTTCGTTGTTATGGAAGAACAACTACACCAACAATGTTAAAAAATATGAAGAGATTGCTAACATTAAGAAACATTATGAAGGTGAAATTAGTAGCATGAAGGAAAGGATGGAAGAATATGAATCTTTTACAAAGAAAAGGATGGAAGCATATGAGGAACTTCTAAAATGTGTGTTGAAGCGGCAAAACCCAAGTTAAAGTGAAACTGTTGTTAGATAACATGATGGGACATGCTTTAGGCATTGCAAATAGTGCGGCACTCCATTTTTCTACATTAACCAATGTTCCTGAAAAGGTATAAGTATATTAGTTTGTCTTACTTAACTATGAGATTAGATAAGTTGATTTATTGTAATGATTAGATATCTTGTAGACTTATAACTTGTTGGTACTGTGATATGTTGCTAGTCTTTTTTGCAATAGGTACTTGTGATTCATTTTTTTAATATTCATAACTATAATTGTATATTTTCCCTTTATTTATATTAATATAATTAATATAATAAATTTTCAGGTTGGACTTGAAGATCATCATCAAGATACATGAAGCTAGTGGAATGTATCGAAGACTTGGTTGTTTTTTGGCAATGCAAATTCTGGTTATTGCATTTTAGGAATAAAAAACTTGTTGGTTTTTAAAACTATAATAACAATTTATCTAATCATGTATTGGTTTTTTGGATGCCTAGTAGTATTTGTGTTACAATATTTTGATAAGACAATTGTTTTTCTTGATAACATATACTTTAATTAAGACTTCATTATGTTTAACTCTTTTGTGTTTTGTTCAATAACGATTATTTAATGTTAAATTATGGGCTACAAGCAATAACAATTAATTATCAATATTTGCTGAAAAGTATAGACAACACATAGAAAGTGTGGTTTAAAATATTTTCATCACTATGGCCTAAACAAATAATGTACACAAAATCATGGCCTAAACAAATAGGCAACATCTAAAAAAATTGTGGCCGGAAACAGAAATAATGTAAACAAAAATGTGGCCTAACTGTATATGCAACATTTATGAAATGTTGGCAAAACTAATTTATAAAACCGTGGCCTGAAACATTCAAAAAAATCAAGGCCTCTTTAAGTGTCTTCAGCAACGGTTTTTTAGAATTCGTGGACAAAAGTAAAAAACCGTTGCTTTAAAGAATATGCCACAACCACTTACACCGCACTTTGTAAACCGTTGCGAAACTGTTGCCTAACATTTTAAGCCACGGTTTGTTTGGTTTACACCACACTTTTTATTGTTGCCACAACTCAAAAATGTTGTAGTGCAACCTGGACTTTAGATTTAGTCTCTTAAAACTGATGGTGGTAAAAAGTATGTCGCCTTTTTCAAATTTCTTTCTAATCATGGTATCATCCATCGAGTAAGTTGTCCTTATACACATGAACAAAATGGTTCTGCTGAAAGAAAGCATCGTCATATCACTGAAGTTGGCCTTACACTATTGGCAAATGCATTTATG
The DNA here is from genome assembly GCA_037974735.1 of Cicer chorassanicum. NCBI lineage: Eukaryota > Viridiplantae > Streptophyta > Magnoliopsida > Fabales > Fabaceae > Cicer > Cicer chorassanicum. The sequence continues at coordinate 33,362,925 of JBBPBP010000002.1, forward strand.
CCTCTGCACTACAGGGGTGAAGCTTTCAAAACTGTTGTCCACATCATTAACAGGTTACCAACTCCAATTCTTAATAATTTCTACCCTTTACAAGTTCTTTTTAATCAAATGCATGATTACAATACCTTTAAAGTTTTTGGATGTGCTTGCTATCCTTATTTAAGACCCTATAACAAACATAAGTTGCAATTTATATCACAACAGTGTGTCTTTTTGGGATATAGCTCCTCTCATAAAGGTTATATATGTTTAGCTCCGAATGGTAGAATTTATATTTCAAGACATGTCACTTTTGATGAAAATTTATTTCCTTTTCAAGTTGATCCCCAATTACATAATCATAAGCATAATCATGTTGTTTCTGTTGATTTCTATAACACCCCGATTTTTAACAGCGCGAGTGTATTTTTTTTTTAAAAAAATAAATTGATAAAACCAAATCCATAAATAAAGAAATACTTTTGGATAAAATATTTGAGTCGTAACACAACGACAAAGTCAACAATCCTTACAAACAGCAGAAATAGTTTTTGGAACGAAAATCCAAAATATCCAAATATACAAGACTTCGGATAAAATTATTTGTTTCAAATACATAAGTTCCCTTTTTACAACAACAACCTTGAAATAAGAAAGGGAGATAAATAAAATTCTTAAATAGAACCCTAAGTTGATCATTAATCTAACTGAGGGTGACTGGGTACTGAGAATCCACGAGCGGCATCAAGCCCCAATGCTTTCAGTCACAAAACCAACTCATCGCTATGTCACGCCTTAGATCGACCCTGATTCTCATATGAGGGCAAAGCCCAGATTTCCACAAAATTTTAAAGGGTCACCAACCGAAATTAACAGTTACCACATAGCATTTAAATTTTAAATGCATAAAATCACCCTTCAACTTAGCATGCATCTAGAAAGGGTTTGCATATGCTAAACATGCATAAACAAGGTTGAAAAATGAAGTTTTGGACAAAATTACACTGTCGTATTTGAATACATCATATCTGTATTCGAATACAGATGCGAAAACAGCACAACTGTATTCCACTACAGCCTCCATGTAGTCGAATACAGATGCGAAAACAGTGAAAAATCATGCAGATTTTGTATTCTTGTATTCAAATACAATTGTGAAGTCAATGGCAAAAATTTGATATCTGTATTCGACTACAACCCTGTTGTATTCGAATACAGCTGGAAAAATACCAAATTTTCAGTTTTGAAAACACGCCAAAGTCATTCAAACACTTTCAACACCAATTCAATCAATGACAAACACCAAATACGGCACAATTCACACACCAAAATCAAGTAGACATATACAGCCATCACAGTATATCAAACATGACTCGCGTGCCAAGCACCCTAATGCAATGCGTATATGTCAATGCATATGATTCCGGAATATCACCAATGATGGAGCTAAATATCACTAGAACGGGGTTGAATAGGGATTTTGGCGTTTAAAAATTATTTTAACGAGCTAATGAATTTCTGTCCTCTTTGAGAGGATGCGATGGAGGATGGAAATTCAAACTCTTTAAACAAGAGCAAAATAAATGCAGGAAGAATAAAACGAGATAGACACACAAATTTTATACTGGTTCACCCTAATATGGCTACGTCCGAGGATGATTACACTTTGTGTATTTTCAAGCTTCACCAAGCTTACAATCAAGTTTCAAATATTTTCAAGTACAACTTACTTGAAAATTACAGAATGATATGAGTATGATTGCTCTCTCTTTTCTTAAACACTTTCTAAAAAGATATTTCAAAGATCTAGTGTGTGAATGTAGAAAGTTTGAAGAGAGGATGAATATTGCTTTTGATAAACTTAAGATTCTTGATCTTTTTCTGCAATATTGGTGTGTATTTGATTATGGAGAGCTTGCTGCCTTTTATAGAGTTCTTGTACAGCTCTTCCATGTGTTAAACACTTCTTGACCGTTGAGGAGGATGCATTAAAGAGTCCAATGGTCTTTGAGCTGAAATTACAAAACTGCCATCCAGCTGTCTTGAACAGTGTTAGTCCATCCTCAGCCTTGAGGTTCAAACCTCCTAGGTACTTGGTCCATTGTAGCCTTTTTCTTTTTCTTTCTTCAAGACATGAAACGGCTATTTCTCTGACTATGTGTGCTACAGCAGGCTGATTTCGTGGAGTACAAGGTTTGAATTCAACTTTTGAAGAATGATGTGACAAATTGTTCAACCTTTTACCTAGTACTAGCCGTCCTCTACCTAGAACAGCCTATCCTCGTACTAGTCCAAATGTGCTTTCTGACCTCTTTAGAAAATATGCTTTATTGGGTCATTCTTGGTTACAATCTTGTCATTTTAACCTGATTAAGAATCATGGTTACGTTGCTGGATGTATACTATGCTTTTGCGAGGCCATCCTCACGTAGGTTCAACCCATCCTCTTGCTTGCAAATATGATGGTTTTGTCTCATATGTTCATCCTTTTAGTCTTTATGATTAATAACCTGTTTTCTACTATAAATCCACTCAGGAGCACAAATTAGTCCTTTAACACAATCATAATCTCTTAAGTAATTTTGTTATCATTAAAATCAATTGAGAGAGATTTTGTCTCAACAACCAAAACCCTCCTCGAAGGGGCGTAAATCATAATTGTATTGCCTATCACGGGCCAGTACTAATTACCAAGGTGCAGTCGCTCACAGACTAGCACAATTTACTAAAGTGCGATCTTTCACCCTTCACCACGACGCGATAATCGCCGTAAAGATAAAATAAACCAACAATTCACATGAAATCATCATGTGACCCATCTGGTCACCACTATCACCATGGCTCATCCGGTCACCGTGTGCTATGAAATGCATGAGCATACTCTGACTCGTAACACCACAATCATTACGTAAATGCAGCTATTAAAAGATTCCCAATTTTTAATGCTCATTTAACCCTAATGATTTTCAAATTTAACACAGATCATACTCAACAAATATAATCCTCAAATCACATGAAATTGAATTCACAATTCACATCGAATTCAAATCACCATATACACCAATCTCATCAATTCATTTCACACCAAATCAAAATCCACACATAAGTTGCATTTATTCAAAACCCCACATTTTCAAACATCAAGCATATCTCAACATTCATAATATTACCCATGAACAAAACAATCACACCAAGCAAAAATCACCACCACTCACACCTCAAAACTCATTAAAATTCAAAATCACCATTTTACCCATAAAATGCATTAAATTCATTTCCCACAACATTACACCTCAACCTACCAAATTCCAATTCACACTCCACTCCAAATTTAACCATAAATCACTCGATTTCAAAACTCCTCATATTTCAACCACAATACACCCATTAATTTCCATAATTGCAAACATAAATTTACACCAAATTAATTTCCACAAATCATCCTTCAAACTCATTAAATTAATTTCCTCAACTCCACATAAAACAGCTTAAATTTGTTTTCTACAAACCCACACATCAAACACACCAAATTCACACCCCACAAGTTCACATATAAGGCACTAAATGCACACTAAAAGTTTGGAAGGAGCTCTTACCTCAACGATAGTTTTAACAGCCGATTACGGCACCGCGATTAAATTCCGGAAAAACTTCGTCTGCGATGTCGCTTCCAAAGTTGGTTCACTAGCACCGTACCGTGGAGACGAGCAACTTTCCCTTTTGTCACTTCGTGAGATGGAGCTCAAAAGTAGAAGAAAAGTGGAGGTTTGTGTTTGGCGGTTGTGAAAACCACCAACACGGTTTTAAAACAGAGAGAGAAAGAAGAAGAAAGGGATGGGTCGCGCGCGCAGGGAAATGTTTCTGATTCTCCTTCCAATTCCTAACCTTCCCATATACATATATATATTAACTTACCAAATATATATATATATATATATATATATATATATATATATCAAATCAACAATTAAATAAAACTCATACACACAACACTTCACTCACATCTCCAACTATTTTGATAAAAATATCTTCCCACGTCGCAACTCAATTGACAGGTAAAATCTTCAGCAACCAGAGATATTTTTAACAAAACAGTGCAGTAATAAATTCTCCGTAACGTAAATAAATTATTCTTGGATGAATAATTTATATATAATAAACATATAACAAATTCTAATAAAATATGCTTTTTGTATTTAATTCGCAAAATGAATTAAAATTGGGCTAAATGCCTCAACAATTCAACACCAAAAATACTAAAATGGCATAAATTAGAGTTTGAAATTAAGGGTCTTACAATTCCTCTTATGAATTTTTACCTACTTTAGCTTTTGTTCCTTGTCAAAACAGATTTTCATTACTTACACCTAATGATGAAATTTCTATTTTGCATGATACTTCTACTACTGATGCCACTAGTGTTGTTTCCTCTGAGATTCCAAGCCAATCTTCTCATCTAGCTGCCTCATCTGCTCCTGCTTTGCCTCGACCAGCTGCACTTACTCCTAGCTTCCCTTCTACTTCTAGTCCAGCCTCAACTTCATTTGTTTCATCTCAATCAACTTTTGAGCTTGTTGACCCAACCAGACCTTGATTGTCAATGATCATAATATGAAAACTAGAGGCAAATATGGCATCTTCAATCGAAAGATTTATCTTACTTCATCAACCAACAATCAACATCTTGAGCCAAAATCTATTAAATCTGCTCTCAGCTTACCTCATTGGAAAACTGCAATGGATCAAGAGTATGCATCCCTTATACACAACAACACATGGAGCCTTGTTCCTCCTACTACCCACAGCAACATCATAGGATGTAAATGATGTTGAGACAAAATCTCAAATTAATGTTTTGATGATAACTATACAAAAGGTAATTAAGACTTATAATTATGATTCTAAGTGTTTTGGTATTTAACATGTGTGTTTGAGTGTGTTAATCAAAGATAGGTACCAAGCATTTCAAAACAGGTCATATTAAAATGAAGCAAGCTCATTCAGAGAAACGAAGAACGTTCTTGACAGAATTCTGTAAAACAAAAGTTCTCCACAGTTCCAAAATAACAAAAATGATCAGATTCCTAAAGAAAAGGTTAGATCCATTAGTTACAATTTGTTCCAGAATAAGAATTACACCAAAGGACAAAGGCAAAAGTTATGCTTCATAATTCATAAAGCAAGATCGTTCTCCAAGTTGAGCAAGCTTCAAGTACAAAACTAACAGACTAGACAGGACACCTCATTTGTACTTTTGAGCAGTCTGCACACATGATACAAAGCATGGATCACTTCAGACAGCTGTCAAGCGAAGATTAAAACTCAGCACACCTCAAAGCAGAAACGGAGGTCGTTCTTGGTTAACAAATACATTCCTGCTTTAAGCAAGAATATTCTTGCTTTATGATTGATTTTATCCACTTACTGACACATGACATCTTGACCATTCTCAACGGCCAAATGAGCTATCATTAGCCTTCTTGAAGTCTATAAGATAAGCCTCAAGATGAAGAACAGATCAGAGCTTAAAGTGCAAAGCAATACATCACTAATACAATCATATTCGAATTCTCTTGAGCTTCTCACTCATTTCAAGTTTTTAGTTTTGTTCTAAACTTGATATTAGAATCAGTTTTTACTAAGTTTTGAATCCTAGAATCTATTCTCAAACGCGAGTTAAGCATACTCATATTCTACCAATCTCTAAATCATCATTTTGTAACTCAAGATATATTGTTGAAATAGTTTGAGTAATTTGTAAAAATCCTTTTATGTTTAAAAGGTAATGTGTAAAAATCTTTTCTGAAGATTGAAAGGTAACCTGTGGAAATCCTTTCTAGGTAGAAAAGTAGTACTTTGTAACAGATCAAGATTGATATGTAAAAGCTGTGTGAGGACTGGACGTAACCCGTGTTGGGTGAACCAGGATATATCTATGTGTGATATCTCTTCCCTTATCTCTATTTACTTTTTATCTTCTAATCATATTTTATATAGATAAGTTAAAATTGTGTGTTTTCACTAACCAAGAACGTTCTTCGTTTATAACCAAGATCAATCTTGAGTTAAATATTTTTGAGTTTTAATAGGAATTTTAAAAAAGGAAGAATTACAATTCAAACCTCATTCCTTGTAATTGACATTGTTACTTGAAATGGGTCTTTAGAACTAAATATAATCCATATGATACTATTTCTAAGTATAAGGCAAGATTTGTTGCCAAGGGTTTTCATCAACAAGAAAGCCTTGATTTTTCTGAGACATTTAGCCCTATTGTCAAGCCTACAACCATTCGAGTCATCCTCACTATTGCTCTCTCTCAAAACTGGCTCATCCAACAAATAGACATCAATAATGCATTTTTAAATGGTGATCTCACTGAGTCTATCTATATGGCTCAACCTCCAAATTTCACTCATGGTGATGGCACACTAGTTTGCAAGCTTAATAAAGCTCTTTATGGCATCAAACAAGCCCCACGAGCTTGGTTTCAGAAACTGCATTCTTTTCTTACAAAACTGAGTTTTTAATCAACTTAGAGTGATGCTTCTCTATTTACTAAAGTCACACAAGCACGTACTCTTTTCATCCTTGTCTATGTGGATGATGTTATAATCACTGACAGCTTTTTGTCTGCAATCAACTCTCTCATCAGTTCTCTCAATTCCAACTTTCCCCTCAAGCAGTTGGGTGATTTACAATATTTTTTGGGCATCCAAGTTCAACATCAACCCTCTGGCAGCATCAGTTTAACTCAAACCAAATACATTCAAAACCAAATATATGGAAAATACCAATCCCATGCCTACTCCTATGGTTTCTAATCTCAAATTATCCTCTGCAGACTTTCCCGATGTTGTTGATCCTTCATTATATAGATCTATTGTTGGTGGACTGTAGTATGTCACCATCACTCGACCTGACCTGGCTTATGCTATTGTCAATTCATGCATTCCCCAAAAGAAGTTCATTGGACAGTAGTCAAACGTGTACTAAGATATCTTCAAGGCACTTCATCGGGAACTAAGCATCAAACCCCATTCTTCATTCGCGAACTAAGCATTTTGAGCTTGATTTTTACTTCATTCGTGAGAAAATTCAACGCAGTGAATTAGTGGTTCATCAGATCTCTTATGCTGACCAAACTGCTGACATCTTGACTAAACCAACTCCAGCTCCTATTTTTACTAAGCGTCGACTCAAACTCAGAGTTCATGATTATTCTCTCATGAGTTTGCAAAGGGGTGTAAAGGATACTAAGCCTAAATCATAGTTAGTTAGTTTAGAGGATACTAAGTCTATGTCAATTATGTTAGTTACTGATTCAGTCACAAGTCAGTTATCCTAGCAGTTAGTTCTATAACTAACTACACCTTATTGTAGTGTGTGTGTGTATATTGTGATCCCTTTGTAAATGTAAGTAATTCAATTGATGAAATAATTGAATAAGCTTTGTTTTCTCAATAACCATACAAAGAGCACTTATTCAATCACCCACTTCAAGACCAAAGATCTAGGAAAGTTGTAATACTTTGTTGTTATATATAGAAGTTGTTCAATTGAAAAATAGAATCGTCATTTGACAAAGTAAGTATGCATTATACATCCTTTAAGGAACGAGAAGGCCAGATTATAGATCTGTTGATAACATATAGTCATAGATATGTTACCTGTACTATTACTATTATGTAGCACTCTTGTGACAAATTTATTTTTGAAAGAATTTTAGTGGCAAGTTAATTCAATATAAATATTTTTCTCAATATTTGTACCTAGTAAATAGATTTTTTATTTAAAATTCATAACTCGTGAGATGTCTCAATTTAGTCATATAATAGTTTCTTTATATTATTGTCACAATTAAGTCTTAATTCACAAAACAAATTAATTGTTCTAAGAAATTTATTATGCTATAAATACTTCCATATCTAATTATTACCAAATTACCAAATGAATAATAATAAATGTTATGATACTAATAATAACAAAAGAAAATACATTAGTTTCTTTTTGTTTTTTTGCTGAAAAAAAAATACACTGGTTTCTAAGAGTAACTCTAACAGGTTTTCCAAATCATGCACACTAGATATGGCTTGAAACATGGATTGATGAAAAATGTTTTATATGGTATCTATGTCACAAAGTTTTAATCTTAGTATGTTTTGGGTAGCAGGTTGTTGACCTAGAGAACCCAAGCAATTTCAGAATGCTTGGCAATTACTATGATAGAGAGTAGAATCATAGTCCAAGCGGATCACATTTTAAAGAATACTCCTTCCGCCTCTAATTATAAATACTCTTTGAGAATATATTTTTCTCTAAATATAAGACTATACTAATTATTAGATACATTTTTTTTATAAAATCATTTCTATTAATATTAGTAATTTATCTTTGAATATGAAAAATTAACATTAAATATATTTATATATAATGACGAATTTAATAATAACTATACATCAAATATACAGATTAATTATATCACAATTTGTTTTTAATGTATATGAAAAATTCATTGAGCGTTTATAAGAAGGGACGGAGAGAGCACACAAGAGTTTGGTGTTCGTTGTATTTGGTTTCAAGAATTTTGCCTCATTATTTTTAAATGAATAATAATCAATCATGGTACAAAAATACATTAGTCTCTAGGACTAAATCTGAGATATTTTTCAAGAGTTTTAAAATTAATTATTCCTCGTGATAAAATGATTGATCGCCATCATCTTCCTTCTGTACATCGATTTGATTAAAATGATCAATTTAATTTGTGCTGCATAAAAGAAAATGTTACAATAAATTTTACATAAATTTTTAGGAGTAAAAAAATCCAAACATAAATTTATTGGTTTCAAACTCAAACTTTTCTAAACCCTTAATTTTACAAAATTAAGTTCATTTAAAATCACTTGTAAAAACATTCATCCAAACATACATTACATTAAAATACTCAACCAAGCTTTGCCCTTAACGTTACTGGACCCAAAAAAACAGTGGAAACTCACTTATGTAATATTTACAGCGTTATATTGTTTGTACCTTAAATTATAATTGTTAACCCAGCAAGCTTAACTGTAGTATATGCGCCAATGTTCACACAAATTTTCTTCTATTTTAACTGTCATCAAATTTTCTTCCTTCTTACACTTCTGAAACCGAATGATGTAACATAAAAACGATCATGTATGCCTTATTTTTGCTTACTAGACCAATTAATAAAAAACAATATATTGAGATTTCTATAGAGAACTTCAAATGTGGTCCCAAGTAAACTTTATAATTTTAATTTCTTGATGCTGCTCAATTCGATTAAACTGTAGAACAGATGATGATATCAAACACAGGATAGGACCACCTTACTGTGTTCAACTCAAATGCTCTAAGTTTTTTCCCACACATGGGTTGTACAAAGTTTCAGGGATGGAAGAGTAAAACATGATTTGATTTGGTAAACTCCAACTTGTAACAGATGTGAATACAATCTTCATCATCGGTGGATACTCAAATATCATAAGGATATCAATTCAGTGATCTAGAAATAAGTAAATGATTTAATTGAACATCACAAAGTTTGAACAGTCATATCCTTATTAATAAATCAATCACGCTCGCTTATGGCAGTCAAGTGCTCATCAATTTCCTCGGTGGACAAAACTCTAAATGCTGGATTATCCTTTTGCACCACTCCAACCTAGAAAATGCAAAATTCAACCATTTACATCAAATCATCATGAAAAGCACTTGTAGAGTGGCAATAACAACAAGTTTCAATCATTCCTATTCCTAACCTATATACATGTAGAATAAAGGATTTAATTTACTTACACCGTCAGGGTAAAAACTCTTTACACTGTCAGTCAATCACAATCGTTAAATCATTAGAGATATTTGACTTTTACCAAAACTACCTATAAAGTCATACTCATGAATGGTTATAATTTCCTGACTGTAAAACTTTTTACACTGTCAGTGCATAGCAATTAAACTTAGAACAAAAACGTCAACACACTGATCTATGCCACTGCAAGTATGCAACTTAAAAATCACTGAAGATTTTATACATTACAATACAATACATTGCACGAAAAACACACCAATACCTATATTAATTATTAACCATCCACAAAAAACATGCACTGTAATCAACAATCACTTGAAACATGACAGGAACAGAATACATGCACAAAAAACATGCACTGTAATCAACAATCACTTGAATCATCCACAAAAAACATGCACTGTAATATTATTATGCATTGTATTTAAGCTTATTTTGTTGTATTTTAATTTAGTTAAATAGCTTAGTTTGTAACGTTTTATGATTAATTTGATAGATCTTTGAATAGTTTTTTAGTTACATTGTGAACAAATATTCTTTTTCCTTTAGATGATTTGTCATAGTTAGTTATAGTGACAGCATCGAGTATGGTACGTACTCCCAGCAAGTAAGGGTATTAAAAGTACGACTTACACGGATATGGGTCTAGATAAGGGTACTTTGTAAAATGTAGGTACAAAGATAGATATCATAGTGTCCATGCAGGTATAAAAAGTAAAAACTACATGGCTATCATTAAATGAGAAAGAATAAGTAGGTTGCAAATAATCTTTACAATTGACAACGATAAATATTAACAAGAATGAAATCCTTAAATAATTAAAATAAAGAGTTATGTAACCAAATTTCAATTAACATGGTGTCACAAAGGTATTTGAGCATTTAAAAATGAAATTCTACCTCAATCTCAGTGGCCTTAAAATCCTCTTGAAGAACTGATTGCAAGGCAGATATGGCAGTCTGAAAAAAAAACAGGGAGATCAGATATAATAATTAGAACATTTGAAGCATGATCACATAACCGTTTGACAGAATTGATAAGCAATAATTATTTGTTAGAGAGCTCAATTGAACTCATGGCCTCCTTATCGCTCCAACTCCTATGTCCTTGCCCCAAATCACCAGCCAACCTTCAGTACTAACACGACACATACATTCAATAAAGCACATACATTCAATAAAGCCAATAATGATAATGACAGAATAATAATATTAATAGCATAGTAAATACTTATTAAGAAACATTTTAAGATAGTCGTCAGAGAAGGGAGGAAATAAGGGATAAAATTCATTGTTTATTCTCAAATAGATAGGAACAATATCCAAGAGGTTGAAATATATACTTGAAAGCACATAAGTTCTCAACAACAACTGAGAACATTGTACTCTCCTTTCCTGCCAAAAAAACCAACTAAGCCTAAAAGACTGTCAAATTCTCAAGCTTGCTAAAACGTGGAACTGGGACTTCACAACTATACTTGTACATCTTTCACGCAAAATTTGACTTGCACCACGGGAGCGAGGGAAAGAAATAAGCAAAAATGTTACCTGAACTGTCTCCTCATAGGTAAATGAAGGGTCGTTCTTCATCTTCTTTTCCAAGAAATTAATTGCCTCTTGATCCTTCAATCCAGCACTTGTGGCCTGAGTGCATCATAATAGAATCTTACAAAACAGACACATGACTTCTGTTTACAAGTGCATATAACTTTGAAAATACGGAACACATGAAGTGATGATGAAACAAGAACCGCCATTCCTTACTTTCAAAGCATTTATGAGGTTCAAATTCAATGTGCAACACTGTCTATAGGCATGTCCGGGTAAATACATCAATGAAGCACTAATTAAATAAACATTTATCATATATGCACTTCTATTACATAAACTATTTCTGTAATTGAAGAGAGAATGTGGTTAAATTATTTTAATATAAGTTGTAAGCTATTTTAAAAAGTTATCTACTTATCTGTGGAGCTTATTAAAATAAGCAAAAAACAGCTTAAGAGTGTATCTTAAACTATTCCATAAGTTCTCTCAAACACTTGCACAAATTCTTCTGTCAAAGATAAGCACGAATTTTTTTTGAATAAGCTGTTCCAAACACACCAAATATGTATAGAGTAAGCAATACTAGATCAAGGGGGTGTTTGGAATAACTTATTGCACAAACACATCAGCTTTTAGATACACTTATAAAAACAACTTATTACATATCCATAAGTTGTTCTCAGCTGATTTTAATAAGCTCTTTAGAAAAGTTTAAGAATACAGGCGTAATTAAAATCCCTAGAATAGCTTATTGAATAAGCACTTAATAAAGTTATTTACCGAAACGCCCCTAAAAATGAAAAGTAATGTTTTAGCAGAGGAGCAAAACAAATCAAGAATACAAGTTTTTAAAAAATCATACAAAAATGACAAAAGATGCATAGGATTCTCCATATTCTAGTTCTACAAAGTCAAACTGCAAATAAAAGACAAGTTGAAATAGAAATTTCAGGATGGGTGAAGACTCATGTATTTTAACAGGCGATTATTATGCACTTTATTACACATTATTATAAATTTATAATGGTAATTACTACATCAACATCAAGGCTGTTACATAATAATTTAAAAAAAGATAAGATATTAGATTCTATGACTACCTCCATCATTCTCCAAGCTATACAATCACTTACAGCACCTTTCCTTCTATTAATGTGAGATAAAAATTATTTGCTCTCTTCAATCGCATACTCTCATTTCATCACTATTGACTAATTAAATACCTTGTTTTTGAGGGTCAATCATACGGAGATAGAGCTTTGTTTTCACAGAAATTAACACATGATAGGTAACTAGGTATTTATCATAATGACTTCTTATTTGTTTCATTACTCCTTTTGTCAAAAATTATCTTAGTCAGCACAAAGAAAAAGAATAGATCTTACTCTAATAAAATAAATATGAAATGGAGAACTTTCACAAAGTTAAACTCGTTTTAGAATGAGTGATTCACTTTAGAAATTAAAGTAACCTTGACAAAAAAATTCAGTGATATGCATATACATGTGGCTGCATGGATATGTTAGAAATTAGAATATTAGCGGTTAATTTTCTAATCAATGGTTGAGAATTGAGATGCCATACTTCAACCACTAAAGTAGAGAGCCCACTTTAGAAGCATCAAATTCAATAAAAGAATCAAAGATTTTTACGTAATTGAAACTATTATGAGCAACAAATGATTGTATGCACAGAAGTCAAAACCTAATATTAATCAAAGTAGGAAATTATCTTCTATCGTACCTTGTGACCATAATAATGACCAGCAGGGTCACATTTGTAAAGCTGAGGCCCATTTTCGTCATCAATACCCAAGACCATAGCAACTTTGCAGCACAATAGATTCACAATCATAGAAAGATAAAATGACATTAATAATGACAGTAATATTTGAATTATAAAAATCATACAAGACTAATTATATAATCATCATTTATAGATTGCAGTGAAAAGGTTAAGAAAAGTGTACCAACTCCAAGTGGTCTCATATAAGCATGTTGAGTATAGACTTGTGATTTATCTGCAATCCTGTAAGTGTAAAAGAGAATACACAAGTCAGATACAAAAAAATGTTATTGAAAAATTGTAAAATCCTAAAAATGTAAGTCAAATAATGTGCCTTAGACAAAAGTCAAAATTGCAGTAAGAGTCAACGTATGTATTATAATGATCAGATTATTGCAATCTGAGTATATAAGTTGTGAAAAAAAAAAGTAAAAGAATTACATGTAGTAGCATTAGCCAAGAAGCACATTCATGGTGCTCGATTTTAGGACTAGGAAATATGTCCTAATTACGTACAAGTTTTTTTACAGGGTGCCTAAAAATTTCACGGTTATTTTGACAATGTTTACAAAAAGTTTCACACCATCATGTGAATCCTGTATTCCCATTCCTCCCTTTCGTAACGTTTTCCATTGAAACATGATTGAAAATACATTCTTAAGAATGTTGGTTTCCTGGGAAAATATTTTGTAACATTCATACCAAATATGGCATTATAAGATTGCTTAGCATTCTTAGGAAATTCAGAGTTGCTCCCATACTCAACACCACATAAAATTAAATTGCCAAGTTTACTATTGAAATAAGTTTTTCATTATTTATCAGGATACATTTCAAAACCGCATCATTTGAGTAAGAAATAGTTGGGAGTTCGAATGACTTGCTAATAGTCAAAGGGACAATGTTTCGTGAATCAGAATATGTTAACAGCAGCTTTTTGAAAGGAAAAGTAACAATAATTTATGCATTGTTTTAATACATTAGATGATGAAAGAGTTACCATTTAGCCAACACATCGACAGGCATCTCATATCCATATTTATGGCGAAACTCAGCTGCTTCATTTCTTGCTTGTTGGACCAGTGTTCTAGCATCAGCTGGAAAGAAGAATTCCAACAGGATAAAGTGAATGTGAATTTAGGATGTTAAGATATTATTGTTCAAAATATATCTTTAAACAAAATATTCATTTGCTCTGGTAGAAATGTAAATATCTTATTGTATTATCATAGTTCAACTTATAGAGAAACAATATTACCATTGTCTATATAATCTATATACTGAGTCTGTAATCATGTAACTAGTTGGCCATAGGCATGCAGCAGCAGCATGCACACCTTTGACAGTAACATTTAGGTCAGGTCGACTAAAACTATTTTCCCATTATTAATCATACTGTGTTGAGTTGCATGAATTTCATGACCAACATCCCAAATAAAAATAGATGGATGCAGCTTTACCAGAGGTTTGGCTTCATAATTTCATAAAGGGTCATGGGCACTTGTTAAGCAACCAAAAAAGGAAATGAAAAGTTGCTTTTTAAAATATATTGATTACACAAGTTCCAAAATGCTATTTCCTTTTTAGGATGCTTAACAAGTGCCCCAAGCATCTCCCTTTCATAAATGATCTCATATAGCCAAACTGCCACAATCAAGGAGAACATTAAAGCATTCTAATATAACCATCATTGCCTTCTCATTTTCCCCTAATTAACAAGCTGTTTAGGAGGATATCAGGTGTTTCAAATCCTAATTTATATTTTACTAGATGCAATGGAATGGAGACATGGTCAGACATATGCTGCCTGAATCAACTTTTACAGGAAATAGATCTACATTTTTAGCTGAAAATATATGCAAACAAAATTTACATATCTAATTATCTACAACACAGATGATGAAGAGATGTTATGAAAAACATACCTGTCATGCCAGTTGCAAGTAAACCAAGGTACTTAGTAATGGGAAAGAGATGTGTAACACTTGTCTGATCCAAGAGCTTGTCCTGAAATGAACATTTCAACTCAAGCAGTCAGCAGAAATACTCATACAAACAAAATAAAGATCAAACAGTCAACTTCCTATACTCACCGGAACCTTTTTCTGGGTAACAACACAAACAGAATCAGTTCCTCGGACACCGATCGAGGTTATCCCTGCAGCTTTAACAGCCTTGAAAGCATACTCTGTTAAACATATTGAAAAATCCACAACTCAACCAACAAAACTAGTGGACTCATTACCAAACAAGTGAACTGAAACAACCAGAACGGAAAATTTTCACGAGTCTAAGATGATCAAGCTTCATTACATTGTTGATGTTAACAATTTCAAGTGGCATAACCAATTTTAGGTTGATGTTCAAAATTCCATCTTACACCTTAATGTTGTACCAAGTGCAATGCAGCAAACCAAACGGTGTAAATAAATTAATAACTCAAAAATAATTGCCAACCTAGATCAATAGTCTACTACCCTTAATATTAATTTAAATAATAAAAATTACAAAAAAAAATATATGAAAAAGAAAAGATTTTACATTAGAATAAAAACTAAATATACTTTCTTTCCACATTTAAAATCAAAACAAAATGATCAGTCCAGTATGTAAAAGATCGATCCCAACCACATTTGACCACTTAAAACATCAAATGGTGGAACATTCCACTAAAACAAAAATTATCAGTTACTGATACAAGTTACTTACCAACTTGAAAGAGACGCCCCTCGGGGGAGAAAATAGTGATGTGACGATCGTATCCACCTCCACTTCCTCGACTCATGTTTTTGGATTATTTCCCCTTGGGAATTTCCTGTGGCAGTGTTTGGTGGCAGCAACAAGAAGAGAGACTCAAGTAGTGCTTTTTCTTTTCTTTAAAAATGGCAACAAACAATGCGAGAAACGTACTACAGGTTAAATAATTAAAAACAAAAACAAAAAATATTGAAAAAAAATCAGAAAAATTAACTAAGCAGATCGCACCAAAACCAGAACAAAAGCAATGCACAAAACAAGATCAGTTCCAACTGAAGATCCTATTGGGAAATTGGGATAAGTAAAAGCAGAAAAGTAGTTATGAATGATCCACTACTACAGCTACAGTTATTGGAGAAATCAAATTACAATTAGGTCAGAAACATTAAAATCACAAAACCCTATCAAAATCTCCAGTCTGAGATAGGGCTTAGAGGTTAAAGGAAATGCCAAATTCAGATACTAGACAAGACAGTGCATGGAAAATGACTCACAGAAGGCTGCGGAGACGGCGGCGTGAACGGTAGCAAGACGAGCGAAAGAGAATCGGTGAGAGAACAGCGCGAGGGGAAGAGTGAGATTGTAAAAATGTGAACTCGTGAAAACCTGGAGTTTATAAACTTAGGCTTTAATTAAAAAGAAATTGAGAAAATAACCCTCCCATCTCGTCAAAAAAAAAAAATGAATCTTGTCTTGCAAAGGAAGTTGTCTTGTAAGAGAAGTTTTTTT
>JBBPBP010000002.1:33383827-33401634 GCA_037974735.1 Cicer chorassanicum
TGAACTTTGATTTTTTTTTTTTTTAAGTATTTGAGTTATGTCATGAGTTGTTTTCAAATAAATTAGTTTGAACTGAAGTTGAAATTTTACAAGAAGTTTAGAGTGCTTTATTAATTTAAATTTTTGTGCTCTAATAGTTGTGTGACATAACTTGAAATATTTGAATTGTCGATTGTGTGTATGTGTAGATTGAAAAAAATTCGTTTTTATTTAGTTTTAAATAAATAACGTAGATCAATTGGTTTTAAAAGTTTTTTGTGTGAAAAAGATTTAATTTTGGGATTATGATGTGGTAGGATAAATTTTGGTGGTGAACAAAATTTTATAAATCTTTATGTTTATGTAGTTAGTTCCTTGAGTCTCAAAAATAAATCGAGACCGCTGACACAATTAGTTCCTTGGGGAGAACTCTGAAATATTAATGTTATTGTGGTGAATAAAGAAAAATGATTTTCTTAGTTTATGTTTTCTGAAGGTAGTTGCTATGATTGATGATCAAGAATGTATACATGTTGTTAGCAAATTTTTGAACTTGTGTTTAAAAGAAATTAGTGAATTGTGGGTTCAAGCTTTATATGTATACTTTTAATCTTTAGAAAGGTTTTCAAGATCTTAATTAAAGTTTCAAGTTTATTAAGTAAAAGTTCAAGTCTTAAGTTAGAGTTTCAATTTTTTTTTTAAAGATCCCAATTTTTATAAATTAAAATACAAGCTCTGTTGATAACAAAAAAAAATATTTTGAGAGGAATGAAACTATTTCAGAAAGTTAGAACTTTGAAAATAGAAAAACATTATAGATATTTTTTTTTTGTTATGTTGTTATGAGGTAAATACTTTGATTAAACACTGAGTCTTTAAAAATGTAGTAGATCAAACTTGTAGTTATTTTAAAAATAAAAACAAGTTCAAATGAATTATGGCAAATTTGAGAAAATTTGTGGTTATGTGAAAAAATTTGAGAAAAATAATTTAAGATGTTTCGAAATGATTGTTAGTGAATTCTCTGAAAAGTTTGAAGGATGTTGAAAGTGTGTATTGTGAATAATAATATTAGTTCTTAATCGTTTCAATTTTTTTAGAAAATATACTCTAAAAGGATTAGGAGTGAGAAAGGGTTTGTAAGGTAGTTAAAGTCTTAGAGATTAAGTTGACTAAGTCAAACACCATTTGATTGAAGGTGTTGGCACGAACGAGATTTTCGTTGTGTTTGACTGTGATAGCGATAATTGTTGAGAAAACTATAATTAATGTAAGGGCTTCTTCCAAATTTTTAGTTTGCACATAGGGACCTTATATGTGTGATTGATGTGTGAATATGTGATGATTAATATTGATGTGATTATGCATTCATGATTGATGATATGTATTGCTACATGTGTATGAATTTTATTAATGAGAATATGTCTTGAATATGCTATGTGAAAAAGTATTAAAAAATTATTAGTGTTAAATGAGTATTAAAAGGGGAGTCTTTTAATAGTTGCATTTAAATAATAACTGTTGAGAAATAGTCAAAGTATGCTCATGCATTTTATAGTTAGTGGTGACCTTGATGGGCCACGGTGTTAGTGGTGATCGCGATGGGCCACAGGGTGGTTCTATGAGTTGATTTGTCCATCTTATCCTTACGGTGATTTTGAGTCGTGTAGGTATGCATTATAGTGCACTCTGGTAAATCGTGCTCATCTGTGATAGGTGGAACCTTAGTAATTAGTATTGGTCTGTGAGAGGTTGTACATTTATGATCATGTGCACTGGAAATTTCGGAATCATGTGCACTAGCATATAAACATTGCATTAGGGTGTTTGGCATGCAAGTCATGTTTGTTATGATATGATATGTGTATATACATGCCCTGTTTATTGTATGTTATCATGCCATAATTGTTAAGTGCTTATTGTTGTTATCATGATATAATTGTTAAATGTTAATTGTTAATTTCGGTTGATGACCTTTACATTATTGTGGAAGTTGAGCTTTTACCTCAGATGATACCCGAATTCATTCTACCAACTATTAGCGTGATGACGGAAACGTCGTTAGACTTTCCTGATCGGCACTCGTCGACTGCTTGGGCATATGACCCCATCTCAAGCAGAGCTACATATACGGGGAGAATAGTGATGACTAGTAGGAGAGTTGGGGTAGTATTTCACACGGGGCTCACACATGAGAGGATCAACTGTCATGTACCTTCAAGATTGGTACTCAGGGCGAATGAAGCGTGGGCAGATGCAGAGGATGCTTTAGTTAGAGTTGAGACGGAGGCCATCGTAAGTGTGGTGACTCCCACTATAGGAGTAGGGGATACGGTGCTTGGACTGAGGACCAGCGGGAAGGGTAAGATGCCATTGTCGGTAGGAGAGGATATTGCAGGACCGTCTAGGTTGGTCGGGGACTAGGGTTTCATTGATGCCACCTTGAGTTGAGTTAGAGCTTCCTATTCTAGCGAACAATCCTCTACCGATTGCCTCTAAGGTAGTGAGCTGTTTTGAGATTCCAACACTGCCGAACCCACCTATCTCGTGGGTGGACCTGACCTTTGAGGAGACTGATCCCTCTATGGCTGATGAGGAGGAAGAGGAGGATGAAGTTTCTTTGAAGAGAGATACTGTGTCAGAAGGAACTTGTGCGGTGTGTGGAGGTCACCCTTGTTACTGTAGTTGTTAGTGGATGATCAGATTAGTTTTTTTTTTTGTATAGGGCCTTGGTGCCTCTATTTTGGTGGTTGTACTTATTTGGTTTTGAGATGACAGTATGTATGACATACCTTGAAAGTTGATTTTTTTGGTGGGTCCATGTTCCATTTTTTTTACGCGACCATGGGAGGGATAACATTCTTGGAGCAGCACTTCTGCACATGTGTCTGTCGAGAATACCCCAGGGTATGAGCGATGTCTGAAGGTCTCATAGACCCGGTGTATTTTCTAGTTGTATACATTGAATTACTGTCCCAAAAACTATCTTAGCTTGTTTGTATGTATGATGTGATTATTTATGACTGTTGTCGTTTTGTGTTACGACATATTATTTTATTAAGTTGTTTTTTTTAAATAAAAAATATACTCGCGATGTTAAAATATCGGGGTGTTACATTAAGTATCTACGTTGTCGTTGTATTGACTTGGGAAAGTGTGAAATGTATGGATTTATTGATCCAATTTTCATTCATAGCGAAAATGATCCAACTAATGCTCAAGCCCACATTTAAAATATGTTGTACGGGGGAAAAAAAAGTTTGTTACCTAACACCTTATCTCATATAGTAAGTATTTGTACATTATAGTTAATCTCTTATAATAGAGATAATTGAATATAATACATATTTATTTGTTTGTTGTTATATATGTGGTCGTCATTGACAATTGTTTATTATTAACCCCAAGGAGCTTAATGTCGACTTTTTATGTTCATTAGGAAGGAAGTCAAATGAAAAAATATGCCACATTGGCAATTGTTGAAGAAAACAATTTTATTAAATATTCTTTTTATTGTAGACCTTCCGAAGGTTATTAACAGTGGCAAGGTTTGAGAATTAAACCAAAGCTGTTTCAGATGGAGAACGACGAAAACATTAAGACTATGTTTTCTAGATTTTAAACCTTGGCCTCAAAGTTAAGAGTACTTGAAAAGAGCTATAAAATTGTTGATCATGTCGAGAAGATCATAAGAAGTCTGCCTAGCAAGTAGAGACCAAAGATCACAACTATCCAAGAAGCAAATGATCTAAATGCTCTTAAATTGGAAGAATTCATCAGCTATCTTAGATCACATGAAATTGAGTTTGAAGAAGATGAACCCAAGAAGAAGAACAAGAATCTGGCTCTGAAATCCAAGCAGAAGAAAGGCTTGCAAGCAGAAACAGAATCAGACGATAATGATTTAGAAAATCAAAATGAAAATTCAAAGGAAGAGGAGTTTACCTTCATATCTAGAAGAATTTAGTGGATGTGGCGCAACAGGAGGATATATTTCCCTCAGAAAGGTTCCAAACTATCCAATAGAGGAAATAATGAAAAATACGATAAGAAAAACATCATCTTCTACGGATGTAATGAACCTGGACATGTCAAATCAGAATGTCGAAATGAGAAGAAATTGAAGTTTTCATAGGAAAGACTCAAAGTCCAAGAAGAAAATTCTGATGGCCACATGGGATGACTTTGATGATGAAGAACAAGCAAATATGGCTCTGATGGTTGATGCTGATTATGAATCTGACAGTGAATCTGTAGATGAAGAAATTGAGGTACTCTATGATTCAACTCGTTCTGAATATAATTGACTTCTTAAACAAGAATCATAATATCACTATGAAGCTGAAAGCTCTTAGGAAAATAAAGAAAATCTAAATAACAAAATTGACACTTTATAAAGTAATATTGTTGAACTTAAGACTGAAAACCTAACTCTGAAAAGTAATCATAGTTCAACATCAATTGAAAATGTTCCATGTAATTATGATAAATATGAAGTAACATTTCAAGATTTTATTGCTAATGGTATAGAAAGAAGTAAGTTTGCATCTATGATTTATGGTGTTAGTAGAAATGGTAAAAGAGGAATAGGATTTCAAAAAATAGAAACTGAACCTAAGTTTAATCTCGCTAATAATTTATGTATAGTCTGATGTAAGAAATGCCACTCTAAAACATCTTGTCCTATGCTAAACACATGCAAAGACAAGAAACCTTTCAAGGCTAACAAACCAGGACCCAACAAAATGTGGGTACCCAAAGATAAAATTGTTCATGTTGCAAATGTTCTTAGTAGCCAAGTTGAAACACAAATCATGGTACCTGGACAATGGATGCTCGCGACATATGACGGGAGGAAGGTCTATGTTCCAAGACCTAACCTTGGTCAACAAAGGCAAAGTTACTTTTGGAGGAAAGCAGAAACGCCAGATCATTAAACACGACACAATTGGTAAAAATCTCTTTTAACTTCTATAAATAATGTACTATTAGTAAAAGGACTAAAACATAACCTACTTAGCAGAAGTCAATTAAATGATAGTGGTTATGACATAGTATTTAATCAAAAGTCATGTACAACTATAAGTCAAAATGATGGTTTTGTTCTATTTAATTGCCAGAGGCAAGGGAACCTTTATAAAACCAACATTCTTAACTTAGTAGAGCAAAAGGTTAGATGATTTTTGTGTGTGAGCAATGAGCAACTGATTTGGCACAAGGGATTAGGCCATGTCAATTTGAGATTAATCTCAAAATTAAACAAATTCCAACTTGTTAGAGGCTTGCCAAATCTCAAGTTCAAATCATAAGTTCTTTGTGAGGCCTATCAAGTAGGGAAACAAACTAATAGTTCTTTTGCATTAAAGAATATTGTTTCCACAAGCAAACTGTCGACACCTAATTTTGTCCGTTTTTTTTTATTATTTACAAAAAAAGGTATTTTGGACTTTTTACCCTATCTTTTATTTTTATTTATTTTTATTTCAATATATAGTTTTTATTTAAATTTCCGTATGATATTCGCTTGTTAATAAAAAGAGATATATGTTAGGCTTTTTATTTATTACTTTTTTGGTCTACTAATAACATGGTAATGAAAAAGTTGATTAAATTTTTATTTATTTTATTTAATAGAAAATAAAACGAAATTAAATATATAATTAATAAATATGAGATTTTTTTGGAATAAATTAAATATGAATGATTTATATTTAATATGATTTTTTTTTTGAATTTGAGAAAAGGTTTTAAAATAAAATAAAACTTGAGGATTCAAGTTGATTAGTCATAATGGTAGATATTTATTTCTAAAAATTACTTAACCTTAATTTGTTAATATAAATAAGAGTTTTATGAGACTTTTACGGAGGAGAATGATGAGAGATTAGAATATATTGACTAGTTTTAGGTGCTTGAATCCGTCCACTAGAAAGCCACTACTGGTTCCCTGTTGCACCGTTCTTAACAACCTTCTCTATAATCACCTAGTTCAAAAAAAGGACAACAAAAATAGAGAAGTGTTTGAATATGCTCTTCGGCGAACACCGTTAATTCTTCGTCGTGTCATTCTTACACGATATTCTCTATAACCATCCACTTCAACTCGCACTAAAAAAATAAGAGAAAGAAAAAACACATTGTCTTAAGGAGACAACTATAGTTCATGAATTCGGTATGATTTATTTTTTATTTATTAAATTTTAATATTTTCTATGTATTACAATTTTCTATGATACACATCTAATTGTCGATTTTAATTTTTATACAAAACATGCACCTCTTAAATCGATGCAGCCCGTAAAAAAAATAAAATTTGTTTTAGAAAAATAAATATATTTTTCTTTGTTTTATTATCCTTTTATGTGATAATCCTTTTTCTTTCTCATTTATCCTTATTAACCCATTTTTTTAATAATAAATAAAATTGAATAGTAATAAAATTAATTAAACTACAAATATTTTCTACCAAAAACTATGTGTGTTTTGATTTCCCTATTGCATCAGGAAATACATAGGAGCAACGTTTTCCCCTTATAAAACATAATTAATAAAAAAATATTTTTCCTTCTTTTATTAATGGAAATAATTTATTTTCTTTTTTAATTATTCTTTTTGGGGTAGCATAACTAATTAAATAAATAAATAGTTTGTATACAATTAATTATAGGGTAACCGTTTTAACGGACGGTGTAGGGTGGTAATGCTTTACCTACTCGTTTTCGACTCCCAATCCAAATTTTTCATTCAAAATCATCATTTTAGGTTTTATCCAATTTTTCCTTTAATAAAATAAAATTTGCGGCGACTCCTTTTTTGAGGACAAATTGGACGCGACACAGACCTTTGGAACTTTTGCACTTTGACCTTTTTGGTCCAATTAAAATTGGCTCGTTGAATGGTAAAAAGTATGGACTGGTTGTTGTTGATTATTACTCTAGATGGACATGGAGTTAAGTTCATGAAACACAAGGATGAGTCTCATAAGGTGTTCACTACCTTTTGCAAACAAGTGCAAAATGAGAAGCAGATCTCTATAGTAACTACCCGTAGTGATCATGGTGGAGAATTTGATAACAAACTATTTGAGCAATTCTGTGAAGAGAGTGGTATATTACATGATTTCTCTTTCCCTATAATACCTCGACAGAATGGTGTTGTGGAAAGAAAAAATCGTAGTCTTCAAGAAATTGCTCGTACTATGATGTACGAAGTGAATGTTGCTAAGCATTTTTTGGCAGAAGTAGTCAATACCTCATGTTACATTCAGAACAGAGTATGTATGAGACCTATTTTGAATAAGACTCCTTGTGAATTGTGGAAAGGTAAAAAGCCCAACATTTGCTCTAGTGGCTAGGTTAAAGGCTATACGTATCTTACTCTCCTTTGTTGCTTATAATAATATCACTTTATTTCAAATGGATGTTAAAAGTGCATTCATTAATGAATACATTAATGAATTTGTTGCTTATAATAATATCAATTTGTTTCAAATGGATGTTAAAAGTGAATTCTTTAATGGTTACATTGAGACATTTGCTCTAGTGGCCAGGTTAAAGGTTATACGTATCTTACTCTCCTTTGTTGCTTATTATAATATCACTTTTTTTTCAAATGGATGTTAAAAGTGCATTCTTTAATGGTTACATTAATGAAGAAGTATATGTAAAACAAACCCCAGGATTTGAAAACATAGAGTTTCCTAATCACGTCTTTAAGCTTAAGAATCACTATATGGTCTAAAACAAGCACCTAAAGCTTGGTATGCTAGGATAAGTAACTTCTTACCTGAAAATGGTTTTCATAGAGGTTAGGTTGACACCACTTTTTTTAGGAAATCAATAGAAAATGACATTCTCGTTATACATATTTATGTTGATGATATTATATTTTGTTATACTAATAGCAGTCTTTGTCAAGATTTTACTAAGTTAATGCAACAAGAATTTCAAATGAGTATGATAGGAGAACTAAAACTTTTCTTAGTAATTCAAATTCAACAAAGTCAGAATGGGATATACATTCCTCAGACTAAGTATACAAAAGATCTTCTTAAGAAGTTTAAGATGAATGACTGCAAACCTATGGCTACACCAATGCATCCCACCTGCTCACATGATAAAGCTGAATTAGGAAAGAAAGTTAACCAGAAAACATACAGAGGAATGATAGGGTCACTTCTATATCTTACTACTTTCAGACTTGATATTCTATTTAGTGTGTGTGGGTGTGCCATGTTTCAGGCCGATCCAAGGGAATCCCACTTAACTGTTGTTAAGGGGATCCTTAGATATTTGAAAGGTACTTCTAACTTTGGTTCGTTATATAAGTTGTCAACCGAATATAGGTTAGTAAGATATTGTGATGTTGACTATGCTGGAGACAAACTTGAGAGAAAAAACACTAATTGAAACTGCACTTTCCTAAGTGAAAATTTGATCTCCTAGTCAATCAAAAGAAAAAGCACAATTGCAATGTCAACACCAGAAGCTGAGTACATTTCAATAGCAGGATACAACTCTCAACTACTATGGATGAAACATCGATTGGAGGACTACAAAATAATTGAGAGTAACATTCTTATATTATGTGATAATACATTTGCAATTTGTTTAACTAATAATCCAATTCTACATTCTAGGGCTAAACACATAGAAATAAAACATCACTTTATTATGTACTAAGTGTCAAAAAGATGTGTTAAATATCCATTTTGTAGACACCGAGCATCAATGAGCTGACATATTCACTAAACCACTAGTTGAAGAAAGATTTGAATTTATTAAGAAGAATCTGAACCCCGTATTTATATCTGATTAATGTTTTAATCTATATCTATTTTATGCTCTGTTTGTTATATGCTCATAGGAGTTTAAACTTAAATAGATGTATGTTTTCAGGCTTAACTTTGATCTACTGAATGGTGTTAACTCATCAGTCAATTCCCATTCGAACTTATATTCTTTTTATCTGATGACAAAAGGGGGAGAAAGAGATTTGAGAACAATTTAAACTATCTAATGTTTACATATTTGGGGAAGATAGAATGTGCATGTGGGGAGAAAGAGTGTAAGTATAACTACTTAGAGTTATGGGGAGCCCAGTGTTAGACAGAGCCATGTATGTTTGTTTGTTTGCATGCTTTTGTATTTGCATGTTTATTGATTTGCATGTCCGTTATGTCGGCATATCTGTTTGTTGTTTTGCTTTATTTTTTTAAAATAAATTGTTATCAAAATTACTGTTTTGTCATCATCGGGGAGATTGTTGGAACCAATTTGGTCCCTCGAACAATTACTTGTGTGTTTTGATGTTAACAAAAGTATTTTATGAGAACAATTTACTACACTAATGGCTTCATTAAGTATGCAAAAATTAGAATAGGAAAATCGGAGGAAGCGACCAGAGGATACCACCAGAGGAAATCACCAGAGAAAGTAAAGAGGTTAGAGGAAACAAAATCAAATCAATCAAGGAAATTCTCATAATCGAAAAATGCACGCGTTAGAAAAGTTCACGCATTAGCCTCTGATTGCGTGCTTCTGGAAAGTCAACGTGCTTTTGGAAAATCAGCGTGCCTCAAAAGATTCAACGTGTTTCTAGAGTTTCCATGCCTCTGATAAATCGTAATTGTTCCATGCCTTTGATGAACAGTAATTGTTTCATGCCTCTAATGAACAGTAACCATTCCATGCCTCTGATGAACAAAAACAGCTCCATGCCTCAAATGAATAGTAACTGTTCCATTCCTTTGATGAATATTATTTTTGAGCATTGCTTTGAAGTCTTCTATTTTCAAGTTTGCATCTGAAGCATACATTACGCTGACTCTAAAGACTGCAACACGTTATAGAGCGTTGCCTCTTATACACATTACACTCTGATGTTGCACTAACTCGGAAAATGCAACAAATGTTATTTTCCCAAGCCACTCTTTTTATATCATACCACTTTGTATCTGCCTCTGACTATGGTTATTCAAGCATCACATCATCTGATTCCAACAATCAAGCAATGACTATGAAGAATAAAAGTCAATGTTTCTGACGGACAAAAGTCAAAGGCTTTGATAGATTGAGAAACATATTGAATTGGACTTAGTTGTATCCTTACTTTTGAAGGTCCAAAAACAAGCTCAATATTGTTCCCGCCAAGATCAAATCAAGCGTATGAAAGAAGTTTCAGGAAAAATTAATTTCAACACATATCTAGACATTATTCACTTAGAAACATTCTAAAAGATTTGTCCATACTAGATTTGGAAATAATTTATTCACAAACGGTCACATTCTCAAATCGTATCAATCAAAGTTATTCTTGGTGAAAATCTTTGTTGACCAACATACAAGCAGATGCAATTCATAATTCTTGAGGGACCAAATTACAACCCAAATTTTTCCTATAAATAGCAATCAAAACTAAAAAAGAATTAACGAAGAAACAAACTCAGAAATCCTAAAAACAAAAGTCGTTCAAAAAAATCCAAAAAAACTTAAATTTTCTAAGTATTTAGAGCTTAAGGTTTTAAGTTTCAGCAAAAGCGCTTGTTCAACTTTATATTATTTTGTGCTTAGTGTTTCATTGTATGTGTGTAATCATTGTAGCAAATCTGCTCAGAAAAAGCAAAACAGAAACATTTTCCAACTCATTGTAACCCAGCTCGATAGTGGCTAAAGTTTGCCTTTAACAATCTGTAGGTTTCAGGTTGTGTAGAGAAGCCTTGACTTGTAGAGTCAAGGTGTGGTTTGCCTAAAAAATTATGTAGAGGTTGTTTTGAGAAGACTGACTTGTAGGGTCAGATTCTGTTGTAATTAAAAGTTTTGAATTAGTGGAGAAATCCTTTGGAGTGAAGGGACTGAACGTAGCTACCAAGTTTGTGGGGAATCATGATAAAATCTGGTGAGTTATTTTTTACTTACGCTCTTCCTATATATTGATTTCTCTGATTAGTATAAATAGTTAAGTCACCAAACCAAAATCAGAATAAGAACTAAACAAAGAATTTTAAAATCAGACAAACAAAATTCAACCTCTTTCTCGTGTTTGCACACCTCCATTAACAACTTTGTTAAAAGATGAGTTGATGAACTAAATTTTTAATGAAAAACCGC
This sequence comes from Cicer chorassanicum, assembly GCA_037974735.1. Taxonomy (NCBI): domain Eukaryota; kingdom Viridiplantae; phylum Streptophyta; class Magnoliopsida; order Fabales; family Fabaceae; genus Cicer; species Cicer chorassanicum. The sequence continues at coordinate 33,394,915 of JBBPBP010000002.1, forward strand.
TCATATGTTTTCTCCATTTTTCAAACCTTTTGCTCAGAAATAAACACACAATTTGTTACTCAGATAAAAATATTGCAAAGTGATAATGCTCGCAAATATTTGTATACGTCTTTTCAATCTTTTTTTACTTCACAGGGTATCCTCCATCAAACTTCGTGTGCTCATACCCCTCAACAAAACGGTGTCGTTGAGAGAAAGAACCGACACTTGGGTGGAAACGGCTCAAACTATGCTCCTTCGCAATAATGTACCTCCTCGTTTTTTAGGAGATGTAATTCTCACAACTTGCTACTTAATCAAACACATGCCTTCCTCTGTACTTGAAAACAAGGTACCACGTTCTATTTTGTTTCCTCAACAACATCTTTATATCCTATCACTTTGCATCTTTGGGTGCACATATTTTGTTCATGACCTTACTCTAGGGAAAGATAAACTGGTTGCAAAATCCCTTAAGTGTCTTTTTCTCGACTACTCTCATCTGTAGAAAGGTTACCGGTGCTATTCCCCAGATCTTCAACGGTACCTTGTCTCTACCGATGTCAGTTTCTTTAAGACTCATCCCCTCTATCTCTCTACTGCAAAAGATTTCAATGATTCTGGTCAGTCACAAACTTTCTCTCCAAGGGTACTTAATCTCCCCATTGCATCCACCAATGTCTTTATTCCCACCTCTGTATCTAGAACCACCCTAAACACCTACCAACGGAGACCTCGTCCACCACCCGTTCCTCAAGACTCATCTCCTACTCTACCCGACACTCACTCTCTGCATCCTACACCAGAGCTACACATTGCTCTCTTAATCCTATCTATGCTTGTCATTTGAATTATAGTCAATTATCTACATCATATTATGCTTTTGTGGCTTCCTTGGATACTATGTATATTCCAAAAACTATAGGTGAAGTTATGTCTAATCCTGGCTGGCGACAAGCAATGATAGATGAAATGACTGCTTTGCACTCCAATGGGACATGGGATTTGGTACCTTTACCTGATGGCAAAACCACAGTGGGGGTGTCGCTGGGTCTATACAATCATAGATTGGGCCTAATGGAAAGATTGATCGCTTAAAAGCTTGTCTTGTCGCAAAAGGATACACATAGATCTTCAGCCTTGACTATGTGGATACCTTTTATCCGGTTGCCAAAATTTCATCCGTTTGTTTTTTTCTTGCCATATGTAACATCCTCAAAATTATTATTTAAAAATAATTAGAACCTATCAATATTATTCAATATTAAATTATGTGTGATAATTATTTGCCTTGTTCAATTTTTGTAGTTGATAAAGTTATTAGTAAGAATTATGTAAATGGGGAGTTTAAATATAATATATATATATATATATATATATATATATATATATATATATATTTAAGTAGAGATATATTATATGTAGATGTGTTTTCCTAGTGCAAGTAGAATTTGGGCTAAGGGTTCGAGGCTTAGTGTGACCCAACCCACTTGAATGAGTATAAATTTGGGCTATGTGTTTGTGGCTTGGTTTTTAAGATCAAGGTTAAAAAAAAAAGTGACATTTCATCCCTCTTATTCTTCATTTAGGCCCAACATTATCTAACCAACAATTTCCACTTTAAATTTCCCTAAGTCCACAATTTCTGTATACTCACTAATAAGAAACAAAAAGAATTCCAAAACCCTAGCCACCATCACCTTCACACCTCATTTTCTTCGTGTATCCAAGCTTGAAACTTCTTTTCCTTGTGAACAACTCCGTGGGGCTTAAAGCTTTGTACTAGGAAGAAAAGCGGCCAAGGTAAGGGCTTTTCCCCACACAAATTAGAGTTAGGCCGTTGGTTGGATGACATGAAACAAATAATCGTGATTGCTTCTATTTTAAAATGAATAAATGTAGACTAATGGATTAAAATGATAAAACCCCAATTTTTATTGAGATTGAATTGTAATATATGACTTCTATGGAGTAAAGTATGAAATGTTATGCTATGTTTGATAAAATTGTAGTGTTACGATGAATATGAAATAAAGTTTGAATTTTTACCTTATATGTGATAAAGTTTTAACTTTTATTATGTATATGAATTTGAGTTTGAATTTTCTTAGTGATATGTGAATAAGAGATGATTTTGAAAAGTAATTTTGAATGCATATGACATGATTCTTAGTGGGCTGTGTGGGAGTATATATATGTTTGATACTATATCATCATGTCATGGCATATGCATCCAATTAGTACGAGTGACCTTTCTTTGTGGAAGTTGCCTTAGTGGCAGGTTGATTTCCCCATTGGTATGAGTGACCTTTCTGTGTGGAAGTTGCCTTAGTGGCAGGTTGATATCCGGATCATATAGTTTTAGGAGCATGCACTATGCATATGCTTGATATACAATTTACCGGTTTGCGCATTTTTTCTTTTAAATTAGAAGTTTTTACTTTTATATGTTTTGTGTTATTCTTTCATATGTTTAGCTTTGGTTTGATGTGGATGATGGAATAAAACTGACCCTTACAACAACATTTTAGGTACTAATGAGTTCGAGGAGATTCAAGAGTAGTTAATGAGTATTGATGTGCGGCGAACGTGGGGTAGAAATGGGTTTTTCGAGACAATTTTGTAATAATAGAGTTGTCGCAATATTTCTAAGTTCTTTTTAATCTTTTGTCACAAACTTTTAAAATGTACTAGAATTTTAGAAATACGGGAGTAGTTCCCTTCCGTTAGGAATAATTGCCTTTATTTTATTTTAAATTTTGAATAAATATTTTCTTATTGATATTAAATAACGTGTTTCTTACAAATGATTTAATGAATAAATGCTAAGTATTCGGAAAAAAAATTTCGTAAAATTTTATAAACAATAAGTATTTTTAAGTAACGTTTTGAATTAAAAAAAAATCTGGGGCGTTACACCATAGCTGCTATTCATCACTGGCCTCTTCATCGATTAGACATAAAAAATGCCTTCCTGCATGGAGAGTTACAAGAGGAGGTGTATATGGCACAACCACAAGGCTTCATTGTTAGAGGTACCTCTCACTCGGTATGTCAATTACATCGATCTCTATATAGCCTGAAACAATCTCCCCGTGCTTGGTTTGGAAGGTTTAGTATTGTGCTCCAGGAGTATGATATGACTAGATGTGAAGTTGATTACTCGGTTTTCTTTTTGCACTCTTCACCAACCACTTGTATCTACCTGCTTGTCTATGTTGATGACATCATCATCACATGTAACGACCAGGTTGGCATTCATCAGCTCAAACAACATTTGTCTCAAAACTTTCAGACTAAAGATTTGGGGCCGCTAAAATATTTTTTGGGGATTGAGGTTGCTCAGTCTAAGATAGGTATATCAATTACTCAACGGAAATATGCCTTTGATATACTTGAAGAAACAAGCATGCTTGATTGTCGCCCGCGTGATACTCCTATGGATCCTAATGTCAAGCTCCTACCAAGTCAGGGGGAGCCATTGCAAGACCCTGGTAGATATCGACGACTTGTTGGAAATCTTAATTATCTAATAGTAACTAGATCTGATATTACATTTGTTGTAAGTGTAGTCAGTCAATTTCTGAATGCTCCATGTGATAGTCATGGAATGCTGTTATTCATATTCTTAGGTATATCAAGAATGCACCAGGCAAATGATTACTCTATGAAGACAAGGGTAACACCGTAGTTGTTGGTTACTTTGATGCTGATAGGACATGGTCACCATCAGATAAAAGATCCACTTCCGGGTATTGTGTCCTTGTTGGAGGTAATTTGATATCGTGGCGGAGCAAGAAGCAAAACATAGTCGCAAGATCGAGTGTAGAAGCAAAATATCGTGATATGGCTGCAACAGCTTGTGAACTTACATGGATTATACAATTACTCAAGCAACTTAATTTAGGACATGTCAATGTAATGAAACTAATTTGTGATGACTAAGCTGCAATTCATATTGCTTCCAATCCGGTCTTCCATGAGATAACAAAGCACATAGAGATCAACTGTCATTTTGTAAGAGACAAAGTTCTTTCCGGAGAAATCACAACTAATTTTGTTGGTTCAAATGATCAATTGACTGACATATTCACTAAGTCACTTAGGGGTCCTCGAGTTGAATCTATATGTAACAAGCTTGGTACATATAATATGTATGCTCCAGTTTGAGGAGGAGTGTTAGAATTCAAAGTATGATTTATTATTCTTTGACGGCACAACTTCATAGGTTCATTGGTAGAACTCCTAGTCAAATACAAGTTCATAATATTTAAATGTAATTATTGTAAACTCATTATAAATAGAAGATGTGTGATCTTGTTTGAGACACACAAGAAATACACATAAACAACATATTTTACGGTGATATTTAAGTTGAGTATTGTGAACCGACTTAACTTGAAGTTCTGATAAGTCGGTTCAAAAAATGCATTAAAAAATTTCATATTTATTAAATCGTTTATTGTTAAATCAGATACTGAACCGACTTAAAATGCACCTTAACCAACTTTATTGCGCTGGTATTTAGAGATAATCAATTGACATCTACCCGTGCATGTGAAGAAATATTCTGCACTTTAGAAAGGACTCATAGTATTTAGAGTTAAAAAAAATTCTCATTACAATGCAATATTCTGAGATATAATAAATGAAAATATAGACTTATTTGTGAAACTATTTGTTAAAGCAACCCATAAGCATTTGTGAAGCCGTTTAAAAAATATATAATACAATGCAAAAGAAGCATGATCATGCATGTTCGAAACTGATTTTGTTTGTTTGTTTGAAATTTGGAAAAACAATTGGAGTTAAAGTGCAAAAGGGGAACAAAGAATAAAGGGAAAAAATAGAAAATGCAACACTCGAAAATAAATCATCCAAAAATATTTAACTTTATACATGGAAAGGGTAAAAACGGTTGGTACAATTTTTGAACTTAAATGGTTGATTAAAAAAACATACTTTTAAAGGATAAGGAAGAAACTACAATTTTTTTAACAAAAAACAGAAGAAAAAAAAAACCACAAACTGTATCTCTTGTTGAAAGTTTTACTTAGATTCTATTTTATTAAGACTTAATGTACTTTTAGTCTTTTTATTTAGTCAAAATTTAACTTTGATCCTTTTATTTTAAAATTTACATTTTTGATCTCTTTATTTTATAATTTATGGAACATATTTGCTCCTCCGTTTTAGTGATTTGGATGTCTCACTAAGATGTCAAAGAGTTTGAGATATTTTCCAAAATAATATTTGGAAGGTTACATATATATTATGGATTAATTTCTGAAAGGAAAATTTAGATGGTTTACTGGTTGCACCATGTGGTTGAAAGCAAAAACCAACAGTCCATGAAGCAAAGAGTTGTAAGCTTTGGCCAACAGACCAAGCATTATATTGTGTCATTGACTTTCCGTTAGTAATATATATTGCTTCGTTTTGAATATTGTAGAAACTAAAAGCAATTTCCTTTCACAAGGGACATGAGTTTATCTTTAAATAGAGACACTTTAAGACAAAAAAAGAATATGGAAATTATGTTTACATGAGTCAAAGTTCTATTAAAAATATTTTTAAGTCATTTTTTCTTTTCTCTAGCTTACGAGAATAATTGAGGAAACTTTATTCTTTAATATATATATGTTAGATGTGATTGTGCAATTTATGTTAAGCATTCCAAAGTATCTCGAAGGAGATTTGTCGGTTAATCCGTTTGCATCCAATATATATAAATTGGTGAAACGAATTGAACCTAAAGTTTAGTGTGATATACACGCTTTGAATTTATTTGTGCAACTTTTATCATCATCATCATCATCATCATCATCATCAATTTCATCTTATTCTTGTTCAAGATATGTAGCATACACCCAACAACAGATCCAACAAGGAATAACATGGGAAAAATAATCACCTCAACATATTTTTTATTGTTAATTTATGAGTAATTTTTTAATTAAATAAAATATTAGTTATTATATTAAAAATACTAAAATATTAAATAATGTTATAAAATTTAACTTATTATATTTTTCCAAGTTCTTGTGAAGATATGTCCAAAGTCTAATCTTTATGCATTGACAATGTAAAAAATTTACACAAGTCAACAAATCATGATCAATCATGTGAGTGACTTTATAAATAATTATAGAAAAAGTCAAATGATTGACGGAGTAAAAAAACACCATACACTATGCTAGATCCATACCACCATTAAACCCATGAAACTCATCTTCTTGATTTGCTATTGAACCTATATACTTCTTAAATCTAACATGCCTCTAAAAAACCACCATACAGTATGTCAGATGCATATGCATCACCATCACCACAAGTATCTAATGAAACACATGGAGAAAGATGGATGTAAATTGCTTCACCTTTTTCATCTATGTATGAGAGGTATACCATTTGTAGAAATGGAGAACATGTTCTCAAATTAGGGTTCCATTTAGTTTGGTGATATTTTTGTCTCATTTGAAGAACATTTTAGTAAGTTTTATAATATTATTTTATATTTTAATCTTTTTTTATAATATTATAATTTCAAAAGTCTTGAATTTTGAAATTGAAAAGACTAAAAGATAAATATTTATAAAATAGAAAAATCAAAAGTGCATTTAAGTTTTTTTTTTAAATGGGATAGAATAATATGCTTAATTATATGTCTGATCACTGTAAGTTAGCCCTATTTTAATATTTATCTCTGTAATTTTTTTCTCGAATTTAACCATTTAATTA
>JBBPBP010000002.1:33403191-33495215 GCA_037974735.1 Cicer chorassanicum
CTTAAATATAAAGTTATTTTAATAATTATTTTATACTAATATAATTAATTTAATAATAATAATTAAATAAAACAAAAAAATTTAGTGATTTTTTTGAAACAAGAAATGAAAATTAATTTAATAATAATAAATAAATAAAACAGAAGATTAATAAATTTTAAATTATTGAAGTGAAAATATTTTAAACATTACTTGGCATAAGTTTATCATTAATAAAGATCAACTTGTATGTTATTTTATATTTAAGGAGATTTTTGAATATTGCAGGGATGAAATTCAAAAAAAAAATTTCAGGGACTAAAACTGAAAAGTGTTATATTTACAAGGACCAAAAACTGTTTCCCTTTGTGAGTTAACATTTTTGTAACGTCCACTTAATGGTAAGGACAAAAAATAAATCTATTTTGATATTACAGGTATGTAAATCAAAAAAAAAAAAAATTACGAGGATCAAAATAAAAAAAAGTTATATTTACAGGGACCAAAAACATATTTAAACCTAAATTAAATCTTGAGACATATGGGCAAGGATAACAACGTAAATACCCAGCAGGAACATAAAAGAGGAGGAAAATGTAGATAAGCGGTAGTATATGTTTTTGCTTGAGTATATCGGATTGGTTGAGGTAAGAAAAACAGATTAGTCATGTTTGTCTCAGACACAAAAACCGAGTCTCGTGCGAAAAATGCAATCTTAACCTCTTGACTGATTATTTGTCAAATAAAAGAAAAAATACAAATTAAGATAAAATAATTAAAATAATATAACATTACTATATTAGAATAAAATATAAATAAAAAATAATTAAAATATTAATATATTTTATTAAAAATTTAATTTAAATATATCAATTTAACTACTCTTTTTATTTTTACTTTATTTAAACATATTAGACGAGTATAAAATCTAAAGAAATAGTTTTGACAACCAAGTCTTACTAGCAATGATGAATTTGTTTGAAAATTAAGATTTTATCGGAATATTCATATACGGCAAAATTTATATTTGAATTTTTCTACAAAAATTTCACCGCAGTAAAAAAAAACAACAACAATGAAGTCATGATAATATATTCATCATGGACTTAAATAGTTCAGAACCAAAATCAAACAAGAAACAACAACTTCATAGAAAACATAAATCCTAATTGCTTAAAACAAACAATAAAAACATACGAGTCTTACATATCAAAATTATTTTGTCCAAAATTTTGCTAATTTCCTTCAAGCATGGGAATCCATGTTATTGTCTTATAGGGTTTTGTTTCCTTTGTAGATTCACTTTTAACACATTAGTTGGCATGTAAATCTCGCGTTAGTAATTTGTTCCATAAAAAACATTGCAGAAAAGTGCGTCACTTTTACATTTCTATAGTATTATTGTTTTTATTTAATTTTAAGTTTTTTATTTCCAATACAAAAATTTAAGCAATTTCTCATACTATAGAAAACTTTAAACAATATCCAATATTTAGATAGGTGAATAATACTTGATTCAATAGGAGTGAAACTGAATGTTGAGAAATCTAGAGACCGTACTTTTAGTAATCTAGAGAGACCTTATAATACTCATTGTCACGCAAGGACACAATACTTGTTGTCTTGAGAGGTGAATAATACTCAATGCTCGGAGAGACAATAAAATAATACTTAGCTTAAAGAGACTTTACGAACACTCAATATATACATAATCGGATTGAACAATCACTACAAGAGAACAATCACGAGGTTGTCAAAAGACGCCCATTATTAGACTAGTCTTATTACCAATGTTTGACTGTTGCATTGAGAGTGTCGTTTACAGTTCATTTATGTAGTTAAAAGATTGCGAATTGATGGTCCATTTGGTATCTAGTTTGAGTTTTATTTAACTTACACATAAAGATAAATTATGCATGTCTATATGGTTATTTGATGACATGCCTAATAATGTTGTTGTATGTTTATTGTTCTCTACAATTTTTTAATTTCTGCTGCTACCGCTGCTAACTTTGTTGCTCAGATCAACAACATCACCTACCGCTACTACAAGTCTTGGAAAGAGTCTGTAGAGATTGTCCTTGGATGCAAGAACTTGGACTTATCATTGAGCGAAGAACGCCCTATTGTCGTTGTTGAGAACCCAAATGAAGGAAAAATTGAAACATGGAACTCTACTACTTTATGACATAAGCGTTTAGGTCATATCTCTAAACAGAGAATTGAGAGGCTTGTGTTGGAGGACACTCTTGAACCCTTAGATATATCAGACTTTCAAGTCTGCATTCAATCCATTAAGGGTAAGCAAATAAACGAAAGAAAATTTAATGACGAAAGAGTTAAGGACGTCTTAGAACTAATTCATACTGATATTTGTGGACCTTTCCCTATGGGTTAATGGAACGGACAAAGATATTTTATTATGTTCATAGATGATTACTCGAGGTACGACTACTAATATTCGATTCATAAGAAATCTCAATCTTTGGATGTGTTCAAGTTCATTCAAAGTTTAAGTCTAATTTTAACTTGGAAAGAAAATAAAGGTTGTCAAATTTGATTGTGGTGGTAAATACTGATGGGGAATAAACACAGAAACACAATAACAACAAGTAATACGCAGCGGATATAAAATTCCCCCAACTTGCAAGAACTCGTGAGGAGCAACAACAAATATATGGCAGCAAATTAATCAAAATAAAAGAGCGTAAAAAACACCGATATTTTAACGTGGAAAACCCCTCAATGCAAGGGTAAAAACCACGGGTCGTCCAGACCAAAGAAATAGCTCCACTATAATCAAATAAGGGTACAAGAGAGTCTCAAAAAGATGCACCAAGTGTGCCTACAACCAGCCAAAATAACAAAGCACTAAAGCTTACAAATGAAAAGCAAGAAGAAGTGAAACATCTAAAAACCTGCTACTGTGCGAGCCTTATTTCTCCCACTCCAGAAGTCGTTTCGCCGATCCGACCGTTGAAAACGAAGCCCTGAATGTTGCGAACCTACTGTCCAAATTTCAGCCCGACCCAACGGTTAACGAATGCGCAATCGATGTTTTTCTGAGACTGATTTAACAAAATCGGGAATAGGGTTTACTCTTCTCTTTTCTCTTTTGGTGGCTGCCTTTTCTCTCAAAATAGTCTCTCTCTTACCAACCCTAATTAGACCACTCTCCACTTAAATAAGTGAGACACATGGATTACAATATTTGGGCTTTTCTCCACATAGGAAGGGAGCCCAATACCCAACACATCTCCCCCTCACAACTATGTGGAGATAATCGCCAAACCGGCGATATCACAACAAGTTTCAAACTTCCCTTTTGGTAATGCTTTAGTCATCATATCAGAACCATTATAATCAGTATGAACTTTAGCCAACTCCAACAACTTAGCTTCCAAAACATCACTTATCCAATGATACCTCACATCAATGTGTTTGGACCTGCTATGAAACGTCGAATTCTTACCAAGATGAATAACACTTTGACTATCTACAAATAATACATATTTATCCTGAATAAACCCAAGCTCCTGCAAGAATTTCTTCAACCAAATCAACTCTTTGCATGCTTCGCTAATGGCAATGAACTATGCCTTAGTTGTAGACAGCGCTACACATTTTTGTAATCTAGATTGCCAAGCCACAGCTCCATCTGCAAATTTAATCATGTAGCCTGAAGTTGACTTTCTTGAGTCAATATCTCCAGCCATATCTGAGTCGGAGTACCCCACCAAAATAGGTTTGTCACCTCCAAAACAAAGCCTCATACATGTAGTACCACGAAGATACCTCAAAATCCATTTTACAGCATTCCAATGTTCTCTACCTGGATTTGACAAAAATCTACTGACTGTACCAACAACATGCGCAATATCTGGTCTTGTACACACCATTGCATACATCAAACTACCCACAACAGAAGCATAAGGAACTCGTTCCATGTCTCTTTTCTCATCTTCATTAGAAGGACTTTGTTTAGAACTCAACTTAAAATGAGCAGCAAGAGGAGTACTTACAGCCTTAGAGTTTTCCATTTGAAACCTTTGCAACACTCTCTCAATATAGTGTTCTTGTGACATCCAAAGTTTCTTCTCCTTTCTGTCACGCATGATTCTTATGCCAAGAATCTGTTTAGCTGCTCCCATGTCTTTCATGGCAAATGACTCGCCCAGCTGCTTCTTTAACCTGTCAATCTTGGAAATATTTTTTCCAACAATAAGTATGTCATCCACATATAATAACAGGATAATGAAATCACCGTTAGAAAATTTTCTAACAAATACACAATGGTCAGAAGTAGTCTTCATGTATTCTTGGTCACACATAACAGACTCAAACTTTTTGTACCACTGCCTTGGAGCTTGCTTCAAACCGTATAGACTCTTTCTTAGTCTACACACATAGTCTTTTTTGCCTTCAACAAGAAAACCATCAGGTTGCTTCATGTAAATCTCTTCCTCCAAATCACCATGAAGGAAAGCCGTTTTTACATCCATTTGCTCTACCTCTAAGTCAAGAGTAGCTGCCAAACTCAACACGGTTCTAATGGATGACATCTTTACCACAGGGGAGAAAATCTCATTAAAATCAACACCCTTTCTTTGACAGAAACCTTTCACCATTAATCTGGCTTTATACCTCGGAGACTTTGAGTTACTCTCAAGTTTCACTCTATAGATCCACCTGTTTTCCAAAGCCCTTTTGCCTTTTGGCAACTTCACCAAATCATAAGTGTGATTATCATGCAAGGATTTCATCTCATCATGCATTGCATCCAACCACTTTTGACTTTCTTCACTCTCCATGGTCTCTCGAAAACACTCAGGTTCCCCTTCATCAGTCAAATTCACATACTCATCAGAAGCATACCTTGTAGATGGTTGTCTCTGCCTCTTGGACGTCCTGAGTTGGGTTAGAGATGATTCAGAAGCATCATTAAGATTCTCATCGTGTGACAACTCATGATCTTCACTAGTTGGAATATTTACCTCATCTCTAAGTCGATGATCATCAACACTATCATGTGGCTCATCATTCTGATCATTACCATCAATAGTATCCAAATCAGGAACAGGTGACTGAACTGGATCACCATCAGATAAGACGTTATCTCTCTCAGGTGTAGTTTTCTCCACCTTATCAATGTCTTCAATAGTTTGGTCTTCCATGAACACTACATCACGACTTCTAATAACCTTTTTGTTTATATGATCGTACAACTTGTAGCCAAATTCATCCTCACCATAACCAATGAAGATACATTGCTTTGACTTTGCATCCAACTTGGATCTTTCATCCTTCGGAACATGTACAAAAGCCTTGCAACCAAAGACTCTCAAGTGATCATACTTGACATTCTTCCCAAACCATACCTTGTTTGGTACATCACTATTCAAAGCGACAGTAGGAGTAAGATTAATAACATGCACCGCCGTGTACAGTGCCTCACCCAATAATGTTTAGGCAACTTAGCTTCAGAGAGCATACACCTCACTCTCTCAACAAGTGTCCAATTCATCCTCTCTGCTAAACCATTCAGCTGAGGAGTTTTAGGAGGAGTCTTTTCATGTGCTATACCCTGCTGTTTGCAATAGACATCAAATGGTCCGCAATACTCACCACCGTTGTCAGTACGAACACGTTTCAGCTTCTTGCCTGTCTGCCTCTCAACCAAAGCATAAAATTGTTTGAATTTGTCCAACACTTGGTCTTTTGTCTTCAGAACATAAACCCATAGTTTCCTGGAACAGTCATCAATAAAAGTAACAAAATAAAGTGCACCACTAAAAGATTTTACCTTTAAAGGGCCACAGACGTCAGAATGCACCAACTGAAGCAACTCTGACTTTCTAGAGGGAGGATGCCTTTTGAAGGATACTCTAATTTGTTTACCAATTATGCAGTGAGAACATTTCTTCAAATCTACATTCTTCAATCCTAGAAGCATATCCTTTCTAGCTAAGCAATTTAACCCCTTTTCACTGATATGACTAAGCCTTCGGTGCCACAAAGATGATTCCATATCCACGACATTCACACTGTCTTTTGCAACTAAAGCTTTTGTCCAATACAGTTTACTAATTTTCTCCCCTCTAGCCACAACCAAGTTACCTTTACTGAGTTTCCACTTTCCAGAAGCAAAATGATTATCAAAACCACTTTCATCAAGCATATGCACAGAGATCAAATTGAAGCGAACATCTGGAGCATGTTTGACTCCTTTAAGCAACAACTGCATTACCGTGTTGGTTTGCAAGCATACATCACCAACACCAATTACCTTAGATACACCATCATTACCCATCTTCAAAACTCCAAAATCACCTGAAGTATAAGATGTGAAGAACTCCTTCCTCGGTGTAACATGTAGTGTAGCACCACTATCAATTATCCACATGCTCTCATCATATACAAGATTAATTGACTCATAGTCACGGAGAATAACAAGATCATCACTAGTAGCAGTAGTAACACGGTCATCATCACTATCATCATCACGACCCCTTTGTTTTTGCTTACCTTTCTTGCCTTTGTTCTCCTTTTTCCACAGAAAACAATTTTTCTGTATGTGCCCTGTTTTATGACAATAATGACACTCCACATTTTTGTATCTAGACTTGGACTTGCTTCTGCTGTTTTCTCTACCACCCTTCGGTTCTTTTTTCTGACTTATCCCTTATTTTCAGTGTCAAGAACTTCAGATTGAGATGAAGAACTCTGTGCCTTCCTTCTCATCTCCTCATTCAAAACACCACCCTTAGCCGTTTCCAAAGAAACAACACCATTAGGAGCTGAACTCGTTATAGAAACCCGAAATTTCTCCCAAGACTCTGGTAAAGATAACAGTAAAAATAATCCCAATAGCTCATCATCAAACTTGATACCCATTCCAGACATTTGGTCAAGGAGCCCCTGAAATTCACTCAAGTGGTCCGAAATAGACGTTCCCTCCTTATATTTCAAACTTATGAAACTATTCAGCAAGAATAATTTATTATTCCCTGATTTAGAGGCGAACAAAGTCTGTATCTTATCCCACATAGTTTTTGCATTTGTCTCATTAGCAATATGATTATAAACATTATCTTCTACATATTGCCTAACAAAACCACATACCTATTGATGTTCAAATTCCCAGTCTTCCTTAGATTTAGTATCCGACTTTTTAGAACCAAAAATAGGAAGATGCATATTCTTCACAAATAACAAATCTTTCATCTTGCCCTTCCACAAATGGTAATTAGTACCATTCAAGCATACCATCTTTATATTCATATTTGCCTCAATCCTTCAAGCAAGTCAAATAACTCTTTAACCAAGAGCTCTGATGCCACTCTGATGAAGAATAAACACAGAAACACAATAACAACAAGTACTACGCAGCGGATATAAAATTCCCCCAACTTGCAAGAACCCGTGAGGAGCAACAACAAATATATGGCAGCAAATTAATCAAAATAAAATAGCGTAAAAAACACCGATATTTTAACGTGGAAAACCCCTCAATGCAAGGGTAAAAACCACGGGTCGTCCAGACCAAAGAAATAGCTCCACTATAATCAAATAAGGGTACAAGAGAGTCTCAAAAAGATGCACCAAGTGTGCCTACAACCAGCCAAAATAACAAAGCACTAAAGCTTACAAATGAAAAGCAAGAAGAAGTGAAACATCTTAAAACCTGCTACTGTGCGAGCCTGATTTCTCCCATTCCAGAAGTCGTTTCGCCGATCCGACCGTTGAAAACGAAGCCCTGAATGTTGCGAACCTACTGTCCAAATTTCAGCCCGATCCAACGGTTAACGAATGCGCAATCGATGTTTTTCTAAGACTGATTTAACAAAATCGGGAATAGGGTTTACTCTTCTCTTTTCTCTTTTGGTGGCTGCCTTTTCTCTCAAAATAGTCTCTCTCTTACCAACCCTAATTAGACCACTCTCCACTTAAATAAGTAAGACACATGGACTACAATATTTGGACTTTTCTCCAAATAGGAAGGGAGCCCAATACCCAACAAATCCTATGGTCGATATGATGGATTAGGAGAACAACATCTAGACCCTTTCACACTTTTCCTCAAAGAATGTGGAATCATTCTGCAATATACAATACCGGGAAAACGCAACATGAATAGAGTTGCAGAACAACGAAACCAAACTCTTAAGGATATGGTAAGGAGGTTGGTTAGTCATTCTTCTTTACTAGAGTCATTTTGGAGAAAGGCATTAAAGACTGCAGTATCCTTAACAAAGTACCTAGCAAATATTGATTGGTAGCCTTTACAAAATTATTTATAAAATCTTAGCACAAATATTGAAAAATGTTTTGGGAGGTATTATTTCTAAAAATCAAACGACTTTTCTACCAAAGCATTAAATCTTGGATAGAGTGTTGGCGGTGAACGAGATGATTGACTTAGCGAATAGGAGGAAAGCTAAATGCATGATGTTGAAGGTAGATTTTGAGAAGGCATATGATTCCGTTAGCTGGAACTATTTGGATTATATGATGTTGAATATGGGCTTCAATTCCAAGTGGTGGTATTGGATGAAAGCTTGTGTATTTTCAGGTTACTTATTTGTTCTTGTTAATGGTAGTCAAACAAAAATATTCCACATTTAGAAAGAGCTAAAGCAAGACCTTTTAGCGCCTTTTCTATTTCTAATAGCAGCTGAAGGGATATCGAGGTTGGTTTAAAATGCGGTGAATCTTGATTTACTTCATATTTTTTAGGTACCTCCAAATATATATTTTCCTATATTACAGTGTGTTGACGATACCATTTTGATGTGTGATGAAAGTTGAGAGAATTTGTTGGCTCTTAAGTCCATTTTTAGAAGCTTTGAATCAGTCTTTAGATTGAAAGTAAACTTTTCAAAAAGTTGTATTTATGGTATTAGTGCACATGAGAGAATATCCTCAGAGCTGCATCCTCATTCTTATCTTGTGCAATAAGTGTTATTCGTTTCAAATTTTTGGGGTTAACCGATGCTGCTGACCAAGATGTAGAAGTACTTGGACTCATAAACTTGAATCTATGAGAAGAAAACTTTTGACTTGGAGTAGGAAACATATTTCAATGGGAAGTTGTGTGATGTTGATAAATTTAGTGCTCGATTGTTAGCAGTTATACTTCTTATCGCTCTATAAGATTCCAAAGACTATTATTAAGAAGACTATTTCAATACAACAAAACTTTCTTTGGGGAGGAATGGAGGATTGTAGGAAAGATTGTTGGGTTGGGGGAAATAGGTTTTGTTTACCAAAGGAGAAGGCCTTAGAATAAAAAATGTGGAGATTTTTTAATGAATCTTTGTTGTTAAATGGAAATGGAGGTATTTGGAGGATCGAGGCGATATGGTTTGAGTTGCTATCCCACGGGTATGGTATTTTATCTAACTTTTGTTTGTCAAATATAGGTACCTATTATAATTTAAATAATAATCCTCCATAAGAAATATTGGGTGTTGGAGAGCATATGAAATAATAATCCTCTAACGTCTGTTGCTTTTTTAGACTCAATTTGGTTGCGCCTTGGAAATGGGACACCTATCCGTTTTTGGCATGATAAATGGATAGGTTCATAAATACTTAAAAACATGTTTCTCATATTGTTTTCTATAGCCTTAAATAAAGAATGCTTAGTTTCGAAAATGGTAATTTCCATGGTTCAGTGTGGTCGTGAGATTGGTCTTGGCGGATGACCTTGTTCGAGTATGAGGACGATAGCTTGACAGCTGATCATAGCATTTGGGCGTATGTTCCTAGCTTTTTAATTTGGTTTTTTAAAATCACTTTATAGCTTCGAATAATTTTTTAGCTTGTTTCTAAACTTTGGGTTGAAATTGAATTATAATTCTATTATTTGCATTTTGACCCATGCTCGTTCTGTAGGCCATAACTTGAGCTCTGGATAGGGATGACAATATAATCCGCACCCGCGGGTACCCACCCAAACCCGCTTGATTTGGGCGGGGAAAACCCGCTTTGATTGGGTGCGGGTGTGGGTGCGGGTGCGGGTGCGGATTTTCCCCGAAATTAAATTTCGGGGGCGGGGACGGGTTTGGGGGTGGTGGTATCCACCCCGCACCCGCACCCGAACCCGCCCCGCAAGTAATATTAATGTAATTTTTAAATTTTATATACATACATATATATTGAATATACTTAATATTTTTTAAAATATTAAAAATTATAATATTATCTCTATAGAAAATATTTTTTTATTTTATAATTGTCTAAAAACAATTATTTTATTATATTAATTATAACAGATATGATTTTTAAATTTATAATTTTATATATATATAAATGGGTGCGGGTGCGGGCGGGGAAACCCGAAACCCGTTGCGGGCGGGGGTGGGTGCCTAAATTCTACACCCGCTATGAAACGGGGGCGGGTGCGGATTTTCCCCGACTAGTCGGGTGCGGGGGTGGAGGAGGCAAAATCCGCCCCCGCCCCGCCCCGTTGCCATGCCTAGCTCTGGATATCAGATTGAAACATGCGAGCAGTTATGGATGACAATATAATCCGCACCCGCGGGTACCCACCCAAATTCGCTTGATTTGGGCGGGGAAAACCCGCTTTGGTTGGGTGCGGGTGCGGGTGCGGATTTTCCCCGAAAATAAAATTCGAGTGTGGGGACGGTTGTGGGGGTGATGATATCCACCCCGCACCCACACCCGAACCCGCCTCGCAAGTAATATTAATGTAATTTTTAAATTTTATATACATATACATATTGAATATACTTAATATTTTTTAAAATATTAAAAATTATCATCTTATCTCTATAGATTTTTTATTTATTTATTTTATAATTGTTTAATAAAAATTATTTTATTATATTAATTATAATAGATATGATTTTTAAATTTATAATTTTATATATATATGAATGGGTGCGGGTGCGGGCGTGGAAACCCGAACCCCGTTGCAGACGAGAATGGGTGTCTAAATTCTACACCCGCTATGAAACGGGGGCGGGTGCGGATTTTCCCCGATTAGTCGGGTGCGGGGGTGGAGGAGGCAAAATCCGCCTCCGACCCGCTCCGTTGCCATGCCTACGAGCAGTCATTGGAAAGCTAAAAATCAAAACTACAACTTTTATGTTGGAATAAAATCTCAATGCCGAACTTTACTAGGCCTAAGTTACAGATTTCGTAATTTGGACTTTTGTAATAATTTTAAATTGTGGGCTACTTGTTTTTAAAGCCCAAAATCGAGCACTATATATTGAGAATTTTCTTTCCTTTATGGGAATGTAGTATTTTCGAACAGAATCAAAAATATAAACATTTTTTATTTTTAATTCTATGGAAGGCTAATTTCATCATATTAATCCACGAGTTCAGAGTTTCATCACACCTGGAGATTCAGGTTATACTGTCAATTCTGATTCATGATTCTATTTTCGTTTATTTGATTATATTGATATTCTGATTGCTTAAATTGAATTTCAATAGGATAGATTAAATTTATTTGACAAAATTTGGTTTCGTTTCTAATTTAATTGAATTATAATTTTGCGACGCTTGAAAGTTAATTATAATAATATTTTGATGATTGTGATGCTTAATCCAGTCAATGAAACTGAATTCATATAGGATTGATTACACTTGTTTGATCAATTCTATAGTCAAATGAGAATAGAATCACAAATTAGGAATTAAACTCATTGATAGAATCTGTGATAGGTTCGAAACTCGAATAAGTGGATTAATCGTTTTGCTCATCTGTTCAAACTAAATCATTATAAAAACATGTTTTCTATAGCCTTAAAAAATCATTATAAATACTTAAAAACATGTTTCTCATATTGCTTTCTGTAGCCTTAAGTAAAGAATGCTTAGTTTCGAAAATGGTAATTTCCATGGTTCAGTGTGGTTGTGAGATTGGTCTTGGCGGATGACCTTGTTCGAGTATGAGGACGATAGCTTGACAACCCTTAAAGGTCTTTTGGAGTATATTCCATCTTCTATTTCAACAAAAGATTCATTCAAATGGAGTAATGATCGTGCACAAGGATAACAAAAATATTTTATAAAAATAGTATATTTGACTTCAAAGAGTATGAAAGAAGATTCATGTTTTTGAAGAAAATCTAAAATAAGATTTGATTCAGATTTATAATTGAAGAAAATCTAAAATAAGATTTGATTCAAATTTATAAATGATAAAAATATAAAATAAGATTTGATTCATATTTATAATTGAAGAAAATCTTTGACCAAGTTGAAAAGATGATATGGTCAAGATTTGAAGAAGATTTGATCAAGATTTGAAGAAGATTTGATCAAGATTTATCTACAACAAAATATGAACATTATCAATCTGAAGAATTTACAAACACAATTTGAACAATATACGAACATAATCAATTTGAAGAATTTACAAACTCAATCTGAACAAGATATAATTCAGAATTAAACAAAAACTAAATTGAAGCCCAAATTTTAACTATAAATAGATACTTAAGTATAAAAGAGTAGAAGAACTCAAGCTCAAAATTCCAAATTCATCTTAGAGTTCAAAGAGAGAAACACTTGTTCAAGTTAGAAATATTTTTTGAGTGTTCGTTTCTTAGAGTGTGAAAGTTATTATTATTATTATCAGCTTTGTTAGAAGCAAACATTTAAAGTTCTAATCTTTTGTATCCAACCTGATAGTGGTTTAGTTCCTTCTTCAATTTGGGGTTGTCAGGTTGTTAGGAGAAGACTTGACTTGTAGGATCAAGGTGGTTAGTTCATTCTTTCATCTAGGGTTGTTAGGAGAATACTTGACTTGTAGGGTCAAGGTGGTTAGTTCCTCAAAAGTCTGGGGTTGTCAAGCTGTTTGGGAAGTCTGGCTTGGAGGGTCAGGTTCTTTGTAACTCAAGGTATTGAATTAGTGGATTAAAGCCTTTTGAATGAGGAGACTGGATGTATCCAAGTTAGTGGTGAACTAGGATAAATCATGTGTCCAATTATTTATGCTTTCATAATTTGTTGCCTCTGCATCCAATTACTTCTTATCTAAGTAATTCATAAAAACCAACCAACCTTCATCAAATTAGCAAAAAGTTATCAACTTTGGCAAACACAATTCAATTCCCCTTTCTCGTGTTTGCACTTTCACTACCTTGCGTTGATTGGAATTATTTCAGGTTCAGTTGGCCTTGGTTGTCCATTATGTTTTAACCATAATGATACTGTTGACTGTCTTTTTTTCACTTTTAATTTTTCATCCAAAATTTGGGATGCTATTCATTGGATGGGATGCCCCATTATACCCCACCACTTTCCGTTCTCAAAATTTTGGCAACAGAAGTTGATTATGTAGTGCCGACGACAACAACATCGTAGCCACATAATATGGTGTGCGACAATGTGAGGTATTTGATTGTTACGTAGTAAGATTATGTTTTCGGATGGTTGTGCTAATTTTAAAAGTTTGGTAGCGAAAATAAAAATTATCTCTTGGGGCTGGTTCTAGTCGAAAGAAGGAAAATATTGTTCCTTAAATTACTCGAATTGGTGTACCAATTCTATAGAATATCTTTCTCTGATGTAATTTTGATGTAAGTTTTGAGACTCTGTAATGGGCTAAAGTATATATTGTGCTCTTATTAATTCATTTTGGTTATTAAAAAAATGTGGCTATTCATAACATCCCTCAAGTACAAGATATCAATGAGTTTCTTCCTCAAACACCACTAGAAATTCAAACTCAACAACCTCAAGAGCTATTGTTATTAAGCAGATCCAATAGAGAGAGGAGATATGTAATTAGAGATGATTATATAGTATTTCTTCAAGAACAAGATTATGGCATTCGTTTGATTGAGGAAGATCCCATCAACTTCAGTCAAGCTATTAGGAGTCATAACTCTCTTAAGTGGGTTGATTCCATGAAGGATGAAATGAAATCAATAGTCAGAGTGGGTTGATTCCATGAAGGATGAAATGAAATCAATAGCTGACAATGATGTTTGGAATCTCGTTAAATTACCTGAAGGAAATAAACCCATTGGTTGTAAATGGATATTTAAAACCTAAAGGGATTCAAATGGTAATATTGAGAGATATAAAGATCATCTTGTTGCAAAGGGATTTTCACAAAAAGAAGGCATCAATTATAAATATACTTTATCTTTGGATTCCTCGAAAGACTCTCTTTGAATCATAATGGTGATGGCAACTCATTTTGATTTGGAGTTGTATTAGATGAATGTAAAAATTGCAATTCTAAATGGAAACATTGGAGAAATGATTTATACAGTTCAACCTGAAAATTTTGTGTTAGGAGACCCAAAGTCCATGGATTGCAAACTTAAGAAATCCATCTATAGCTTTAAATAGGCTTCTCGTCAATGATATTTCAGATTTCATCAGGTTTATCCTCTTTCGATTTTGAGGCTAATCTAGTAGATGATTGTGTATACCAAAAGTTCAATAGGAGTACATTAGTTTTCTTGGTATTATATGTAGATGATATCCTTTTGGTAAGCAATGATATAAGCTTATTGCACGAAACCAATAAATTTTTCACAGAGATTTTCAAGATGAAAGATCTTGGAGACGCCTCATTTGTCTTAGGAATCCAAATACTTAGAGATATCTCTGGTGGTATTTTGGGATTGTCGCAGAGGAGCTATATCGATAAGTCTTGGATAGGTTCTTCATGAAAGATAGTAAACTTGGAGATACACTCATTGTTAAATGAGACATGTTTAGTCTCAAACAATGTCCCGTTGCGGATCTTGAAAAGAAAGAGATGCATATAAGTTCCTTAAACTTCAGCTGTTGGGAGTCTCATGTATGTTGAAGTTTGCACTCGGCCTAATTTAGCCTTCATTGTAGGAGTTCTTGGCAGACATCTAAGCAGCCCCGATATGCAACATTGGATGACAGTAAAGCGTGTTATGCGCTACCTAAAGAGAACAAGAGACTTCATGCTCACTTACCAGAAGTTAGAAAGCTTGGAGATCATTGAATATTTTGATTTTGGAGGATGCTCAAAAAGTAGACGTTCCACATCTGATTATATCTTCCTCTTGGTTGAAGGAGCCGTCTATTTGAAGTCTGCCAAATAGACTTTACTGGCGTCTTCCTCAATGGCAACATAATTGTGGCTTGTTTTGAAGCATCAAATCATGCAATGTGCCTGCGAAACGTTGTCATATGCCTAAGCATCATTGAGAGCATCCAAAGGCCCTTAATCTATTGTGACAATAGTGCAGTTATTCTCTACTCAAACAACAATATAAGTTCTACAAAGTAAAAATTTATCAATATAAGTACTTTGTTGTGAAAGAAAGAGTTTAGGAGAAACAAATTTCGATAGAACATATAGGAACATACTTAATGCTAGTTGACCTACTAACTAAAGGATTACCACCTAAGGTCTTTCATAAAGCATGTTGCTCACATGGGTGTTGGTTTTGAGATTGCCTTAGATCAGTGGGAATCTTTCCTTATTTATCTTATGTTCTATACTTTAATGGGAAACTTTGTATTACTATTGATTTTCTGCAAAAATAAAGTTGACGAGGTATTACTGTTATAACAACATTATATTTTGGTTATGTGCAAATATTTTGTTTTAAATTGCACCTAAAGAACTTCAGTTTGATTTCACTAAAGATTTCAGTTGGACCAGTTGGAAATATACATGATTTAGAAATCACATTGCATTGAATTTCCATGATACTCATCCATACTGATCTATGTCATCAAATGTATTAATATGGTGGTCATTGGTGTTAGTCACGTTGGCGGACCATATTGTAAAATGACAATTTAAAAATAAATAACATTCAACACACACTTAAAGAACCTTGATGTAATCATTACAATTTATTGCCCAAATGAGAGACCATTAGAATATTTATATTATATTATATTCTAATAGTATTATGTGAGCATATGTTTTTCTATTATAATGATATTAGTTATTTTTTAATAAGTGCCTAAATAGAATTGCGACCAGATTAAGAAAAATGTTGAATAGATCTCTAATTAAATAATTAATTAAATTATTATTTAATTGATATAGACCAAAATTATAGGTGGATGTCAATTGGTGATCAACCTATATATACAAGCTATCGTCCCCAATATCATACACAAGTAAATAGTCTATTCTCCCCATCTAAAAAACGTTCATACATCAAAAGTACTAATTGACGAAGAACCACAAACCAACGAGTTCTTGATGCTCGTCTTTCCACTTTGTGTTTTAGGATTACCGTTGAAACATCTTTTCGCTATGGATTACTGTTATTAAATTTATTTAATATGTATATTTAATTATACTTCTATGATAATAGTTAACAATGTATATTTACTCAATTTTCTCAATTACTTAAATATTATTATTATTATTATCCTTCTTTTTGCAAATAATTATTTGTTTGCAAGGCTAATAATAAGGAATCTACGGTTCTAAAAGAAATATTAGAAATCTATGATAAAGCATTTGGTCAAATAATTAACCTACAAAAGTCATAAGTATTTTTTAGTTAGAATACTATAGACGCCATGAAACAAATGATTACTACGAATCTTGGGGTAAAAGACTATCTAGACACAAGTAAATATTTGTGTCAACCATCAATGATGGGAGCACAATAAGAAGCAAATTTATGATTACTTGAGAGAGCGACTTTGGAGGAAAATCCATAGATGGTCGTGTAAGCATTTAACGAAAGTTGGTAAAAAGATATTGGTTAAATCATTGGCTCAAGCAATCCCTACTCACTGCATGAGTACTTTCTTACTCCCATCTACTTTAGGTGAAGAGTTATAAAAAAGAGTTAACTATTTTTGGTGGGGTTTGAGTAGAAATTTGAGGAGCAAAATCAATTGGTTAAGTTAGGAGAAATTAACAATGAGGAAGAAGTACGTGGGGATGAGATTTAGACATTTTTATGTGTTCAACCTATCCATGCTAAGAAAGCAAGGTTGGAAACTTTCAACCAACCAAGATGCTATAGTAACTCGTGTCGTCAACACAATATTATCCAAATAGTGACTTCATGGGGCTCACTTAGGCCATAATCCTAATTATGTATGGAATAACATCCATTCTTCCTAGGTGGTGGATAAATTGGGAGCTAGATAGAAAAATGAAAAATAGTCGTAACATTACGGTGTGGAGAGATCTTTTAACATTAGCCCTTACATACAATCCCATGTTATTCTAGGTACAAACATTTTCCTCTTGTCGACCTCATTGACCACACTAACCGTCGTTGGGATGCTAATTTGGTAGAGGGATTATTTGTTGATCAAGAGACTTTGTGTGTCATGAATATGCCATTGCATGATGTGGATAGTGAGGATAAACTAATATGATGCAAGGGTAGGGATGAAGTGTTTAAATTTAAATCAACGTACTATTGTGTCATAGAGGAATTAATAAATAATACTCACCTACCCAAAGAAGGAAATTGGATGATCATATGAAACTTGAAGGTTTCACATGAAATTAAGTTGTTTGTGTGGCAGATTTCTAGAGGATGTCTTCCTACTAGAATGAATCTTCAACACAAACGAGTTAGTTGCCCTAGTATTTGTCCTTGTTGTAACTCAAATGACAAAACAAAATGACACTTGTTCTTCAAATGCGCGCATGCGAAAGTAGTTTGAAGAGAAAATGGAGTTTGGGATAGGCATGTTGAAGTAATTGCAGACACAAATTGTTTCAATGTTTATTTCTTTAAACTCTTTTCTACCCTATCACTTCAGAATGTTAATGAGTTTGTCATACAGTTTTGGTGCATATGGCGAAGAAGAAATGAGAAACTATGGGACAAACAATGAGAAGCCGATTAGGATGCCAAGGAACTTTAACTTGTGAGTTTCTTCAATAATGTCAATTAGTTAGAAGAAAACACGCCACAAGTAATGCTCAAAGACAAGATAGATTGGACTTATCAAGGAAGAAACTAGATAGGGGGAGCTTAAGGGTGTGATTGCTTGTGAAGAGAAATTGAGAAGAGAGAAAGATGTGTGAAAGAGTGTGGAAAGAGAAGAAGATGTAAGAAATAAAGTAGATTTGATGTATTGTTGGATTTAGGAGAAAAAGAATAGAAATTGAAGAGAGATAAGTGTTGTTTATTTTTAAAGTACTAAAATGCCCTTTTAAACCTTCCATTAAACTTAAATTATGTTTACTTTTTTTTTTATTAATTTAACTTAAGCAATTAAATTTAAACAATTAAATTTTAGATACAAATTTAATAAATTTACTTTTGGTTTGAAATTAAATAGTAAATTAATTTAAGATAATTAAATTAATTAAGTAGAACCACAACAATCTTAGGAACAACAAAATATAAAACTGAGGGGAGTTAAATTCAACAACCAAAGGCATGCATAAAAGTAAAATAATAGTGATAAGCAAAAAGGTAGAGAGAAGGGTATTTAATGAAAAGGGAATAAATTTGAGCATTTGTTCGCACATGAGAGGAGAAAGGGAAAGTCCTTGTGTCCACCATAATCCTATCTCTCTTCAGTATCTTTTGGCAATTCCAAACAAGAGTGATTGTCTCAATCTCTTCTCTTTCTCTCTTAGCTATTTCTCCCAAAATAAATAAAGATTAAGTGCAATGTATATGCTACGTTATTTTCGCAACAAAGGCATTACGCTATGTCAGCTCAAGAGGAGGAGGCTACAAGTTATCACAAAGTTTGGGTTTGGTTTGTCCAAAGAGTTATCATCGAGTTGGATTGTAAGGCAATGGTAGATGAGATCAGGGTTAATTTTATTTGGAGGCAAACAAATTGCAAGGGCGTCAAGATTTTATTCTAGCTCCCAAGTTTTAGACTTTACCTCAAATTGTATCACAAATTTAAATTTGAATGAAATGAAATAAGTTTGTTATTGTAAAAAAAATGTATATATTGTGATTCTATAATAAATGATAAAATTTAATTTTTATCAACTGATAATGTAATTTTTTATTTATAAATTCATCGTATCATAAATGATTATACATGTAACTTTAGAAGTAATTGTGATAAAAATTAAATATTATTATTAATTTAACGGTATAAAAATTATTTACGTTAAATTCTAAATCATATTACAATTATTTTTTTCGGAATGATATTATAGTTTTATTACTAAACATATTAATCATTTAAAATTATTTGTGTCTATTGCACTGTTGAATTGAAGATCTAATTTACATCTTTTAAGAAGAAAAGAAAAACTAATTTACAGCTATAGCAGGTGAGTGAGGAATCACCGGGATAGAATACTGCGAAACAAACGGACTGCGGCAGTCTCCGGTCTCCACCATCAACAAGCATCCTAATAACCTTACTTCATCTGTTCCTTTTCTTTTTCCTATATTCTCCAAAAGGTAATTAATTTCACATTCTTCAACCCACCGTATTAATATTCTTTACTCACATTCTCAAAATCAACGTACCACTTACTTCTCTGTTCTCATTATTAGGTTTCAATTTTCGGCATTTCGCTATGTCGAGCAGGAACCGCGGCCAACCTCATCCTCCTCATCTACCTCACGCCGCCATATCTCCACCGATCCACGATCCCATCTTCGCCATGCGAGGAGGAGGTGGAGGCCATCCACCTCATCCATCTCTTCTAGAAGATTTCCGTGAATCTCAATTAGGGTTAGGCCACCGTCCACACCACCTCCACCCAGCTGCCGTCATCGAGGAACGCCTCGCCGTGCAGCACGGTGAGATTCAAGGCCTATTGGGAGACAACCAGAGATTGGCCGCCACTCACGTGGCACTAAAGCAGGAACTGGAAGCTGCTCAACATGAATTACAAAGGATGGCGCATTTTAAGGACTCTCTTAGGGCTGATACTGAGGGAAGGATGAGGGAATTGTATGAGAAGGCGGCACAGTTGGAGGCCGAGCTTCGTGGTGCCGATGCGGCCAGGGCTGAGCTTCAACAGCTTCATGGTGATATTAAAGAGCTTACTGCTGTTAGGCAGGATTTGTCCGGTCAGGTTCAGGCGATGTCGCAGGATTTGGCTAGGATGACTGCTGATTTGAAACGGATGCCGGCTTTGAGGGCTGATGTTGATGGAATGAAACAAGAATTGCAATGTGCAAGGTAGTACTAGAGTTGCATTCAAATATGATTGATGGAACTGTTGAAATTGGGATCATTATACAAATATGATTGATGTGATCGAAATTGCAGTCATGTTGCCGTCACAATGTAAAGAATAAAAAAATCTTGACATTGTGTTGCAATTTAAATTTTGACATTGTGACTGCAACTTACATTTTCTTTTGAATTATGTCACTGGACATTGATTTGTGGACTGATTATTGAGTACTGAATCCTATACATGGAAATTAACAATATATCTACAAGAGCTGCAATTCTATAATCAACGATGAAGAAAACCTTTTCACAACCAATAGTGGAGATAGTTATGTGGATCAAATTGATAGCTTGATAGGAAGTTGTTAGGATATAGAATATAGAATAATTAGAGTTAGTAGATGTTAGTTTGTTAGGTGGTTGTTAAGAGTTGTTATTTTGGTTATTCTTAGAGAGTCTTTAAATTGCCCTCAATTGGTAGAGGGGAAAGATAGCTTTGAAGAATTAACTTGTATACTAGCGAATGCTCTAGTGAGAAAGGAGAGTACTCCTTTGGGGTAGCCTTGAGTACAAGGTTATCATCATTGTTAATCTCTTATATCTTCTTTTCAACCTCACTACATAAATAATAAGTCATCCTTTTATTTAGAATCCTTATCTTTATTCACTTGAATTTGTTTTTACACCCTATTGTAGGAATTTTTTCTTGCACAGAAGTCCTAATCCTATTATAAATTATGTGAAATGACAGATCATTAAGTCTAAATCACAAAAATGCATATATTTGTCATTTTAAATTATGTTTTGAATGTTAGACGTGTGAGTCCCAGTATATATTAATACTATTCTTATTTTTTGTTGCATCTTCCCCTTTAGAGCTGCCATTGAGTATGAGAAGAAAGGATTCACGGAAAACTATGAACATGGTCAAGTGATGGAGAAGAAGTTGATTGCCATGGCTCGTGAGATGGAGAAGCTTCGGGCAGAGATTGCAAATGCAGAGAAAAGAGCACGTGCTGCAGCTGCTGCTGGGAATACAGGTATATACAATTGTTCATGCATGTGTATTTATATTGCCTTGTGGAATTTCGGCTGATTAATTGACTAAATCTTGCCTTTTTCCGTGAAAATTATGAATTTAGATTAATAATTTTCTAACTTTGTTTGCTGTCCTTTGCTTTAATTTATTGTTAGGTCCAGGATATCATGCAAATTATGGCAATGCTGAGACTGGATATGCTGGAAATCCTTACCCTGCCGCATATTATGGCATGAATCAGAACCAGAATCAGGTAGCATTTGTCCTACTTCAAAGTTCAAATGTATCTTCTTAAGGATAGTTGACCATAGAATATGGCATTTGACAGCCTGAGAAACTGAGTGGACCTTCCCTAATCAAAGGATAACTGTTGGTTTTCATTTCTCACTTAAATCACTTCCATTTAGCTTTCTTGGAAAATCTTTCGATTGTTCAGTACTTTGGTTGAATTGGAAGGAGCAGCTCAACTATGTATTAGTAAATCCTTTAACTTGTCAATACTTACTCACGTATAGATATAGAAATATCATTATTATAAACTACTAATAAAATATAGATAATTCTAGAGAATATCTTTACTAAGAAGATATTATTCATATAATATATTTATTATATATTACTAATAAAATATTCTTATTACTTAGGCACCCTACTAATTGCTTAAACACCTCACTAGTAAACTTAGTCACTAGTCATCTTAGCCTTCCTTTCAGAAACCCTCCATATTTTGGCTTTGCCCATAATACCCTTATCGGTTATTGTGTTCCCGTCAACATATGTCAATGATAGTGTGTGTACAAATAAGAACTTAATGCTGATAGGAGGATATGGGTGCATGTGGAAAGTTCTTTTCTATTGGTTGCATGTTATTATGGTCCCTATTTGGTCAGTAAGCAGATTGACCGAGCGACATTTGAATTGACGCTACCTTCCCAAGTTTGAATTCATCCTATTTTTCATGTGTAACAACATAAGAGGGCAGTTAGATCATCTTCAATGAGGTGCTTAGTAGAGATGTTTGCTGGTTAAGCATCCATCGTCGAAGTCACTTCTTGATAAGAGCGAGGTGCTTATTTAAGCACTTTTCTTATGTGTAGGGGTATAGTGCTAGAGTTAAGTTAAAATGTTGATGAGTTGTAAAAATGTGGGGTCATAATCAGGCCTATATCATAAACATTTTTGAAAGGTTGAAGAGATGATGTGCTGAAGTTGTAAAAAGTATAAAAGAGTGATGTATAGGTGTATACGGATACACTCACTCTAGACCTCCAAAATGTAAAATTGTGGGGTGCTGGGTTGGAGATGCTCCAAGGGCCCATTAGGTTGAAATTGAACCTCCAGACCTACAAGCAGAGTCGTGTTTCTATTTAGCAAATATTGATCTAGGTGCAGAGTAGAACAGAACAGAACTCAAGAGGTGCTGGGTAATTAGGGGATTTTGAATTAGGAAAGGAGGCATTCATAATTTTTTAAGAAACTGAGCTGTTCAGTTGTGAATGAAGTGGTTCTTTGTAAAGAGGATTTTTCCTTGTTATTTTCGTTGGTTGGAATGTTACCTTTCATGGAGTTCCCATACAAAACATTAGCTACTTTTTACCGGGTTTTCTTCTTAAACTTCAACATTGTAGTATTTATGTTTGATCTGGAGCTTTTCTCTGTATATGGAAGCTTTGCACAAGATTCAGATGGTCAATTTGTTGGTTTGGGGTTGTTATTATGGCTCTCCCCTGACTTCCACCTGTTAAAATGTTGTCAGTTTATCGCCATGGCATTATGGCATGGTGGATTTTGTTCCAGCCGCCATAGGCCACAGTGCCTATTATATCTGCTGTGTTTTTGCCATAGGATGCAACGCCATTTTTGGTTGGCCTCCATAATTCGCCATTGATATCTAACCTCCAGTACTCCATGTTCGATCTTTCAAACTGGTGGTCATTTTAAATTGATCAGTTTTTTATCTGTGGATGACAAAATGGCATTCCAGAGCTTGCTTGCAAAGAGCTTAATTTATTTACAACCCTAAATGGATTTGACTATATATTATATATTGGTGGAAATTTTTGTAGTATATGATGTGTACTGCACATTTTCCACCTTTAGGTCGATTTGGATATTTATTATATACTAATAATGGCAAATTTCAGGTACAGCCTGGTGTGGAGAATTTTCCACAATATGGACCTGGACCTGCTGCTTGGGGTGCATATGACATGCAGCGAGCTCAAGGACAAGGACATAGATAGACTTCTATCCTGTTAAGCAATCTTATAACGAGTATCCTGGGCAGCAACTTTCTAGATTGGTTAGGGGTTCTACTCATGGACATCACGGGAAATTGTTTCTTAGATGCTCCTTGAAATTGTACTTATATTAGAAGGCTCTTATTAGCATGTTTGTATATGGTGTCAATTGATGGATATTTTGCTTTATAGGGTGTGGCAGTTATGCTAACCTTGCTCCTTTGTCTTTAGCTTAAGTTTTTCATCTACTCCTATTTCATATTGATAATTCAAGGTTGGTTATCATCAACATGGTTCAACTACAGTTAGATTTTATGTAAAATATTAGCTACGTGTTAACCAACCCCACCACCAAGGAGAACAAGGGAAATAACAGTTGTTCGTGTTCCCTCCTTCATTTGTAATAGGCTTTCTTTGCTTAAGGTATACGATCACTTTGGAACTGGTTTAAATTAAAAGCTGAAAAATAGATGGATTTGATGTAATTATCAGCTGCTTGGCAACCATCACCAGCCCTCGAGAAAACATGGAGATAAAATTGTTCTTGTATTCCTCCTTCGTTCTTAATAGGCTTTCTAAGAAGCATAGCGAACGTGCTCAAGGCACATGAAATCTATGGTTGAGTACTTGATAGTAAGGAAATTGAAAATATTTGCTAGATCGAGTTATACCTTAACATACAAAGGATTTTTCTATCTTGAACACTTTGATTCTTTATTCTTTGTTGCTATACATTACGAACTTGAGTTTAAGAAATGCTTCCTGTAGCCATTTTGCTTTACAATTTGATAGGACATTAAGGTTTTGTTTGATCTATATGGCCAACCTCACCTAACAAGAAAGGCTGTGGTTGTTGTTGTAAATGTTTCATGGTTGGTTATAAATATTGGGTGGTGAGCTCAACAGAGGTATATAAAGATCATAAAAAATTGGAAGTGATACCGTTAATGAACATAGACCCAAATTGCCTTTCAAAAGACTTGATTTTTAACGAAACACAACGGTATCATTTGAGTCATGTAACTACTAGTAGGAAAAGGTTTTAATTTTGGTGGTATCTGTCTTGTTTTAATTTTCTATGATTGTTTTCATGTTTTTTTATTTGTGCTCTATTATTATTTTGACACGTTTTATTTTTAGGGTTATGAATGTTGGTCCCAAATTTGTTGTGTGACTCTGATAAACTGATAATCACATTTGCATGTTGGAGTATGCTCTCTTTTTTACTTTTTTTGGGAGTGTGATAGGAATGGGTTAGACCCCACGAGTGACGAGGGGATATGTTAGTTAACAGAGATGAGGTGAAGCCTAAACAGTAACGAGTATATGTGAGAAAGAATAAGAAAGGGAATGCAGGAAAAGTGAGATTGTCTAGCTAACATAGTTAATTAGTATTCCCCTAATAAATAGGAGTGTATGGGGAATTAGTTTGTGGAGGATTTTATCATTTTTCAGTTTGCACCTTAGAGGTTGGGAAATGAGAGAATTGTTTTCTCTAATTGAGGAGCTTTAGCTCTGGAATCATTTTATGTTTTCATATCCATTAATACAATAATTCTTTTCATCTAATTCTATCTTACCTTTGTTCTATCAATTGGTCCGACCTGTTGTGTTCATGCAAACCAGAATGGACGCAAGAATCACTGGAGTTGAGGATCGTTTGGGATGTGTGGAGGCCAACATTATGTGAATTCATTGGTTTTGAAATTCAGAGAGCGTTGGCGATGCGTGACACGTCTCAGAATAGTATTACAACAGTCACCTCACTGTTAGATGAATTGCGTTTAGCTGCGAATAAGGTGGAATTGCTGGTGTTTACCGGTGATGATCCAGTTGCTTGGATCGCTCGAGTAGAAACGTATTTCGAAGTACAAAGCATTTTTGCAGATGTGAGGATTCAATTGAAGAAGCTCAATATGGAAGGTCCTACGATTCATTGGTTCAATTTATGGCGTGATTCTATGGAGGATCTGTCTTGGGAGAGTTTGACAGAAGCGATGATCATTAGTTTTGGTGGTGGTCGTTTGGAAAATTCTTTTGAGGAATTGAAGGAATTAAAAAATATGGATATGTGGAGGATTACATTGCTGAATTTGAATTGTATTCTTCACAGTGTGGCCGTTTACCAGAACAACAGTTTCTTGGTTATTTCATTGGTGGTTTACGTCATGACATTCGTTATCGTGTGCGTACCTTCAAGCCTCGTAATCAATTGGCTCATGATGTTGAGAGTGAATTTGCAGTTGTTTCGAGGCAGGGATCCGGAACAGATCTGCAAACCTTACCCAGATTAACAACAATGTGGTTAAAATGCGTAGCGGTTCGGGTCCTAGATCTCAAACCGGGTCAACGCGCCTTCCTAATTCTACAACATCTTCACGTCCAAATTCTGTTGATGTTTCACGCCACCACTCACGTGGCGTTCGCCATTTACCAAGTGCAGAGGCTAATAAGCATCGCGTGAAGGGGCTCTGTTTTTGTTGCAATGAATGATGAGATCCCCTCCATCAATGTGCAACAAAGCAATTACAATTGATTATCTTGGGGGATAATGAAGTGGTCAACAATGAAGGAGATATTGTAGTGTTGGAGGTTGAGTCGAAAGAAGAGATTGAACAAGAGGAGTTAGAATGTAAAGTGATGGGAGTTTTTGGTGTACCCACCACTCCAAACCAAAACCAGGTTTGCACAATGAAAGTGGAGGGCTATTTGCAAGGTGCATATATTTTGGTTATTATTGACAGTGGTGCCACACATAATTTCATATCTCCTAAGGTGGTTGAAGCTCTGGGACTGCCTATGGTACCTTCTAATCCCTTAGGTGTTAAGTTAGGAGATGGTCATCGTGTCCTAACTATGGGTAGACGTAAGGGAATTCAGGTGGACGTGGGAACAGTGTAGATTTGTTTTGATGCTTATGTGTTAGAGTTAGGAGGTGTGGATCTGATTTTGGGAGTTGTTTGGCTGGAAACTTTGGGGAAGGTGACCATGGATTGGAAAGAAATGTTTATGGTGTTCAACCATAAGGGCGATATGGTGAAATTCCTTGGCCAAGCTTTAGATGAGAATATGGCTACTTTTTAAAGCATTATCACTTCTTCCCCGATGATAACAGGTTGTGAATGGCCTACCTTGATAGAGGTGATAGGTTCACAAGTGCCTCATGTCTCTGATCAACATACTAAAGAGTTGCACGGGTTGTTAGATCAGTTTGCTCCTACAAGAAACACTAGCCATTCCATTGAATTTTTGCAGGGTGCTAGTCCGGTAAGTCTGAGGCCTTACAGATATCCTAATTTACACAAGGATGAAATTGAAAAACAGATTCAGAGTCTTATGTAGCAAAGGGTGATTAGAAACAACACTAGTGCTTTCTCTAGTCCAGTTATTTTGGTCAAGAAGAAGGGTCAATCTTGATGCATGTGTGTAGATTACTGTGCACTTAACAAGGTTACAATTCAAGATAAGTACTATATCCCTATTGTAGATGAATTGTTAGATGCATTACATGGCTTTGGTTATTTCTCTAAGCTTGACCTTAAATCTAGTTATCATCAAATTTGTATGAAGGAAAAGGATATTCATAAAACTGCATTTTGTACTCACGAGGCTCACTATGAGTTTATGGTGATGCCATTTGACCTTACTAATGCCCCTACAACCTTTCAATCAGTGATGAATGATATTTTTAAGCATTTTTTAAGGAAGTTTGTATTGTTTTTTTAATGACATACTAGTATACAACACTAGTTGGATTGCTCATTTGCAACACTTGGAGATGGTTCTAAATTTTTTGAAACAACATCAGTTTGTGGCTAAAGGGAAAAAGTGTGCTTTTGGTCAACACCAAGTGGAATATTTGGGCCATGCCATTTCCAAAGCAAAGGTTGTTGTGGATTGTGCCAAGGTTAGCAATGTGTTACAATGACCAGTCCCTAAGAATGTATAGGGGGTGAGAGGTTTTTTGGGGTTAACTAGTTATTGTAGAAAGTTTATAGCTAACTATGGAAAAATTGGTAAAACCTTGACAAAGAAGGTTGGTTTTAGATGGAATGTAGTAGCTTCCGAAGCTTTTGAGAAATTAAAAGTAGTTGTTACAACTGCTCCAATTTAAGCCTTGCCTAATTTCCATTTGAAATTTAATGTGATGCCTCAGGAAAAGGGGTTGGTGTTGTGTTATTGCAATCTAAATGTCCCATTGCGTGTTTTAGCAAGGCTTTTGAATCATTTAGGTTATCTAAATCGACCTATGATAAGGAGTTGATGGCTTTGGTGTTAGCTATTCACCATTGGAGACATTATTTGTTAGGAAGGTGATTTGTGGGTTATTCTAATCAAAAGAGTTTAAACACTTGTTACATCAACGTATTACCACATCAAATCAGTAGGAATGGATGGCTAAGTTGTTGGGATTTGACTTTGAGGTGGTGTATAAGGTGGGAATGGAAAATAAGGTGGCTGATGCTTTATCTAGACAACATGAGGATGCTGATATTCATGCTCTTAAATCCTATCCTATTTGGCAGCAGAATAGCCAATTGCAACAAGACGTATCGCAGGATCCCTGGCTTAAAAGCATTGTGGAGGCTATTCAAAAGGATTCTAATGCTAAACCTGAGTTTTCTTTAAAAGGTGGCATCTTGTTCTACAAAAATAGGTTAGTTATACCGACTAAACTCACCATTTATTGAGGATCTACTTAAGGATTTTCATTCTTCTCCTAGTGGAGGTTACTCTGGCTACCTACACATTTATAAGAGAATGGTAGACACTTTATATTGGCAAGGGATGATGAAAAAGGTGCAATATTTTGTGAAAGTTTGTGACACTTGTCAATGACAAAAATATGCCGCGACTACGCCTAGTGGGTTACTACAACCATTACCTATTCCAATTTTGGTGTGGAGTGAGATATCTATTGATTTCGTCACTTGTTTGTCCAAAAGTAACAGATTTGAAGCTATCTTGGTTGTTGTCCAGCAACATGTAAACTACATTCTACTTTTCATGTGTCTCAATTGAAGAAAGTTGTGGGCAATTATACTGCTACAACTGGATTACCTATCAGTTTGGAGTATGAAAATGGGGACATTATTCCTGCTAAGGTTTTGTCATGGAGGGATAAGTTTGATGGTGGGCTGCATAAGAGAGAATGGTTGATTCAATGGGAAAGGAAGAATGTTGAAGATGATACATGGAAAGAGGAATTGTTGCTGAATAGTCAATTCCCTGATCTACGCCTTAAGGACAAGACTAATGTTGAAGGTAGGGGTGATGATAGGAATGGGTTGGGCCCCACGAGTGATGAGGGGGATTGTTAATTAGTTAATAGAGATGAGATGAGGTCTAAACAGTGATGAGTATATGTGAGAAAAAATAAGAAAGGGAATGCAGGAAAAGTGTGATTGCCTAGCTGACATAGTTAGTTGGTATTCCCTTAATAAATAGGAGTGTATGGGGAATTAGTTTATGGAGGATTTTATCATTTTTCAGTTTGCACCTTAGAGGTTGGACAATGAGAGAATTGTTTTCTCTAACTGAGGAGCATTAGCTCTGAAATCATTTTCTGTTTTCATATCCATTAATACAATAATTCTTTTTTCATCTAATTATATCTTACCTCCATTCTATCAGAGTGGGGGTTAGTTTTCATGAATATAGGACGAAAATTGATACCAAATTGCTAGAGAGATAGCCCTTTCTTCTGTTGTATTTATGACAATTTTGGTATACAATAAATCCCTTGATTAGTTAACTATTGCATAATATATTTCCTAAGCTATATTACTAATCATGATTTCTGCGCAAAAGAGGGAAATTGGGAAATTAAATATTTACAAAACAAGAAATAAGTAAACTACAAACAAGAAAATAAATTACGTATCAAAATTCCCCTTTTAAGATAATTCATATGTCATATACTTCAAACTTGTTACAGTAATGAGTTATCCTTAGGCCTCTATATAAATACATGTTTATTTGACAAAACTTCATTTCGCAAAAAGCTATTTCAACCAAATAAATTCACATGAGTAAGAGTTATAGCTCAATACTATACCTACATACTCATCTAGCAACAGAGCATCTAGCCAAATGTAAGATTTCCTACGATGAGAACACAATAACCAAATGTTGATCATCTATCATTAGAGCGTCTAGCCCAATCTGTATCAGTATATACAACATCAATGTAACCTCTGTTATCTTAAACTAACCCTTTTCTTAGAGAACTCTTAGAGTCTGTTTGCGAGTTGAATTTTAGAGAAAAATACTTTGGAAAATTAAACCTATATTTTAATATATATTTAATATTTAAAAAATTAATAGATCAACATAATAAATGAGTATATAGTATTATATTGTTCTTTTAATTTTAATATATATATATATATATATATATATATATATATATATATATATATATATATATATATATATATATATATATAAACTTAACCGTTCAAAATTCTCTAAAAACCAACTCATAAATAGTAACAACAAGGAATGTGTGAGGTCTGGTCATAAATAGTATAACTCAACTTACTACTCTTCAACTACCAAGGTCAAAATTAGTATATAGATAACTCAACTTACAGTCTAACATCCAAGTTTCCTCCATAATCTCAGTGATGGCGACACTTGTTTCATGATCATCTCTTCTAATAACAATATAGTATGCGACCTTGATTCCCACCGTAGTAAATGATAGAGAAATTAGATCAATAATGAACAAACAGGAAGTATATTATTGCTGGAAATAAAGAAAATACAGTGGAATGAATATTCCTACTGTCCACTGAGCAAAACTCCTTAAGGAGGGGAGACCGTTCACGCCATCCTTGACCATTCGCATCTTAGATTCTAAATCCGCCATCTAATCAATTATAGCTTGTTGCCTTCCTTGCTGATAGAGTGTTTTTTGCAGTTTTAAGAGTATGATTTTTTTTTTTAATGATATGACAGTGTTTTCTTTTGCAATGCCATTTTACTTTTTAGCTATTGACTTCTAGTTGGTGTCAAATTCAGATTGTGACGTCTATGTCTTCTTGAACTCAGGCTACTGGAAGGGAAATGACACACAAGCTTCCAAAAAAGGCAAGTTCATAAGCTTGCACCTGGCTTATTTCAGGGTCTCACGCAAAAAGTTTGAACCTACATTATTGTAGAGTTAAAAGATGTTGACGTGTGAAGGCACAACTTTCAACAATAATAAATAGGCCCTTTTAACATCAACAAACGGGTCTTTTTTAGGATTAAAGTTATTTATGTCGATATCAATTTTAGTAAAAAAATTTATTTCAAAATAAATGTTAATTTTTAATGCAATTTTAATAATTTTTTAATTATTATATATACAGTTTTTAAAATATTATTATATTTTATATCAATAATAGTGTAAAATCCACTAATAGTTAAGTTAGATAGTTTAATAAAATAATTTATCTCTTTATTTTAATTATTATATTTTTTATTATATGCATAAAAATCTAAAACATGAGACAGAAAAATATTCTTTTAAAAAAGTTGTGCAAGAGAATATCATGATAAAATTGAGTTAGTTCAATCACAAACTTTTGAGATCAATAATATTATGACAATTCTGATTATGTTGTAACCGACTCCGATAAAATTGTGCGTGATTGGTGATTTTGTCCATATACTTGGTTAGATTTTCTGATTGGTGACATAATCTCATGATTTATGTTTCACCTCCCATTTCTCTCATAGCTAGGATATGGATTTTGATTTCATCCAAATTTTGAGAATTTCTCTCATAGCTAAGATATGGATTTTGATTACATACAAATTTTGAGAGTGAAAGATGTTTGATTTGATCATATTCTATATTGATAAAATGGGTCCATTTAGCTTGGACCTCTATAAGTTTTGGTTGATGCTGAACCCATAAAATTTACCGAGGTTCTATCCAATGATGTCATTATTTATATATTCCTCTACAATATATATGAAAAATTTAATAGTTTCCCATAACTTATAAAAATTATAAAATAAATACATTAAAAATTAAGGATTGGTTTATTTATTCTAAAATAAATTTGCTTCTTTTCATCAGTATGAAAATCCATTGGGATGAATAGCAAAAAAGTGGGTTCTTTCAATCTTAGATTCTCTCTACAAAGTATTCTAGAAAAAGATAAACTTGAGTTAACTTTGATTTTCTTTGAAGAGAATTTGCAAGTGAAGGGTTCAACTACAAAATTCATTTATCAAAATTTCCTTTCTTCGCCATTTCAAACATGTTGAATTGAATTGAGTCGCAGGAACATAGATCTGTGAAGAAAGATATGGTATTTGGTTAATTCGTTTTTTTTTTTTTTGACGATTTATTCAAATAGAGTATCGATTTGGTGCTTTCTTAAGCAAAGATGATTGGTACCGTATTTGTGTTTTTTTTTCTCTTTAGATTTTTTGAGATCAAGTTTGTAAATTTAAGAGCTTTAGTTTTTTTTCTTCTGCTTTTATGTTTCACCCCTCTTATTTTCCAAGTCTGAATCGACCAGATCCGCATATGAGCAGTCACGACCAAATATTCAAATTCTGCACCTCTCCCCCTCAAAACAAATTAACTATAATTTTATTAAGATTTTTAAGACCTGAAATAGAAACAAACTACCTTGTTAAGTGTTAATAATTCTTTGTTTATATATTTTGTTACTTTTATCGTTTTCTTTTTTGTTTTGAATGCTTTGTGTTGTAGCTGATTTTCTTTCAATAATGAATATAATTATTTAGTTTATTAAAAAAAATTAAATTTGAAAGCAATTTCAAACTGCCAAATTTAACAAAATTCAAAAATGAAAAACTCAACAAATTTAAAATCGAGATATCTACAATGAGAAAGTGGTGGTTGTTTATTTTAGCCAGTGTTCAATCTATTTCTAAAACCATTGTGGCAGTTGCTTAAAGGGATAAAGATGTAAAAAAATGAAAAAAGAGAAAGTGTGAAAAAAGAAGAAAATTTAATTGAGTGTAGATAGTACGCTGTAATATTGTGAAGTGTATAATTTCATCTTTACCATTCAAATTATTTAATAATATATCTACGACTATCATTATATTAGTCCAAACGATATATAATAGGTATAAAACTTGAGTTGTACTTGTATTTATGTGTTGGTACATAGTTGCTCTAACCTTGTAGTATGCAATTGTGCAAATTTTTAGTATTTTTGGTGTAAGGCTTGTAGTATTTTTGGTTAATTTTGAGATATTTTGGTGTGGAGGAGTTCCATGTGACTTCTTGATTATATTAAAGTGACTTCTTGATATTTTGAGTAATTGATTGATTTTATGAAACATATTTAATTGTGAAGGAGTTATAAGTTCCTGAAACCAAAAATGGTGAACGTTTCAGTCTGAATCAAATGTGGATAAAGTTGATTCGACATAGGTGTGTATGTTATTGTGTTTATTACGTTAGATATTGGATTGTGTTAAAAATGATCACTAACTGATTTTTATTTAGGGATTGGAAAATCTTTTGTTGTCGGAGGATGAGTTTGAACAAGATGATGTTGGATATGAAAGTGAAGATCCTATCATAGATGAAGGTACAAAGGAAAGTACAAACGAAGTTGTTTATTAATGAAATACCACTTTTTGGATGTTGGTGTGGCGTTCACATTTTACAATTGGTATGCTAGTTTCCATGGTTTTGCTGCAAGAAAAAGCAAAGTTATGAGAAACAAAAATGATGAAATGATACATCAGACCTTTGTTTGTTATAGACAAGGTCAAAGAGAAGAAAAATCTATTGCGTCTACAAGTCGAAAGCGTGTACCAAAAGTCCGTGTAAGGTGTGGTTGTGAAGCAAAATGTCGTGTCCATATTGAAGCAAAAAGTGGACGTTGGTAATATTAAATTTTTACACGATGCACAAAACCATAAATTGTTGGATGACCAATTTATGGGTATGTTACCGGCACACAGAAAGATGACAGATTATGATATTTGATGAATGCGCAACATGCAACAAGTTGGGATGAAGACTGCCCATATTTTTGGGTTATTTGCATGTGAAGCTGTTGGGTTCGAAAGAGTTGAATTTCGTAAGCGAGACATGTACAATGAACAAGAGAGACAACGCCTAACTTCATCAATTGATGCAAAAGCTGCATGTGAATATCTTGATAGCGTGCATGCTAGTGATGAATCTTTGTTTTGGAGTCACAAAGTTGATAATAAATGAAGACTTTCACATTTATTTTGGTGTGATGGGGCAGCTCAGAGGGATTATGTGATTTTTGGCGATGTATTGGCATTTGATGCCACTTATAAATCTAACTGACTCTTTATCTTTATTAGGATGATACACATAAGCAATGATTTGTGCTTCAACGAGATCTAGTTGCATGACAAAAGTGACATAAAAGTTCCATCGTATGCCCTACAACAATAACCAATACAAAATGTCAACTCCATAGAAACAAAGAAATAACAATAGAAATTTATTAAATAATAGTTTGAAAATCTAACCATAGGTAGCACATTGGTTTGTTTCTTACCACTAGTTGCACTACGATTGACTAATTTTTTCCCCTTTGATGATGTAGAGCCAATGTTCATATTTTTTGTTACTCCAATAGAAGGTGAAGGGACACATGGTACTTGGTAAGCATTTTCAACATCCACAACAACGTGTGGAGTTGGAGAAGGAGATTGAAATAGTTTGTTAGTTATTTTTTGTAAATCATCATTTTACATGATTTTTTTTTTCTGATGACCTTTTAAATGACATTGCATTGTGAAAATCGTTTGTGTTATTCAAACCTGTAGTATTCATTCTTTCTTTTGGAAGTCCAGGTTTTGGGGGTAATTGACTATTTTGAAAATTTATTTTACTAGTGGTTTGACAAAAACGTTTGTTCATAATATCATCATCGTCATCATCGAAAAATGTGAGATCAATGTTAATATTATCAATTTCTCCAACATTGTTCAACTCTCTTTCCCCATCATTGTTATTGCATTTGCGTTTTCTCTTCACATCACCATGTTTAGGAAGTTCAACGCTCAACTTTTTAGCCACAACTTCAACATCTTCACAAGTCTTCTGCACATCATTGGAATTCACGGTTTTGGTACCAATATCACTTGAACACATTACAACCTCTATCATCTTAATGGAACCATGAATGAGATCTATTGATGATTGTTGCTTGAAAACTATTTTTTTTCAGTTCATCAAAATGGTTAGCATAATGGTCAACAATAAAAGTTTTGAGTTCCTGAAAATGTGGTCAAAAGATTTATTTTAAATATGATATTTTTATGAGTTATTACAACCATACTTAAAAAAGAACATTAAAAAAACATTTGTAGATTATAACTTACAGCAATGTTGGTTAAAACAATGTTAACAAAGGAAGTGAGTCGGTGCAGAGCATGAACAATGTTTATTGGTGTCATAGCATTTGTCATGAAGGTTTCTTCATTATAAAATGTGATTCTCTACAAATATGACAATAACACATTAACCACAATGTAAATTATATGAATAAAGAAAAATATGTAGAACTTACAAGTAAAAGAACTTACTGAGTAACACCACTAATTTCTTGTGTTTGTGAATTTGGATGTGCAACTTCATTTTTCTCCATAGTGGATAACCAATATAACTTTTTTTTCTAGGCAACTTCAATGTTATAGTGAAATTTTGATTTGTTAAATAGGTATACCTTACTTTAATTTTTCCCTCCACAAGAGTGGGAAAGTTACCTATTTAGTTAAAAAAGTCATGCTACATACCACATAACAAGTCTTTTAGGTCCGTCTATTTAAATAAATATAAATAATATTTTTTTTACTAATATAATTATTATATTAAATTTTGATCTTTTTGTTAGATATTCAACTTTTAGTAATATACATATATTAACCTTTTTAGTTTTTGACATATTTAAATGTATTATTATAAAATAAAATGAGAGTAGGATGTGTATAAAGTCATATTCTTCAAAATGTCATGTTAAATATCAAAGTAGAACTTAATTTTATTAACATATTAATTCGTTAATCTACTTAAAGATATGTTTGTTTACTTATTCAAAAATGTTAAAATGAAATAGGCTTTTAAGTAGGCTAACATACTATCCAAGACTTCTATCAAGGCCAAACTCAGACCTACAAAGTAAACCTACGACAGCCACGGGCCAGACTTAAACCTTGAATTTTTTGACCGGCCAAACTAAAGCCTAACTCGGCCCGACCGATTCCCACCCCTAGTCTTGAGTTTTAACTACAAATACTTTACCACCACCAAACTATTTTATTTTTATTTTTTATTGTGTAGATTGCTAGTAGATTTAATATATATATATATATATATATATATATATATATATATATATATATATATATATATATATATTGTTAATTAATTTTTATTTGTTGGAAATAAATTATAAAATATAGTAGTATATATTAAAATTATATAATTTAAATATTTATTTTTATTTATGCATATTATAATTATTATTAATTAAAGTAAGTTTGCACCTTTTGATCTTATGTCCATAATTAGGTTTGATTGCACTGTTGATCATCGAAATTTGAATTTTTAAATCATAGTTAGTCTAATTAGGTTAGATTAAACCGTCGAATTATTAAAATTTAAATTTCTAAGTCATAGTAAGTCTAATTAGTTAAGATTGAATTGTTATATCATCAAAATTAGAATTTCTAAAGTAAATAAATCAAATATAACTTAGAAATTCTAATTTCTATGATCTAACGGATCAATATAAAGTAGTTACACAAAGAATGAATTAGTAATCCAATTTTGATGATCTAACAACGCAATCTTCACAAAATAGACTGACTAAGTCGTAGAAATTATAATTTCTATGATCCAACAATTCAGCTTAATTAAGCCAGATTGAATTGTTGGATCATTTACATTATAACTTTCAAATCATTGTGTAATTAGGTTAGATTGAACTATTGGATCATTGAAATTAAAAATCATAAGTCTTAGTCATCCTGATTAGTCAAGATTGAACTATTGATTCATCTAAATAAGAATCTTTATGTAATTGTTAGGGTAATTATGTTAGATCTTACTTCTAGATCATCAAATTTATAATTTCTAAGTCATAGTCAATCTAATTAGTTATGATTGAATGATTGGATCATCGAAAATAAAACCTCTAAGCTAATGTTTTTTTAATTATGCTACATTGAACCATTGAAACATCAAAATAAAAAAACAATGGTCAAAACCACTTTTTAGATGATCAATGGTTTAATCTAACCTAATTAGATTAACTATGACTTAGAAATTATAATTATAATTACAATGATCTAACGGTTCTATCAAATGATGTTAACAAATGTATTTTGCGAGAACAATTTATTGCACTAATGGCTTCATTAAGTATGCAAAAATTAGAATAGGAAAATAGAGGATACCACCAGAGGATATCACCAGAGGAAGTAAAGAGGTCATAGGAAACAAAATCAAATCAGTCAACGAAATCCTCATAAAAAGATAAATGCACTTTATGGAAAAGTACGCGCATCTGCCTCTGATAGTGTGTTTCTGCATTAGCCTCTAAAGACTGAAGCATGCTTCTGATTAGCATGCGTCTGATGAGTTTGCGCATGTGCCTCTAAAGATTCAACGTGCTTCTAAAGAATTCTGTGCCTCTCAAGAATTCTTTGCCTTTGAAGATTCAACATGCCTATGGAGTTCTTATGCCTCTGATGAACAGTAACTGTATGCCTCTGATGAAAAGTAATTGTAGCATGCCTCATATGAAGAATGACTGTAGCATGCTTCTGATGAACAGTGACTGTAGGATGCCTCTGATGAACAATATTTTTTGAGCATGCCTCTAAAGTCTTAAGCCATTGTTCCAATTTGCATATAAAACATATATTCTGCTGACTCTGAATATTGTAACTCATTTCACAATATTGCCTCTCATACACAACACACTTTGAAGTTGCACTGACTCTGATAATGCAACAAAGGTGAATTTGCCCATACCACTAATTTTAAGTGACACAACTTTGCATCTGCTTTTGACTCTGGTTGTTCAAGCATCACAACATCTGATTCCAACGATCAAGTCAATAATTATGAGAATAAAAGTCAATGATTTTGATGGAATAACTGTAGTATGCTTCTGATGAACAATGACTGTAGGTGCCTTTGATGAACAGTAATTTTAGCATGACTCTGATGAACAATATTTTTTGAGCATGCCTCTAAAGTCTGAAGTCATTATTCAAGTCTTCATCTGATACACAACACACTCTGAAGTTGTATTGACTTTGATAATGCATCAAAGGTGAAGTTACCCATGCCACTAATTATAAGTCACACAACT
Source organism: Cicer chorassanicum (assembly GCA_037974735.1). Taxonomy (NCBI): domain Eukaryota; kingdom Viridiplantae; phylum Streptophyta; class Magnoliopsida; order Fabales; family Fabaceae; genus Cicer; species Cicer chorassanicum. The sequence continues at coordinate 33,440,886 of JBBPBP010000002.1, forward strand.
TTGCATCTGCCTCTAACTCTGGTTGTTCAAGCATCACATCATCTGATTCCAAGAAACAAGTTAACAATTATGAAGAATAAAAATCAATGGTTTTGATGGAGAAAAGTCAACGACTCCGATGGAAGGTCAAAAACTCTAATAGATTGAAAAAAATATTGAATTGGACTTAATCGTATTCTTACTTCTGAAGGTCCAAGAACAAACCCTGATTTGTTTCTGCCCAATCCAATCAAGCGTATGAAGAAAGTCTCAAGTGAATAAATTTGCAAATGTAATCTGAACAAATATGCACAATATCTTTTTAGAATAATTGCTCAAATCAGATTGGGAAATAAAAAATTGCCTAACAGTAATATTATCAAGATCATATCAATCAAAACTATAATTGGAGAAAATCTTTGTTAACCAAGGTGAATTTGAGATACGATTTAGAAACTCAACAATAAATTCACAAACCCTAATTTTATCTATAAATAATGGATCAAGGCTGAAGAAGAAAGAAAGGTACAACAGTATACAACAATACAAACAGCAACAAACTCAAAAATCCTAAAAACCAAAGTTATTCAAAAAACCTAAAGAGCTCAATTTTTCACTAAGTATTCAGAGTTTAAGGTTTTAAGTTCTAGAAAAGCACTCGCTTAAAGTAAAATACTCTAAGTGTTGTAGTGTGAAAAATCATTGTATCGATTCTGCTTAGTAAAAGCAAAACCAAACAAGTTCCATTCATTATAACCCAACCTAGTAGTGGTTTTAGTTTGCCTCTAACAATCTGTAGGTTTCAACTTGTGTAGAGAAGACTTGACTTGTAGGGTCAAAGTGTGATTTGCCTTAAAAATTCTGTAGGTTCAGGTTATTTTAAGAAGACTGACTTGTAGGGTCTGGTGTTGTTGTAGTTCAAGTTTGATTTTAGTGGAGAAATCCTTTTGTGTGAAGGGACTAGACGTAGCTACCAAGTTGGAGGTGAACCAAGATAAAATGTGGTGTGTTGTTTTTACTTATGCTTTGTCTATTTACTGCAACCTTTGACTAGTCCAATCAGTTAAGTCACCAAACTAGAATCATAAATAAAATTAAGAAAATAGTTTTAAAATTAGACAAACACAATTCAATCCCTCTTCTCGTGTTTGCGCACCTTCAATTGGAATCAGAGGTCGGTCTGAAGGCTGAGCAATTTACAGTGTTTGAGGAAGGATCCAAGGATTTAACAAGTTTGGATTCGGTGAAGAAGCTGTTGGAGGAAACATCAACAAACAACTTGTGCTTGATGGGGAACATTTTGAATACTAGAAGGACATGCCAAGGAGTTTCTTTATTTTACAAGATCCTGAACTTTGGGACTTGGTGGAAGATGGTTATACTATTCCAACAAAAGAAAATGGTACTGAAATTCCAAGAAAGGAGATGAATGTTGATCAGAAGAAGATGTACAAGATACAGCATCAGTCTAGAACATTAATGTTAAATGCAATCACTTTCAAGGAGTTTGACAAGTGCACAAACGAGGAAACAACGAAAAACATTTATGATAATCATATTTTGACTTATGAAGGAACCAAACAGGCTCAAGAGGCAAAGGCAAATCTTCTAGTCAAAAAGTGTGAGCTGTTTTAGATGGAGGAAAACAAAAACATTGAGACTATGTTTTCCAGATTTCAAACCTTGGTCTCAAGGTTAAAAGTTCTTGAAAACACAACTCCTGATCATGTTAAGAAGATCCTAAGATGTTTCCCCAACAAGTGGAGATCAAAGGTCACAACTATCTAAGAAGCAAAGGATCTGAATGCCCTTAAACTAGATGAATTAATCAGCTCTCTCAGATCACATGAAATTGAGCTTGAAGAAAATGAGCCCAAGAAGAGGAACAAAACTTTGGCTATTGATTTAGAAAATCAGTATGAAGATTTAGAGGAATATGAGTTTGCCTTCATATCCAGAAGAATTCAAAGGATGTGGTACATCAAGAAGAAATCAATCTCTCACAAAGATTCCCAACTATCCAACAGAGGAAATGATGAAAAATACGATAAGAAAAACATCATCTGCTATGGATGCAAGGAACCTAAACATGTCATGTCAAAATTTCCAAATATGGAGAAATATAAGTTTTAGAGGAAAGATTCAGAGTCCCAGAAGAAATTTCTAATGGTCACATGGGATTACTGTGAGGAATCCTATGATGAGGAAGAACAAGACAATATGGCTCTAATGGCTGATGTTGACTCTGATTCTAACTTTGGAAGTGAATCTATAGATGAAGAAATTGAGGTACTTTGTGGTTTAAGTTTTTATAAATAAATTGCAGTTATTAATGACTTCTTAAACAAGAATCATAATATCACTTTGAAGATGAATGAAAATCTGAACGATAAAATTGACACTTTAACAAGTAGTGTTGCTGAACTTAAGACTGAAAACCTAACTCTGAAAATTAATCATAGTTGAACATCAATTGAAAATGTGCCATGTAATTATGATAAATATGAAGTAGCATTTCAAGGTTTTCTTGCTAATAGTATAGAAAGAGGTATGCTTGCTTTTATAATTTATGGTGTTAGTAGAAATGGAAAAAGATGAATAAGATTTCAAGAAACTGAAATTGAACCTAAGTTTACTTCCTCCAATAATATATGTATTGTTCGCTCCAAGAAAGGTCACTCTAAAATAAATTGTCCTATGTTATTCAAATTTAATGCAACAGAAATTTCAAATGCGTGTGATGGGAGAAGTGGAGTTCTTCTTAGAAATTCAAATTCAACAAGGTCAGAATGGGATATACATTCATCAGACCAAGTATATAAAACAACTTCTTAAGAAGTTTAAGATGAATTATTGCAAACCTATGGGTACACTAATGCATCCCTCCTGCTCACTTGATAAAGATGAATCAAGAAAGAAAGTTTACAAGAAAAAGTATAGAGGAATTATAGGGTCACTTCTGTATTTTACTACTACTGTTAAGAGGATCTTTAGATACCTAAAAGGTACTTCTAACCTTAGTTTCTTTTATAATTTGTCACGTGAGTACAAGTTAGTAGGACATTGTGATGTTGACTATGCTAGAGGCAAACTTGAGAGAAAAAACACCAATCGAAACTGCACTTTCCCAGGTGAAAATATGATCTCCTGGTCAAGAAAAAGACAAAGCACAATTGCAATGACAACAATAGAAGTTGAGTACATTTCAACAACAGGATATAACTCTCAACTACTATGGATGAAATATCAATTGGAGAACTAAAAAATATTTGTCTAACTAAGAATCCAATTCTACATTCTAGGGCTATACACATAGAAATAAAACATCACTTTATTAGAGACTATGTTCAAAAAGGTGTGTTAAATATCTAGTATGTAGACATTGAACATCAATGGGCTGACATATTCACTAAACCAATAGCTGAAGAAAGATTTGAATTTATTAAAAAGAATCTAAACCTAGTATTTATATCTGATTAATGTTATGATCTATATCCATTTGGTGCTCTATTTGTTATATGCTCATAGGAATTTAAACTTAAATAGGTGTATGTTTCCAAGCTTAACTCTGATATACCGAATAGTGTTAACTTATTAGTCAATTGTCATTCGAATTTCTAGTCTTTTTGTCTAATGACAATAGGGGGAGAAAGGGATTTGAGAAAAATTTAAACCGGCTAACGTGTACATATTTTGGGAAGATAGAATATGTATGTAGGGAGAAAGAATTTAAGTATAACTTCTCAGAGTTAGGGAGAGCCACGTCGGTTCGTTTATTTGCATGCTTGTGTTTTTGCATGTTTATTTATTTGCATGTCTTTTTGCTGTTTTACTTTATTTTTGTTTAAATAAATTATTATCAAAAGTTTTATTCTGTCATCATCAAAAATGGAAAAATTGTTGGAACCAAGTTGGTCCCTCGAACAATTTTTTGTGTGTTTTGATGTTAACAAAGGTATTTTGTGAGAACAATTGATTGCACTAATGGCTTCATTAAGTATGCATAAATTAGAACAAAAGAATATGAGGAAACGACCAGAGGATATCACCGAGGAAGTGATCAGAGGAAGTCACTCAAGGAAGTAAAGAGGTAAAAGGAAACGAAATCAAATCAGTTAATGAAATCTCAGAATTGGATAAATGAACTTTATGGAAAAGTACGCGCATCATCCTTTGATAACGTATTTCAGTGTCAACCTATGAAGACTAAAGCGTGCATCTGATTAGCATGCCTTCTGATGAGTAAACGCGTGTGCTTATGAAGATTAAGCGTGCCTTTAAAGAATTTTGTGCCTCTGAAGATTTAGTGTGCCTTTGGAGTTTTTATGCCTCTAATAAACAGTAATTGTAGGATGCCCTTGATGAACAATAACTATAGCCTGCCTCTGATGAACAGTAACTGCAGCATGCCTCTGATGAACAATAACTTCAACATGCCTCTAATGAACAGTAACTTCAACATGCCTCTGATGAACATTAACTTCAACATGCCTCTGATGAACAGTAACTTCAGCATGCCTCTAATGAACAATGATTGTAGGATGCCTCTAATGAACAATGATTGTAGGATGCCTCTGATGAACAGTAACTTCAGCATACCTCTAATGACCTATATTTTTTGAGCATGCCTTTGAAGTCTAAAGTCACTTTTCAAGTCTGCATTTGAAGCATATATTTCGCTGACTCTAAAAACTACAACTCATTATAGAATGCTGCTTCTGATATGCAGCACACTCTGAATTTTCATTGACTCTGATAATGCAACAAAGGTGAAGTTGTCCATGCCACTAATTCTAAGTCATGCAACTTTGCATATGTCTCTAACTATGGTTGTTCAACCATTACAACATTTGATTCCAACAATTAATTCAATGATTAAGAAGAATAAAAGTCAATGATTCTGATGATAAAGTCAACGACTCTGATGGAAGGTCAAAAGCTCTGATAGATTGAGAAAATACTGAATTGGAGTTGTATTCTTACTTCTGAAGGTCCAAGAACAAACCCTGATTTGTTCCCGTCCAAATCCAACCAAGCGTATGAAGGAAGACTCAAGTGAATCAATTTGCAAACATAATATGAAAAAATACGCACAATATCTCTCTAGAAGAATTGCTCAGATCAAATTGGGAAATAAAAAATTGCCTAACAGTCATATTATCAAGATCATATCAATCAAAACTATAATTGTAGAAAATCTTTGTTGGCCAAGGTGAATATGAAATTCGATTTAGAAACTCAACAATAAATTCTTAAACCCTATTTTCATCTATAAATAGTGGATCAAGGCTGAAGAAGAAAGGTACAACAATATACAAAACACGAACAACAAGAGACTTAGAAATCCTAAAAACTAAAGTTATTCAGAAAACCTCAAGAGCTCAATTTTTTTCTATGTATTTAGAGTTTAAGGTTTTATGTTCTAGAAAAGCACCCGCTCAAAGTAAAATACTCTAAGTGTTGTAGTGTTAAAAATCATTGTATCAAATCTACTTAGTAGAAGCAAAATCAAACCAGTTCAAATCTCTATAACCCAGCCCAATAATGAATTTAGTTTGCCTCAATCAATACGTAGTTTTCAGGTTGTGTATAGAAGACTTGACTTGTAAGGTCAATGTGTGATTTGTCTCAAAAAGTCTGAAGGTTTAGGTTGTTTTGAGAAGACTAATTTTTAGGGTTAGGTGCTGTTGTAATTCAAGTATTGAATTAGTGGAAAGATCTTTTCGTGTAAAGGGACTGAACGTAACTACCAAGTTGGTGGTGAACCAAGATAAAATATGATGTGTTATTTTTACTTCCGGTTTGTCTGTTTACTACAACCTCTGATTAGTCCAAACATTTAAGTCAACCCTCCTTCTCGTGTTTGCACTCCAGGGCCGGTCCAACATGTTATGAGGCCTAAAGCGAAATTTTGATGGGTCTTTTCAAAGTTAATAAATAAATTATTAATATTTTATTTAATAACTATAGAAATTTCTTTGGCTGAAATCATGATATTTTCAAATCCATTTTCCATAATAACTCATCTAGAATTTTCCATATTTTAGTTGAAGAAGAAAATAGTGTCTATGTACGTTGTACTACTCCCAAAACTCATGTTAGCAATGTGCTCACTACTTGTCTCATGATTTCTCACTTTATATTTCTCCAATCCCTACTACATTTATTAGTCAATTTACTTGTACGAAATATCATTAAATAATTTGCAACAAAAACAAAATTCTTTATCCAAATAGCGTGTTTCTCTATTGACAACTTTTGAATGTAAAGTGATGAAGAAAAATGTTCTGAAGATTCATACTTAGTAAAATCTATATCAATAAGTTTAACGTACCTTTTTTCTACCAATAAATCTCTCAAACTTATATGAACAAACATATATTTTTAATTTTAGTTATTTATCTATAGATCTTTTGCAATTCAATAAAAGTTTCAACTCAACTTGATTCATTTGTTTGAGTTGACATTTATATCTTAGATTATTTATTAAATTAATATAATTAATATCATATAGTATTTCTCTATTGGCATATGTTTGAGTCAATTGATTTAATATTTATTGAGATAATATTAAATTTATATAAGATTTTATTCATTTTAGTTTTCACAATAGTAACATGTGAGGCCTTTTTAAAAAAAAATTGTAGATCTTTTTATTAACTAAAAATTTAATTTTTAGGGAGATTTAAAACAGTTGCTTTAGTGGCCTTACCCTTAAGATTTAAAGCAGTTGCCTTAGTGGCCTTACCCTTGGCAGACTCTGTTGCACTCCTTTAATAATTAATCACTATATTACCATTACAACAAGATTAAAAGCAATACAACTGTATTTAGAGGATTGGCGGTCCAATAATTAACACAAGCACACATCCTAATTTGTTTTGAAAACTCTAACTATGTATTATTATTGCATACACATTCTAAGAAAAAGACCGATAGACTTACTGTTTTAGGAAATAGCCACTTAGAAAATAATAAAAATAACTATTACTATTAGAGGGAAAAATCATATCTCTTCCGACTCACAAAATTTCAAGACAAGGGAAAAATCACTAGAACACATAGTCCTTTTCAATATCACCTTACTCTTTGTCCTTCCACATTTGTTGTGACTATTAAAGTTTTCTTTCTAAAATCCATCGACTCTAAATTACCATTGGATTGTATGATTTAGTATTGATGAGAAGTCTAATAAATTTAGAACACATCCTCGTTATACCCTTGATTATTTGAGATAGCTTCTCAAGGTGGCAGCGGCTAAAGAGGAAGATTGAAAGGTAGATGAATTTAGATTGATTTATTTTTTTCATATATATATATATATATATATATATATATATATATATATATATATATATATATATATATATATGATGTTTTTGATTGTTTTCTTATTTATTTTATTCTATAACAATATAAAAAAATTGATGAAAAATAATAATTATTTTCTAATGATATGATAATAAGAGCTTGTTTGATTGTGTTTTACTTTTTAGTTTTTGAAAACTATTTTATAAATAAATTTTAAAAAAATTGTTTTTAGAAAGAAAATTAAAAAAAAAATTGTTTGCTAACTTTAATTTTTTAAAACAGTCTTTGACTAGAGAATTATCTGTTTTGCTTTTTTTAGTTTTAAAAAGTATAATATTAAAAATAGTTTTACAAAATAGTTTTTAAAAACAAGTAATCCAAACAAATTGTTTAGGTTTTAAATTTTAAAATACTAAAATAGAGTTTTTGGGATTTGAATCGAACAAACTCTAAGTCATTCTTCAATTGTGATAGACAGAGAATTCACAATTTTTCAAGTATATAAAATTACTTCATAAATTATTTACATTTTTATGATAGTGAGTCATTCTTCAATTGTGATAGATAGAGAAATCACAATTTTTATGATAGTGAGTCATTGTTCAATTGTGATGGATAGACAAGTCACAATTTTTTTCAAGTATATAAAATTACTTCATAAATTATTTACATTTTTTAACATTTTTGTTTATTTATAAAAAATTATATGAATGTTATTTTAAAAGAAAAAAAATTAAATAGATTATAAGGACAAATTTGTCATTTTATCAAAATATAAATCATATCATCTTGTTATCTGTTGTGTATCAAACACTGAATAGGATAAACTAATTTTATCAAGTTTGTTATCATGTGCACATCAAACACAGTACATGATAACTCTTTATCATATCCCGTCTCTATGGTGCTCCTTATCCTATCATGTGCCTATCCTATCCGGTCCATCAAACGGGCCCTTTAAGTTATCTTCCTAAAATAAAACAGTGGAAAATGGATAGTCTTCCTCTTTGGAGCAATTATTTATGAGGAGATAACATTATAGACTATCCACTCTATAATGCTATTGCAACCAAGTCCTCCATGAACTTCCAAAATATCTGGGCATTCTTCTCAAACTCATGAAACCTTGCCACCAAATATTGTTCAACCACTCATTAACAGCAGGTCCTTGGTTTTTTTCATTCTCTTGTTTTACTTCTTCTTTAGTGTCTTCTTTCGTAAGCCTCTTCACTGATTATGCGTCTATAGCTCCACTGTCCACTGCCGTCGTGTCTCATGTATCTACTGCAACACAGTTTTGTGTGTACAATTCTAAAATCAGACGTGAGAAAAATAGTCTCCCTTTTTTTTTCTCCAAAAAAGCACACCATTCTATCTCCTCATGAATAATCTCCAAAGTGGATAGTCTTCTTCTTCATAAGACAATCCAACAACACAAGTAATTCTTTGTTCATAGTTTTAATGTGGGTGGTTGGCATAATGCATGTTCTGATATTGTGGTACCAAAGTTTTGGAATGGGTTTGAAAGCATTTCTGGGGCATTTCCAAGTGTTAAATCTTTTTTAAATTATCCCTTCAGTACCTTTAACAGTCAAGATTCTCGCATTTTGTTTAACTTAATAAGAGTGACTCATATAAAAAAAATTTGATTTTCATCTTTCATCTCAGGTTCATTAAAGGTTTGAATGATACCTAGATGGTAGTTGATGGAAATGGAATTGAAGGTGACTGGGAAGCTTCACACCATGACTTTTTCTTGCTTTGAATCTAGAATAGTAGGATAAAACTCCTTGACATAGTTAGGGCAAAATGAATCATGATGCTGCACCAATTTCTTCTAATTCATACATGTAATTAGGTCAGTGATTTCTACAAGATTGGTTTGAGGAGGGCTACCCTTTAAAAGGAACCATTTTTTTTTCTAGAAAAAACTCATGCGTGCTCATTATGTTACCAAACTTATTCTTGAAAAGTTCACAGACAAATTTTCGAGCCTTAGGAGCAGGTGGAGTGATGGGTTAAGATATTTATTCTTCATGTTCACAGACCATGTCAAAATCTGAATCAGTGGATGGTACATATGAAATTTCTTGTGCTTTTGTTTTTCTAACCATTTTGAACGGTTTGGGTAGAGGAAGTGAATTGTTGTGTGAAAAAGTAGAATGGAAAAAGGGTTAGGGTGGCATTAGGAAGGTATTTAGGGAGTTTTTCTGAGAAATGGGTTGAATTTTTTAAAGGTTTGTGGTGAAGAGAGGTGAAGTGTTACAGAAGAATGTGTTGTAGTGTTTAAGTGAGAAACAAATTAAGAGGAAGAATACCCAGAGTAAAATTGGGGAGTATTTCTACTCCCTTTATTGTTTGGTTGCCTCCCAAAAGCGCTTGGTTTAAAGTCCTTAGCCAGATCTTGCAAATCAATTATTCATCATTAAGTATTGTTGATGCCTTGGTTTAAAGTCCTTAGCCAGATCTTGCAAATCAATTATTCATCATTAAGTATTGTTGATGCCTTTGTTTTTATCCATAGACTCACTTGAATAATGGTTAATTCTTTAACCATTAACTTTAAATTCCCTACTAGATTCTTCTTTAAAATCAATAGCTCCATGTGGGTAAACTTTTGAAATTATAAAAGGTCCTAACCATCTAGACTTAATTTTTGAAGAAAAAGTTTAAGCCTAGAGTTAAAAATTAAGACTCTCTTCCATACATGGAAATCTCTTATTTGAATCCCCTGATCATGCCATTTTTAACCTTGGATTTATACAGTTCAACATTTTTGTAAGAAACAAATTAAGTGTTCATCAAGCTCATTAAGTTGGCAGCATTCTTGATGCACTAGATTGGTGTAACTCCAAGTTTTCTTTATAGCTCAAAATACTTTGTGTTGAAACTCAATTGGAAAATGGCATGCTTTGCCAAAATTAGTCTATAAGGAGACATGCGAAAGTGTTTTTTTTATTGGAAGTCTTATAAGCCCACAAAACTTCTTCTAAATAGAGAAGCCACTCTTTTCTAGAAGGGTTTACAACTTTTTCTATGATTCTTTTGATCACTCTATTTGGAAGTTCAACTTTTCCACTTGTTTGTGGAAGATAAGTAATGGCAATTTTATGTTTAACTCCATATTTTGACAATAAATTTTCAAATACTTTGTTACAAAAGTGAGTTCCTTCATCACAAATGACAGATCTCGGTGTCCTAAATTTAGTAAAAATGTTTTTATGGATCAATTTTCCTGCTCCATTCCAAATAAAGTCACCAATTGTTAATCGGGAAAAGTTTCTCTAATGAATGGTTCTTGTTTGCCCTATTTACTTTCAGTTATCATGGAAAGGTAATCAGTAGTATGATTTTCAACACTTTTCCCATCCCTTATCTCGAGATCAAATTCTTGCAGCAATAACGCTCACCTTTCGAGCCTTGGCTTTGCATCCTTTTTTGCAACAACTCCTTTTCAATGGTGATATAGTTCAGCTGAGCATCAATCATGGTCCTACTAGCATAGTCGATTTAGTGTTTGTGCCTCTGACCAAGAACTGCCCCCACATCATAGTAACTTGCATCACACATTATTTCGAATGGCCTTTACCAGTTAGGAGAACCAAATGACAAGTGTTGCGATAAGTGCTTTCTTCAGGGTGTCAAAAGCATTGACACAACAAGCATCAAACTCAAATGCTACTTCATGTTGTAGCAATTTGCATAGAGGTTTGGAGATTTGACAAAAATCCTTGATAAATCTTCTATAGAACCTAACATGTCCTAAGAAGCTCCTTATCCATTTCACAGAGGTAAGGCCGAACAATCTTTAAATCAATTCAATCTTTTCCTTATCTACCTCAAATCCTTTTTTAAAATTTTGTTCCAAAAATGGCCTCCTTTATTATAAAATTGCACTTCTCCCGGTACAGTGCCAAATTGGTCTATTCACATCTTTCCAGTACTTGTTTCAAGTTATTTAAACATTTATGGAATAATTCTGCAAAGACTAAAAAATCATCCATAAAAGTTTTAAAGGATTTATCTATTAAATAAAAAAATTAGACATCATATACTTTAGAAAAGTAGCAGGTGCAATACATAATCCAAATGACATTCTTCTAAATGCAAAAATTCAAAAGGGCATGTGAATGTTGTCTTTTTTTGATCTTCTAGTGCTATAGCTAGCTGTTTGTAGATAGAATAACCATCAAGAAAGAAATAGTATTCTTGGCCTGCCAATCTATCCAACATCTGATCAATGAAAGGTAGTGGGGAATGATCTTTCCTGGTGGCGTTGCTGAGTTTTTTGTAATCCATGCAAACTCTCCAACTAGTAATAGTTCTAGTTGGATAATCGCATTCTTGTCATTTTGAACCACAATGACTCCTCATTTCTTTAGAACACATTGCACAAGGCTAACGTAAACACTATATAATATGGGATAAACCCTTTGCCGCATCCAACTACTTGATGATCTCCTTTTTAACAACCTCTTTCATGATAAGTTTCAACCTCTTTTGGCTTTCAATGTTGTTTTTAGAATTATCTTCCAACAAAATTCTGTGCATGAAAATAGAAGGGCTTATTCCCTTGACGTTTGTCATTTTCCAACCCATCACTTTCTTATGCTTCTTCGATACATAACGCAATAACTCCTCTTGTATAGAATCTAGCAAGAAAGATATGATGGCTGGAAGTGTGTCATTCTCCTCAAGATACACACAATTTAAGTGAGACACATTACAAAAAAATTACTATATACCTAATGTTGCTTTTAGTTACAACCCTTCAAACTAAAGATGTAACACCCCAAGTGTTATAATAAATTATTTTATTAATAAAATAGAATTTTAAATAATTAATTTGGTGTTAAAGTTATTTTAGAATATATATTGATTAATTTTATGATTAATTTTTTTTATATGTGTGTTTTCTATGATGTGCTAATCTTGTACACATTTGACTAATTGAGTGATATAAATAATAAATATTATATTATCTTATATATTTCTCTAAAAATAATAGTATTTTAGTGTACATATTTTAAAAAATAAGATTTTAGGTGATTCAACGTGTATATGTGCGTTTGTAGTTAATGTGATATTTTCTTGTATGTTTGACCAATGTTAAGTGTGCACGTAATTATTTCTAAATATATTTTATTTTAATTATTTATTTTACCAATAATTATCTTAAGATATTAGTAATATTGATATTAATTTTCTTTATTTTTATATAGTTGCTATGGTATGATGATTTTATACATATTTATTGTGATTTAGTAATTAATATAAATTGTTGATGTTATATTTATTTATTTTATCATTTTAAATATTCTATAATATTATGTATTTTTATGTGATTATTTTGAAAAATATTATAGTAATAATTATAGTTATTATTTTGAATATGAGAGTTTTGGTTAAAATTATATTTATCTATGTTAAGGAAAAATAATATTATGTTAAAATGAGTATTTTGGAGAAAAATTTTCTAACTAAAATAAATTATTTGTTTACTTTTAGAAATACTAGAAAACAGACTTTGTACCAGACAACTATTTACACCCCTATTTTCCACTTCTTCATATTAATTTGGGCTATTATTGTTATTGAATTGGACTTTTCTTTCCTACACCTGCGAGTTGCTCCTTACACCCTTATTTCTGCCTCAGGCTGGACTCCATTGTGGTGGGCCTTATAGTTTATTTTACTCCTGCACCTGTACATTTGCTATCTACACCCCTCAATTTACAATTTAAATAAAAGAAGAAAAAAAATAGAACACAGCAGCTGCACCATGAAGAACGCATCAACACCCTTTTCCTCTCAAATTCATCACATCAATTCCATGCCATTTGAATCGATCCCAACTTCTATCCCACTCAAAATCGGCCACTGAATCCATTTTTGGCAATAATTGTATCGATCGTGGCTCCGTTTCATCAGAAAGTGCTGCGTTAATTTCCTGTTTTGGCCGATTCCAATCACCACGTTAGTCGTCTCAAAAAAATGACATCGTTTGTGGATTCCTCACGTCGAAACCTTCAAGAAACACTACTAATTTGCATTTTTTGGTGAAGTTGACCTCATACCCTTCCGGCGCTCCAACGAGTCGGTGAGACTTTTACTCTAGTTTTTTTTTTCTCGTCGTTTTGACTCCATTTTTGCTCCAAAAATTATTATTAACTATTTAACATTGATTTTAATGCTCCGCATAATTGATCATTCGTGTCTCGACGATTTTGTGAATTTGCTGTCTCTTCGGATTCGTTCGCTTTACGTTTTCAATCTGCAGTTGCTGTTGAAAACTCCAATTGATTCCTGGGTTTGATAAAGCGTCGAAATAAGGTAAGGGGTGAGAGAGAGTTTGAATTCATGAGTATAATATATTGCGAGATGAATGGGAAAACCGTATTTCCCAACGATTCATCCAGGGCGCTACGTACGACAGTAGCCCTTTGAAAGATAAATTAATTAATGTAAAAATATGAGGATTGTGAGATTAAAATGTAAAATAGAAATGTTTATAACGTGTTGATTGATTTAATTTTCGATAATTGTGTGGTATTTGATATTATTGTGATGTTGGATGTCGAATGAAATTTTGTGCATATGTTTGATTGGGCGAATTTATGTGATGTGATAATAAAAGATTGATGAATTGTATGACATATGTTTATGTGGTGATAATGATGACGTTTGATTGATGATAGTGATGTTATAAATTTGTGATGAGTTTATATGATGATCATGATTATGTATGATTAATGATGTTGAGGGGTTCTATGAGGCCAGAGTCAATTTGAATTGTCCATCCACCGGGATGGTGGCATAACATCAAGCCTCCTAACCAAGTATTTCATAGTTAGAATGGTACCAAATTGTGAAGTAGAGTGTAAGTTCATGCATAATATTGCATTTGTTTTTGTGATTATTTTGTTGTGGTTAATGTGTTTCAAAAGTGATAATAATTTCCTTGGATAATGTGACGATATGGCGATATTTTGATTTTACTTGAGTGATTTTGACATTATAATATGATATTATTTTTCTTGAGTATTTTGATATATCATGATGTGTTATGATACGACCTATTATGATTGTTTGCGTGTTCTTCTTACGTATATTACACTATCAACATGATTCAAAACTCACCTCCTTCATTGTTTGTGTTTGACTGACTTGACCCTACGTTTGCAAAATCGCAGTTATTACAAGTTAATGAGTCTTGAAGTTCAAGTTTGGGAAAAGCTCCGCTCTGATAGGTGATACCGTGAATGAGAGTTATAAATTGTATTTTACTTATTTAATTAGACACAACTTTTGTATGAAAACCTTATAAGCACTAGTAAGTTTTTGGAATTAAATTAAGAAATTATAATTAAATCGAGTTTATGGAGATTGCACTGTTTTATAAGAGGAAATTTTTTTTAAAGTATTCCATTTGTATTTTGAGAAATGTGATATCTTAAATAACTCGTAAAAATTTCTTTTTATTTGAAACAATTTTTATTTATCCGCTACAAATTTTATAGAAATGTGATATATATATATATATATATATATATATATATATATATATATATATATATATATATATATATATATATATTATTTTGGGGTTTAGGGTGTCAGAGAAGATATAGGTGTCATATACCTATTGATACAATGAACTGTGGTTATAATATCTCATAGACACATATATAAACTTTCCCATTCATTTTCTATCTAAATAAATTAATAAGAAACACTATCTTCTCTACTTGACACCTAGCCGTCATCACTGAAGGCCATCTCTGACTATCATTGGAGCTTATCAGAGATGGTGGAGAATCAAGAATATGTTGATGCTTTAGTGATGTGCTATCTCATCCTTATGCCTCTATAACTCTTATGTTGTCGTGTTTTAGTTTCCCTCCACCATCTTGTGAGCACACCACCACCATATTTTTTTGTTCTTTGTTGTTGCTGTTCTTGGTCTTCACATTTTGGGTGAGTTCTCCACCCTTGTTTGGACATATTATGTAGAAACTCAAAATCTTCAATTACGAAAATCCTAACATTCACATTTTTTTTCTAATATGAGATTTAACTCTTATCGTTAATAAGTAATTTTTCTTTAACATTGTTTATCTTGTGTTGAAGTTTTGATTTTAGAATTGTTTGTCTTGTGTTGAAATTTTTTACTCACCCTCTTCGATTTCAACCACTTATAGATTTTTTAGTTTCAACTCAAAAAATAAAATGTTCATCCATTGCAATAGTTGGATTCAAGTTTCGCCAAGACCCATGTCAATGACAATAATCTTGAGACGATTTATATGCAGGGCAACATGAATGGGAAAATAAGCCAGGATGTTATTGTTGGATACAATTGTAATCTATTGTGTCAATCATGTGAGGACTGAGACGACAAATGATTTAGGTGACAAGCTACCCTTAAATTATGATCAAGTCTTTATTTAGGATTTCATCCTTCAACTTTTATCTTTTGGCTTAAAGAAGAAAATGGGATTGTCAAAAACTTACTTCTTCATATGATGTTGTTACAAGCAATATAGCTATGTAGAGTCACCTAAAAACTCAATCATTGCTTTCTAAGTCTAATATGTAAATTGTTGGCTGGCCATTAGTTGAACTTACTTTTTCTAATGATGTTCTTCACCATCAGTTAATCATTATTTAATCAAGAAAGTGTATTTGTTGTGATGAGGAATGATAATTCCCTGCCATTATCATAAAAAAGAAAAGAATAGTAAGGGTACGTAGATGTAAAAAATTTCATTAAAAGTTATACTCATAGAGACTTGACTGTAGGTATAGAAAATCATGAAAAATATCTAAAACTTATACCAATAACTAGTACACCGTAGGTAAACGATAGGTGGTTTTTGTCCAACGGGCAAAAATTTGTCACTATAACTTATAGTTACGGCGCCTGAGCCGTAGGTATAGGCAATTATTGACCACGAAAATTTTGTCCATGAGTATACGTTTTTAGGGATATACACCTGGTTTTTTGTTGTCACTTAAAGTCAAATTTCTTGTAGTGATGGGAGTTGCTTCAATTAAGTTTAAGAGGGGACTCAATGGATGGCACATTATTTTTGAAACTTTCACTATTCAGCTCTAATGATTCACATCTTTTAGTCTAGAGTTTAGGTGGAAGTAACTTTAGTTCTTTCGACTCTGCAATCTCACTCTGCAACTGATCCATCTCATCAAAATAAGCAAACTCAAGCAGCTCTTGTTGTTTGCAAAACTACTCGTGTACCAAACAATCCACATAATTGATGAGTGTAGATCCCTCTAAGCCTTCATAAGGGTATTTCATGGCTTTTTGAATATTGAAAGTCATGTGTTAGTCACTCACACTCTCATAGTTAGTTCACCCTTTTGAACATCAACTAAGGTTCTTCGTGTAGCAAGAAAAGGTCTCCCAAAAAAAAGAACTTTATCAATTTCAAAATCAACAACCTATTTGGCTGCATTGACTATAGTTTCAATGAGCTCCATACATTCTTCATAGGAATTACTCAATAAAGCTCCCCTAATGATGCATCAAGCATTAGCCTTGTTGAAGGAACCGAGCTATTATAAAAGGTTTCCATTTGGATTCAAAATGGTATCCCATGATGAGGACACTTCCTAAGCAAATCCTTAAACTTTTCCTAAGCCTCAAACATAGTTTCAACTTCAGTTTGCTAAAGAGAGGTTATGTCATTCCTTTTCTTAATATCAATCTCTGTCTATGATTTCTGCCATCTCAAGTTGAAGCAATCATCAGACATTCTTGTTATTTTGAAGTTGGTCGAAATCGCCACAAACTATTTTTGATGTAGGTGAGGGTCTTCAGTTGTTGTCCCTCCAAATTGACCAATTACTTGTAGCATATGAAAAATCATAGGATTGAATTCAAACTGTGCCACTTTAATGTAAGGCCTCAAGATGATTGAATCAAGGGTTTAAGGGTCAAAGACAACATACTCTTTGATTCCTTTAGTCCTATCATTAGCCATTCCAATTACATCCAATAGTCCATTATCTAAACGCTCTCCCATCTGTTCAAGAGGAACTTATTGTTGTAAGTGGTTAGCAAGTGCATGGTCAATAAAAGATCTTTTGAGTCTTCTTCTCCTTCTTAAGAATCTTTTTATTTTCGGCTCAAGTCTAAATTCAGGCTATGATCTAGACTTGTGCATACAATTTTAGTACCTAAACTTGAGCACAAATCACCACACTATTAGTAACAAAGGACAAACAAGTTAAATGGTTTACAAACCACTTGAAATAATCAACTCCAATCAATCCCAAACAACGACAAAAAAAACTTATTGTGATATTTAAATGTGCAAGTATACACAGTCTAAAACAAGTAGTACGATTAAAGATCGTTCCCACGAGGATTGCTTATGCTACTAATTTTGACAATTTTCTAGACTAATAATTTGTTTGTTTAAAAAATAAAATCTAACATTCTTGTGTAACAATTTAAATTAAATTTGAATTAAAAAGTAAAAGTTTGAGTAAGTAGTCAAATATCTATACATCAGACTGTGGAAACAAGTTAAGGATATAAATCTGTATTAAATGTGGTTTGTGGTACTAAAATGCCATAGCATGATGTAGCATTATGTACGGAGTGACCTAAGGGGTTGTCCAACTTAATCATCATGGTTTTCAAATACAGTAATTCTATTCTTGAGTTCATGTTCACGTCAAACCATGCTACAATTAACATTCTTTTGTTTTATGGACTTGAATACTATTCGTAGCTATTTAATATCAACCATTTGTTCCAGCATCTTGACTTGATCCATATAAAACAAGCAATACCATTTTTCCCATTTTCAACTTCAAAAAATAGGAATAAATCTTTTTTTCTCTTTTCTTTGTTCCTCCACTTTTGTACTTTAGCTCACAAGGTATCTTTTGGGCCCATTAAAACAAAAGTGGTCCAACTATTTTTCTTTATGCCATTTCCAAATATTGAGGGTATCTTTGAACTTTTGAATCAATGGTGTTTGTATCTGGGACCCACACAATCTGCCTACTTTGTTGCTCAATAATTTGTTGCGCATTTTGTAATAGCAATTTTCTATAGCATTTTGATTATGGGACGCTTCTTCAAATCATTTCCCTACAAAATCACACACCAAACATCAATTTTTCTAAAAAAAACAAAATAAAGGACCTCAGAATTAAAAGAACATTAATCCTAAATTTAAAGTTAGAATTTTAATCACTTTTACTCAAAAGACCAACAAATTCTAATTCAAATTTTCTAGATAACTCTTATCTAAGAGTTATCACATGTTATGAGGTATCAGATTATGAGATTTGGTTTAGGAACCTTGTCACTACTTAATAACTTTGAACATCATTTTCATCAAGACTTTATAGATTCTTCAGGCACGTTTCTATATTCATTGTTTTTAATTCACATGGAATTATAAAATGTCATTTTGTTTTGAAAACATATTTGTTATTTATGTTGATGTAGGTATATATATTTAGGTATATATGATATTCAAGAATTAGAAACTGATCAATAGTAACAAGAAGATCTTCATATCATTCCAATGCCAAAACAAATTTGTCATCTTTCGAAGTTGTTAATGATCTTTTGGTATTATGTTGCCCATGAATAGCATGATAGGATAAAATAGAATAAAAAAAATAAAATGTTTAATTACACTATGATGATAGTGGAAGTAACCAAGTTCAAGTTATCAATTGAGTGTTAAAAGAGACAAATTCAATACATCAATATACTTAAGAGTCATTTTATGATGATTCTAGATTTAGAAAAGGTTTCTTGCAATGTCACGAGGGCTAAAAACTATTTAATTGTAGTACATAGAGCATGGAGTTGTTATATTATAAAATGATCAATTTTTTTTTTCTTTCCTAACATACAAAGCAGGGTAAAATGTCTAAATTTCTCTTCTTTATTTGTGTTGTTACCCTCTTCCTTTCCCAATTTCTTGTAACCTACAACTGTATGCAATTTTCATTAAAATCTCAGGGTAGGCAATTTTCTAATTCTTTGTATATTTTCTTCATTACATTATACTTAATATTTCTAACCTTTAGGCTATAAGTAACATTTTTTTTTCTTCTGATTTTGTGTAACAGGTTGTGATGACAAGTGCTTGTTGAACAATGATTGTTCAGATTCTAAATGCTACCAAGGTGAACGTGGGACTTGTTCTATGAATTGTTGTACATGTCTAAAAGTGGATTCCACAAATGTTTAGTCTAAGCCTTTAATAAGTGGATTCCACAAATGTTTAATCATTTTTCAGCGATTTTGGCGTCCATGTGTAATGTTGTTTTGTTTATTGTTTTAATGTGTTGTTTTTTGGTTTTCTGTAATGTTGTTTTGTTTATCGTCTTTTTTAATTGTTGTCCTTTTAATTTGTGTTGTATTGACATGTTTTACCAATTTGAATGAATAAATAATGTTTTTCTAGTCAAAAATAAGTTTTTAGCCTATAATTTTATTTGCATGCAAGTCACAATAATACTACTCTTATAAGTGATTCTCTAACACTTAAGATTTATATCTAAAGAGTGGTGTTAACAAGTACTTTAAAAGATACTTGTTAAGGAATAAAAAAAGAATTAAAAAACAAATTTTATGAAAAACAAATTTTATGTACACCACTTCTAAAATTATAACTTTAAATCTATTTCTTAGCAAGTGTCTGAGGGCACTTGTGATACTTTTCCATATTTAAATTACCCTTCAGCATCAAGTGTTGTTTCCAAAATTCATTTTAAAATATACGAAAAACGACAATGTCACTGCGCAGTTATAGTTAGTTATCTCGATAAAGGATAGCATTGTAATTAAGCATATTAAATTATGCAAGTGTTAGCCAAGATTTACGTAGAAGATAAAGATGGGGAGAAACTCAACGTTGCTACATAATTATTGTTAGTTCTTTGAAAAAGTTGATAAGACTTAATTACTCTTTATCTGTATTCCTTATGGGCTAAAATTGATAATTATTGTTAAAAAATAGTATATTTGTAACAACCCTCTCACTAGTTTAGAAATATTTGTAAAATTTAAGTATTAATTAGAATTACTAGAATTTTATTAATTGTTAATGTTGTATTTTTAGTAATATTAAATTAAGATCAAGGTTGACTAAGAAAGTAGTAGCATCAACAAATCCAAGTGGCAAAGGGAGAACATGCCACCTTTATTTCTCTTTTTCTCTTTCACTCATGTGTACTAAGTCACCTTTCACCTTCATTTTCTTTCATATCCAGTTACACACTCTCAAAAACATTCTGAAAACACCAACACCCAATTACTGTTCGTTGTCTTCTCCAATCATCCATTTTCCTCTTCTTCCCAAATTTATTCAAAGACAACATCCATGTAAAGTCCTTTATATTCAACCCGACCCCTTGCATGTCCCTCTCTTTCTCTCCAAAATCAATTATTCAACCAAATCAGTACTAAAGGAAGATAAGGAGTAGATTGACAAATCTCTAACTCTAAAACAAAGCATAAAAGACAGGGAACATAGAGCTAATGAGGCAAGAATCTTCCAAAATCCAGCTTGGATTGCAGGGGATTATTATTAACAAATAGTGAGTTCTTTTTAGAACAAATTTTATTTTCGCATGTGAGGTTTTTCTCGGTTCAATTCAATTCAGTTCTTGTGGAAGTAATCTTCTGGGTTGATTTTGGGTTCATTAAAAGGTGAGAGTGCGAGAAAAATTATAAACTTAGCATGCATGAAATATTTGTGAAATTTGCATTTGAATGCATTTGTGGTGTGATGATTCTGATGTGTTAATCCCAAGAAAAAGAATTAATCGTGATGAGTGGAATACAAAATTGTTGCGTTCCCAGAATTCCAACACATGCCGTTCTGCTTCTTATTCTTTTTATTATTTTGCCCCTGATTTTCTTCTCTTTCGTCTTCGATTTCCTTCTATCTTTGCCTCTGATTTTCTTCTCTTTTACCTATGATTTTCCTCAATTTATGCTGCCTCTGATCAAAATATGCCTCTGATCATGCTGCCAATAATGCCCATGGAAGCATACTATGTATTAGTTGTTGGACTGAACATTCTCCTGCCTTTTTCCGGAACCTCTCTGTGAAGTCAGCAGCCAATTCATCTACTTGTTGTTTCAAAATCATCAGACCAGTTGTTGTAACCTCATGTTGAGACCAATAAAATGTGTCATTGAAACACCTTTCCATGTCTGCCTAGTTATGTCTGGAGTTTGTTCGAAGGGAAGAATACTAAATAAAAGTTGTTCTTGTCAACGATAAAGGGAACAGTTGTAACTTATGGAATTCATTCTAGTTCCCCTCTCCACACTACGCAGTAAACCTTCCAATGTACTCAATTCTTGATTTCCCATCATCTTCAAAAAGGTAGAAAGTCAGGAGTTGTGTAGCCTCCACGTAGAGGCGCCAGTCTGTCTACCCGTTCGGAATAAGGCTTCAATGACCTCTGGGAAGATATTAGTGACGTGGCAAAGTGAACTTTTCAATGGTTGCTACCATAGTGTCCCATGGACATGCGAAGTGATTTATTGAAAATAAGACTCAGCCGAGGAAACTGCTAACTATTATCAACTTTTGATTCCCTTTTCTTCATACCGTTACACTCATGAAGGAATTCTATCCCTCAACTATGGGTTCCTTAAGTACTTCAAAGAGTGTTAAGTACAACGTTGATGTTTAAGCTACTAAACTACGAATGCATAAAGTAAAGTAAATTGATAAAGGATAAAAAAAAACTTGAAAAGCTAGTTTGAAGGTGTCGAAGGTGTCGGAAAACATAAGAAATGAGGATTTGAATTGTGTTTTTCCATTTATGAAAGATACTTCAAATCCTTTCTACTGAGAGGATTTTTCATTCATACTTTTCTTTTGATGTGTACTTAGCTTTTTCAGAATTCTTTCTTCACTACTTTACCTTTTTTTCATTTGCTGTCACACACTCGATTGACTGAACAAGTTCTTCTTAAATAGAGAGAAGAAGTGCTCGTTGAGAATGTTACTGTTGGAGATCTTCAATCACCATTTAAAGCAAATCATTCTTTAAGATGTATCCATATATATCTTCATGATTGATTATACGCATCTTCAATTTAAGAGGGAAAATCTTAGAGAATGTTACTATCATAGGATGTCACAAAGACTTTTAGACAAATAACAAATTCAAGATGTTAACTAGAAGATAAACAAATTTGTCTTCTTTAGACAGTTGACTATTCAAAGCGTTAATTTTTTTTAGCTTGTCATTTTAGACCAATTACTTCCATCAGAGCATTGACTATCTCAAGTATTTTCGTTTTATCATAGCGTTAATTTTTTAGAGAGTTGACTTTCTACCAAAGTTAGACAATACAATGCTTGTCACAGTCTTTGCTTATATTAACGAATTCACAAGAGGCGCGTTTGAGAGAGTGTTCGTTAGAGTTATACACAATTGTAGTAGTTTCTTCATAGTGATTGTGATATTTCTTTAGAAGATTCTCTTTTCTTTGTTCATCGGAGAGTCTAGCTTATACCAGAACAATGACTTGCATTTCTTTTTCTTTTAATGTTGTGACTCGGATTGTATATCACAATACTTTGTATTGCTATATTTTACTTGCTCTATTAGCAAATATAGTTACTTGTTTATTATGTGATAATATTTTGTGTTTAGAAACACTTAGATTATTATCTCTAACTAACTTGTAATTTATATTACCTTAAAATAGATAGTCATTAATATAAATTTTTATCTTCTAACTTAGTCTGCACACTTAACAAATACAGTTAGGGGATAATTTTTCTTTATTTGTTTGATTTTGTTAACATCAAAACATCATCTAGAGGATTGTAGCTAAAACTACTTTTGCTCTAACAATCTCCCCCGTTTTCATGATATCAAATAACTATTCAATTAATAAACAGTTTTCCTTCACAAAATAAGGTTTAAAAGAAAGCACCCCTTATATGTAGTACTCAAAAATTGTTTGACTGAATAATCATTTGATCTTCTAAAAAGAGACTCATAAATCAATATTATGGGACTCCCTCTGAATATGATAAACGCGATTCATTAAAAGTATCAAACTTATTAAGTTATTTTATTTTTTATACACATGAGGTTAAAGTAAGAGGGAAATGACATAGACAAAAAAACCACGGGGATATGAAAAAAAAAATGACTACACTTTCCAAAAAGAGTTCACAAATTCCTAGGATGTTAAGCCTTTGGTTTCGTATGATGTCTATTGACTAACATTCACAGTTGTATCATAAGACATCATAGTTGTCAAAACATTCAAGAAAATAAAATCATATTATAACGTCAAAATCATTCAAGGATAATCAATATCTTATTATAACATCAAATCATCTAACAGAAATTGTTATCATGTTTAAAACACATTAATCACAACAAAAATAACCACATGACAACGCAATGTTATGCATGCACCTAAAAACTATATAATTCGGATGTAACACATGGCACTAAAGCAACTACTATTGAAACCAAGTTGGTTTTCCCTCTTGTAATTTTGATGTTAACAAAGGTATTAAATGAGAATTTTTTTTTTGGGCTAATGGCTTTATTAAGTGCGCACGAATTAGAACAGGTAATCAGAAGAAGATATCAGAAGCAAGAAATAAGAAGAAAAATATTAGAAGAAGTCACCAAAGGAAACAACTAAAGGAAACGGCCAGAGGAAATGACTAGAGGAAGTAAAAAGGTAAGAGGAAACAAAATCAAATCAGTCATAGAAATCCTTAAAATCGGACAAATGCACATTCGGGAAAAGTACGCGCATCTACCTCTAATAGCATGCTTCTGGTAGTTCAGTGTGCTTCTGGTAGTTCAACGTGCTTCTGGTAGTTCAGCGTGCTTCTGGTAGTTCATCATGTTTCTGGTAGTACAACATGCTTCTGGAAGCTCATCGTGTTTTTGGTAAATCAATGTGCCTTTGAAGATTCACCATCTCTCTGGAGTTTCCATGCCTCTGATGAACAATATTTTAGCATGCCTCTGAAGTCCACTGTTCAAGCTTGCCTTTGAAGCTCATGTTTCGTTGACTTTAATAATTGCAACATGTTCCAGAATACTATCTCTCATAAGGAGCCTATGAAGTTGCATTGACTCTAATAATGCAACAAAGGTGAAGATGACTATGCCACTAATTCCAAGTCACACAGTTTTTCTTTTGACAAAATTATTGAAGCAACACATCATCTGCTCCAACAATCAAGTCAATGATTCTAATGGAGAAAAGTCAACAACTCTGATCGAAGGTCAAAGGCTCTGATAGATTGCTCATAACAGTTTGGACTTAGTCGTATCCTTACTTCTTAATGTTCAACAACAAACTCATAATTGTTCCTGCCCAAATCAAATCAAGCGTATGAAGGAAGACTCAAGTGAATCAATATGCAAACGTAATCTAAACAAATACACACAATATCTTTCTAGAAAAATTGCTCATATTAGATTCAGAAATAAAGAATTGGCTACCAGTCGTATTATCAAAACACATCTTTCACAAATATATTTGGAAGAAACATTTGTTCATCAAGCTGAAATGAAGATACGAGTTAGAATTCACTAGGGACTAAACTGAAGTTCTAATTTTAACAATAAATAGATACTCAATGCTGAAGAAGAACTCAACAAACCAACAAACTCGAAAATCATAAAAAACCAAAGTTATTTAGAAAAACCTCAAGAGCTCAATTTTTCTTAAGTATTCAAAGTTTAACGTTTTAAGTTCTAGCAAAACACTCGTTCAAAGTAAAATATTCTAGGTGTTGTAGTGTAAAAAGTCATTGTATCAAATCTCCTTAGTAAAAGCAAAACCAAACCAGTTTCCAACTCATTGTAACCCAGCTCGATTGTGATTTTAGTGTTCCTTAAGCAATTTGTGAATCTCAAATGTGTTAAGAAGACTTGACTTGAAAGGTCAGCTGAGTAATTTGCCTTTAAAAATCTGTAGGTTCATGTTGTGTAGAGAAGACTTAACTTATAGAGTCATGTGCTGTGTAATTTAAGGTTTTGAATTAGTGGATAAATCCTTATGTGTGAGGGGACTGGACGTAGCTACCAAGTTGGTGGTGAACCAAGATAAAATCTTGTGTGTTGTCTTTACATCTGCATTATTTGTTTTATTGTTGCCTCTAACTAGTAAAACTATTTAGGTCACTAAATCAGAATTAGAATTAAGAAAAGAGTTTTAATTTATACAAACACAATTCAACCCCCCTTTCTCGTGTTTGTGCACCTTCAACTTCCACACAGAAAAATGAGTTATGCCAATGGGGAAAATAAATCTACTTAAAAGGCAACTTCCACACACAAAATCACTCATACCAATGGAGAAAATAAATATGTTGCAAAGGCAACTTCCACAAAGATACATATTCCATGCATGATAGTTTATTTAAAAAACAAACATTCCCACAAAGATGCATATGTCATGACATGATTATGTATTATCAAATATTTCCATACAACCCACTAAGATCAGGTCATATGCTTCCAAAATCACTTATACAAAATCACCACCTCATTTGACAATCACTGAGATCATACATCACATGTTCTTAGCATAAAAATCATATATTCATAAAAAGCTATCATAAAAATTAAAGCTTTCTCCACACATATCATGAAAGTAATATATTCATAAACAAATATCATAAAGATCAAAGATTTCACCACACATATCATGAAAATCATATCATAAAAATCAAAACTTTCATCTCATACATCATAAGAATTAAAACTTTCATCACATACCACATAAAAATTCAAACTTTCTCACATATATCATAAAAATTCAATCTTTCAACACATACAACATAAAAAATTAAACTTTCTTCAGATATATCACACATTCGCAAAAATTAAATCACATGGCACCTTATAAAATCTTTTAATCCATATTTTAATCCTACAAAGCTTCAATTTGTTATATTAATTCAACTATGACTAAATAAGGTCACTGCTATGCGTAGTGAGCCCCATATGAATTGTTGGGAAATACAGTTTTTCCGCTCATCTCATAGTATTATATACTAAAGAATTCAAATGCTCTCATGCCTTACCTTATTTTGACGTTTTCACATGCTAATCTAAATCCACAAGCAAAAAAGCCTCATTTCCTTTGACTCTTCGTCCTTCGATCAAATCAACTCGACAGTTTATGGGTAAACGTAAAAAAATGAGAACACAATCTAAAATGGTCAATTTTGAAATTAGGTCAAAGAAACTTACCTCAAATCATAAATATAATCAATGGATGATGAGGCCACTATTCACACGATCATTTTGACATAGCTTTCACTCAAATCGGACATACGATGAAGACGAACGGTGAAAAATAGCAATATTGAAAAATGAAGATGAGGATTTTATAGAAAAATTGAGAAATCTAAAATTATAGAAAAATATATTGACTTTACAAACTCATATGTAGAAACATCGTACTAAAATTTGGAAACAATAGAGAAATTTTTTGGGAATGTCATCAATCACTAATGTCAATTTTCCTTGCTTACCATTCAAACTCTTTGTTTCCCTCACAACCATGTTTCTTTCTCTCCGTGTTCTTTTTTCATGAGTTTTTGCTTCTTCTTTAGTTTGATTTCAAACTTCTTTCTTTTACTCAACACACGGGCGCAGTCCATAAGAAATCTTTTTATTAATTTCTTAAAAAACAAATAAATGATTATTCAAATTCATTTTTAACAATGTTAAACATAATTTCATCTCCAAAATATTATTAGCATTTTAAGACAATATTTTACAAAATAGAGTAATCAAAATAATAAAATTTTAAAAATATATTTATTAATAATAACTAAAATCATCATCTTTAAAATAATCATTTTACTTACTAATAGATTTATTTTTAAAACATTTTTACAACAAAGCATATTTTAACGCTTCTATAAAGAAAATAGAGATTTTAAAATATTTAAAATATATTCAAGATAATTATTTATAAAATAAACAATTAAAATAAGATATAGTTAGAAGTAATTAAATATAATTACGTGCGCATTCAACATTAGTGAAATGTTCAAAAAAAAAACACATTAATTACCAACGCGCATATACATGAAAAACCACTAAAATCTTTTTTTTCAAATATTTACACTAAAATACTTTTATTTTTAGAAATATAAATATAATATTTGAAACTTATATTACTCATTAAATTAAATATGTATAACATTATGACACCATAGTAAGCTTACATGTAGAGAAAATTTATCAACATATATTCTAAAACACTTTTAATACCAGATTAATTCTTTAAAATCTTATTTAATAAATAAAATAGTTTATTACAAAATTTAGGATGTTACATGTAAATCGATTCATAAATTGTGTGATCGATTCACCAGCTCTGCAGCCTTGAAATTTGATAGTTTTAAGGTAGTTATGCCAGTTACAAAATTGTTATTTCTCATATAAGACATTATTGTTGGCGAAGATTTTTCATGCATCATATATAAACTTTTCTAAACACAACAATACTTTTACCCATTCATTATACTCAAGCATTCAAGATCATAGCATAGATTGAAAATTCTTTCTTGTTCAAGTCGTATGTGTAATCGAGCTTGGAAGCAAGAAACAACAATGAGAGTATATCGATTGTTGCAGTGTATTATAGATACAAGGGATATCGGTGGATTGCGTGTCGAAGAACTAAAGGATGTGATATTCAAGGATTGTCTACTGAGGGTTCTCTAGGTGTTTATCGTGAAAGGGTTGAAGTGTGATCTTCATCTTGAAGATAGGTGTGTTAAGAATCTGGAGGAATGTTTCAAGATTTTGTGTCAAAGAGCATTTAGGTAGAAGGTTTGTGTGAATGTGTATGTAAAATTTGTCGAAAGATCTTGTAAATATTCAAAATCAATATTAAAGAAGGAAACTTTCATTCGATTGAATGGGGCAAGATGTACTCAACATGCGACGACGAAGTAGAAGAACCTATGTAAATAAATCGCTATGTGATTATCTCTTTCCCTTACTCTTTATTTCTGCAAATTTGCTTTGTTTTTTGTTTTCCTTATATTTTGCGTTCAGTGGAGAATTTACTTTTTGTGCAATGTGCAAAATTGATAGAAATATATTTATTAGAATTTTCTGTTTGTGAATCTTGTCTTGATTTTATGTGTCGAATGATTGTTTTTCTCGTGTAAATTACCAAATGTTTTATGATGCTTGATTCCAATACAATAAACATGTCAAATACAAATTTCCAATGCACTAAATATGCGAGTCCATCACAATTAAAATTATGATTTTTCGATGTGCGACTCAAAACTTTCAAACGGTTTTTTAAAGTATTAAACTATATTCAACACCGATATAAAGTTTGTTTCAAACCATTTAATGAGAAAAATTCCCGAGGGTCTAGGCACTCAATACAATATATGACATTCTTGAGGACAACAACACTCAGAAAGTGCATTTTTAATATTAAAAGAAGTATTCAAGAAGTGTTAAACACTCGGAACGTCCCTAGGATTATACCACTCGAAAGTTTCTAATTGTTGGAACTAAGTTGGTTTTATACTTAGAGTTTTTATGTTAACAAAAAGTATTTTATGAGAATAATATATTTGACTTCACATAGTGTGAAAGAAAATTCGTGTTTTTGAAGACAATCTAAAATAAGATTTGATCAAGATTTATCTACAAAAAGATATGAATTATTTACATGAAGATTTGATCAAGATTTATCTACAAGAAGATATGAATTATTCAAGAAGATTTGATCAAGAATTATTACAAGAAGATATGAATTATTTACAAGAAGATTTGATCAAGATTTATCACAAGAATATATGAATTATTTACAAGAAAAATTGATCAAGATTTATCACAAAAAGATATGAATTATTTATAAGAAGATTGGATCATGATTTATCTACAAGAAGTTATGAATTATTTACAAAATTTGATCAAGATTTATCTACAAAATGATATGAATTATTTACAAGAATATGTGAATTATTTACAAGAAGATATGATCAAGAATTGTTTGCAAGAAGAAACAATCACAAGAAGATACATTTATTATTTGAAAAGATATGATTTAGATTTTAACAAAGAACAAAATACTGAATTGGACTTAGTCATATTCCTACTTGTGAAAGTTCAAGAACCGGTTCAACACTTTGTTCCTGCCTAGATCAAAGCAACCAATAGGAATGAAGTTTCATCTGAAGAATTTGTGAAAGCAATCTTAACAAAATACGAACAGTATCAACCTGAAAAATTTACAAACTCAATCTTAACAAAATATGAACAACATCAATCTAAATAATTTACAAACTCAATCTAAACAAAATACAAACAGTATCAATCTGAAAAATTTACAAACTCAATCTGAACAAAATACAAACATAATCAATCCAAATGGACTACTTAGATTGGATTCATAAATAAAGAATTGGCTAAAGAACATATTATCAAAAAACATCTTGTTCAAAATTATTTTTGAATAAGATCATCGTTGACCAAGCTAGGAATGAATATACAATTCAGAATTAAACAGGGACTAAATGGAAGCCCTTATTTTATCTATAAATAGATTTTCAAGGCTAAAGAAAAAGATCATTGAAAAATCATAAAAGAGTAGAAGAACTCAAGCTCAAAATTCCAAATTCATCTTAAAGTTCAAAGAGAGAAACATTTATCCGAAAGAGAAATATTTTCTAAATATTTTTTCTTAAAGTGTGATAGTCATTGTTATAATCAGCTTGTTATAAGCAACTACTAAAGTTCCAAACCTTTGTATCCAAACCCGATAGTGGTGTTAGTGTGCCTTCACCAATCTGGGATTGTCAGATTGTGAGGAGAAGACTTGTTGGTAGAGTCAAGGTGTGTGTGTTCTTCAAGTTGTTTGAGAAGACCAGCTTAGAGGGTTAGTGGCTTTGTAATTCAAGTTGTTGAATTAGTGCATTAAATCCTTCTAAGTAAAGGGACTAGATATAGCCAAGTTAGTGGTGAACTAAGATAAATTACTTGTGTCACTTTATTCCTGCACTCCTTAGTTTTGTTTTTGCTTCTACTCCAAGTAAATCATCAAGTTTAAACTAGTTTAATCAAATAATGAAAAAGTTATCAACTTAGTCAAACGCAATGCAACCCTCCTTCTCGTGTTTGCACCTTCACCGATGACTTTCTTTAAAAAAAAACCTTGGACATTTATTCGACCACCCAAAATATGGGGATTTATAATCCCTCTAAAGGCCCTCAGAAATGCACCTTTTTCAAGTGTTTTTTTTTCCTTCTAGGGGATTATGGTACTCGCAAAAGTTAGATTTTTTTGTAGTGGTTAAGGTGTATGATGATGTTGGATTTTTTTTATAGTGATATTATTATTGTATGCATTATTATTGCATGAGGACATTATTTTGTTCAGATTGAGTTTGTAAATTTTTTAGATGAACACTATTTGTATTCTGCAACGTTATGTTTCCCTCTTCTAGTACATTTTTTATGTTGTTTGTTTAAATTAAAAAACAAAAAAATATATTAAAAATATAACTTAATTAAGCATGCAAATGTATATATTATAGTAATTAAGTAAATTAATTTAATCACTTACTCTGAAACAATGTAAAAATGGATCGAATTCACTAAATTGAGGTGTCTTATCTTCCTTTATTTCACCTCAAGTCAACCATGGTTTTTTATACTTCTCCCGTATGACTTCAACAATTGCTTTTGATGATGATTTAAAAGGAAAATACCTTCAAAGTTAGCAAACAAATTAAATGTAAAAATTAATTAATAAAATAATTTAAAATGAAATAATTAACAAGAATAATGAAATAATTAATAGGAATAATTTAAAATAATTTACCCATCTCCTTCTAGAATAATGATAATGCAGTCATAACAATTAACACATCTAGGATCCATTATTTTGTCTACGCTATAAGGCTCTATATGGACCTAGGGATGTAGGGGAACTGCTCCACCGCTAGTACCAATCATTAGCATAGCCATGAGGGATGGATCGTTAACAACACGTGGTTTAACAACTTTTTTCTTACCACGTGATGTTTTCGATATTCCTCGTATTCCAACCAATCATGATCCTCTTGCTCCCTATACTGATGCCATGTCTATATATATATATGTATATATATAAATTGTAGTTCGCATCTCACATTACAATATAATTATATATATGTTGGAACCAAGTTGGTTTTACATATAGAGTTTTGATGTTAACAAAAGTATTTTATGAGAACAATATATTTGACTTCAAAAGAGTATGAAAGAAGATTCATGTTTTTGAAGAAAATCTAAAATAAGATTTGATTCAAATTTATAATTGAAGAAAAATCTTAAATAAGATTTGATTCAAAATTATAATTGATGAAAATCTAAAATAAGATTTGATTCATATTTATAATTGAAGAAAATCTTAAATAAGATTTGATTCAAAATTATAATTGATGAAAATCTAAAATAAGATTTGATTCAAATTTATAATTGATAAAAATCTAAAATAAGATTTGATTCATATTTATAATTGAAGAAAATCTTTGACCAAGTTGAAAAGAAGATATGGTCAAGATTTGAAGAAGATTTGATTAAGATTTGAAGAACATTTGAAGAAGATTTGATTAAGATTTGAAGAACATTTGAAGAAGATTTAGTGAAGATTTGAAGAATATTTGATCTACATTTAATGAAGATTTGAAGAAGATTTGAAAAATATTTGAAGAAGATTTGAAGAGTATTTGAAGAAGATTTGAAGAATATTTGATCTACATTTATTGAAGATTTGAAGAAGATTTGAAACATTTTAATGAAGATTTGAAGAATATTTGATCAACATTTAATGAAGATTTGAAGAATATTTGATTTGAAGAATTTACAAAGTCAATCTACACAAAATAGGAATAGAATCATTCTGAAGAATTTACAAAGTCAATCTACACAAAATAGGAACAGAATCAATTTGAAGAATTTACAAACTCAATCTAAACAAGATACAATTCAGAATTAAATAAGGACTAAATTGAAGCCCAAATTTTCACTATAAATAGACACTCATGGCTGAAGGAGAAAAGCATCAAAAAGTAGAAGAACTCAAGCTCAAGATTCCAAATTCATCTTAGAGTTCAAAGAGAGAAACACTTGTTCAGGCTAGAAATATTTTTTGAGTGTTCTTTTCTTAAAGTGTGAGAGTTATTGTTATTATCAGCTTTGTTAGAAGCAACTACTCAAGTTTCAATCTCTTGTATCCAACCCGTTAGTGGTTTAGTTCCTTCTTCAATCTGGGGTCGTCAGGTTGTTAGGAGAAGACTTGGCTTGTAGGGTCAAGGTGGTTAGTTCCTCAAAAGTCTGGGGTTGTCAGGCTGTTTGGGAAGACTGGCTTGGAGGGTCAGGTGCTTTGTAATTCAAGGTTTTTGAATTAGTGGATTAAAGCCTTCTGAATGAGGGGACTGGATGTAGCCAAGTTAGTGGTGAACCAGGATAATTCTACGCGTCAAATTATTTATGCTTTCATTGATTGCTGTCTCTAAATTCGATTGCTTCTACTCCAAGTAAGTAACCAAATCCAAACTAATTTTTAATTATTTATAAATTATCAAAAAGGTATCAACGTTGTGCAAACACAATTCAAACCCCCTTCTCGTTTTCGCACCTTCAATATACACATACAAACTTTACATAATTAATTCATTTTCGACATCATCATTATCATTTGATGAGTGAATTAAGTCACCCTTTTCATTATCCTTTAATTCTTCAATTTCTTATTAGTCAACTTCTTCCCATTGTTTGACTCATGACAAAGTCAACTAATAGTCTCATCTCCAATCACATGTTCCACATATGATATTCCATCCATCAAATATGCAACTTCTTTAATTCCACTCGTTGATCTTATTTTGATTACAGCACACTAACCTTGTTTGTTTCTTATTTTGATGGATAAGGAACATAATACACTTGTCTTACATTATAAGTCATGGCGAACGGATCAAACAATGGGTATCTTGTTCTCAAATCTCAAACGAATGTCTATAGTGTTGGTCATCAAGTTGATCTTAATTCCTCTTTTCGATGGATCAAACCACTTACAGTAAAACACCACCATTGTTTTTACATAATCTAGGAACATGTAGTCAATTTTGTAAATGTGTTCAATTATGCCGTAAAACTCTTCCATTACACCACTATCAGACACACTCTTCATACACATTCCACTACTTATTGTTTATTTTCCTTCATTCCAAGATTCAGGGTGAAATTTATGTCCATTGACATAGTAACTGTGCCATTCTTTGAAGCTTCTACTTGGGGCACAGATAAGTGCCTCATGTGGATGTTGATAGGAGTTAGTTCTTGGAGATGTACTTATTGTTGAAACCATGATGGGAAATTTGAATGTATATCAACAAAATATTGTCCCGAAGTTAAAAATGCTCTGATTGATGACTATATATATATGTTATTTAATACTATGCATTATCAATATTAATTTAAATTAATTAATTAAAGATCGAAAGGGATATAAAACGTACTTGGTTTAACTTCAGTGCAATTAATCAACACATGAACATGTGTTGCATTAAATATTGTCACTTGGCCAAAAAATTGGCATATCCCTACCAACACGACAACCAGACAGGCGAAAGACTGATAAAGCATGTGGACGACGTATAGCATTAATAATATCGTTCTTTCAGTCACCGGTGACAATGTGTCGTCGTTGAAATAATGAGAACAAAAATGTGTTGTTTCATGATGTAGGTAAGATTAAAAAAATTGAGCCTTCAACATAGCTTTATTTTTCACGACCGTTTAAAATAACCCATGAACCTATAATATAAATGAGATGTACAATAAGTTCTCTCTCTCTCTCTCTCTCTCTCTCTCTATATATATATATATATATATATATATATATATATATATATATAATATTACCTTTCAAATGGGTGAATCCATCTATACCGAACTGGTCCACCAAGCCTAGTTTTGCTTGTAAGATGCACCGAGAGATGCTTCATGGATTCAAAAAAACCAAGAGGGAACACTTTCTCCAATTGACATAGAATCATCAAAATGTCATTTTCCATCTTGATGAGATCTTCACTTCTAAGTGTTACAAAACACAAATTCTTGAAATATTGACTCACTTCAATAAGTGGGTTCAATACATGTGTCGGCAAAGCACTAAAGGCAATAGGAAGTATTCTCTCTAAAAAATATATGACAATCGCGACTTTTCATTCCATCCATCCTCCCATTTTTTGCATCGGCACATCTTGCTAAATTAGACCAATAACCGTCAGACGTCTTCTACTATTTGATCCAACAAAAAGATATTTGGCTTCTTCAACAGATAAAGATTAATTCGCATGAGGTTTTATAGTCTTTCTGTTGTGCTCCACCAACAACAAATATGGTTGTTTTCAATATCAACCTATGTATTTCCTAGCTTTGGCATTATATTTTGTTTTGCCTTTCACATTCGTCATAGTCTTAAATATATTGTCAAAGAAATTTTTCTCAATATGCATAACATTGAGATTATGCCTCAAAAGATTATCTTTCCAATATGGAAGATCCCAAAAAATACATCTTTTTGTTCAATTGTGCCAATGTCTGTAACCTTATGGTTTAGAAGTCACACCATCAATAACTTGTACCTTTGGCATATCTTTTACTTTATTCCAAACTTGTTCTAATGTCAGTTTAAGTGGTGGTCCTAGAGTTTCTGCATAACCCTTGATAAATACAGCTTTATTCTTTCTAAATGTGTGATCAACAAGTAATAACATACGATGCGAGTCAAACCCTAATGTTTTCCCATTGAATTTTAATGTAAATACTTTTGTGTCTTCCATGCAAATAAAACAAGCCAATTTACTATGTGTCCCCCATGTTGACAACATCTCATATGCGGGGAAATCATTAATGGTCTACACATCAAAGGAGCTCGCATCATAAAATTTTGTTTTTGAGCAATATCATATGTCCACAACCTGTTCAAATCATCAATCAAAGATTAAAAATAAATATCAATATCAGTTGTAGGATTAGAATGACCTAGTATCACGACAATCAAGAACATGTAAGGTTTAGACATACACATATCCGAAGGAACATAGTTTAGAGTAACAATAACAGGCCAACAAGAATAAGGAGTATACGATGCTTGTATAAAAGTTCTAAATCCATTTGAGGATAATCCAAGTCTTACATTGTGTGGATCTGACGCAAATGAGGATGCATTTGATCAAAGTGTTTTTATGTCTGACCATCAGATGGATGTCGAAACTCACTTGAATTTCTTCTATTCTCATATTGTCACGTCATCTTTCTTGTAGTTTGCATTGTTGCAACTTTCTTTGCAATCTTGATACAATAGGTAGATAAAACATTGTCTTCCTTGAAATTGGTTTTCCCTTACTTGCCATAGAGTTATTTGTTTGACGATACCTTGGTTGTTGGCAAAACTTACATTCAACTAAATTGACATCATTTATACCAAATTTGTTATCGTAACACAACATGCAACCTTTAACACAACAATCAATCCTCTTAACACCTAATTCTAACTTCGACACTAATCATTTAGTATCTTAATTACTTTGTGGCAAACCATCTCTGACATGTGTTGCATCTAGCATAATCTTAGTCATCAAATCTAAAGATAAATCAGGAACATGAAACTGAGACTTTAGACCTAAAAGTCTAATACACACCGATAACTTTGAGTTTGAAGATCCTTCGAACAACCGTTTATTTGTCTCTTTCAAAAGACCATAAAATCTTTGAGCTTCTTTATTTTGAAGTTCATCAATGTCGTCATATTGATCTTCATTGAATGAAAAATAAACCCCAAAAGCATTCTGAAATCATATCTTTCGTCACCTCAAAGTGTTGATAATTATAATAATCTACACTTAACATGTCAATACTACTTGAAGAGCCTACGTTATTCTCCACATGTATACCAGTACTAGGTGCTGTTGGAGACTCTTTTCCGTGATTAGTCCAAACCCAGTAGCTAGGCACGAATCCAGCTTCATATAAATGCACTCTTATTTCATCTTCACTCTTAAAACGTCTACATTGACATAAACAACACGAACATCTCATCCCCTTCGTCTTCGATAATTTTTTGTAAGCTTACAAAATTGAGAAACTCTTCAACTTTGTTAGCAAAACGTTGTTTAAGACAATTTCTTCCAAAAAAAACTTCTATCATACATCCAACTACGACCGATATATATATATATATATATATATATATATATATATATATATATATATATATATATATATATAAGGGTGGCTTCTAGGGTGAGGGCTCACTTAAGTCCCTCACCGGTGTACCATTCAAACTTTAACAGTTAGATTAAAAAACGTATTAGATTTCACTACTTATTGCCACACTGGATTTGATATTTCTTCTCTTTATCCACATTCTTTTATCTCTCCCTATCAGATCTCACTCTATCACCTCCATATGCACTTTTATTGTTGCTTGAGTTTTTGCATTCTCAGGTGAAGAAGAACCAGAGTCTCTCTCATCACCGTGCTCTTTCACAATATTTGCAATCGAAAATGGGCTTTCTCCAAAACATGCTTGCTACATTGTTAGCAAGTGGGCTGACTATTCGTAAAAGTACTCCATGGAGGCATGTAGCAATGTAAGAGTATACAAATCCAAAGTGTGTTGTACCTATACAAATCAATAACTCAATACTTCCCCGAAAAATTATAAAAAAAAAACATATATTAATCTCAAATCTCCAAAATCGATTAATAGAATTTAACTTGACATGGATGAATTATGAGCGTTAAACCCATCTAGATCTTTATAGTTAAAGCATAAAAACCTTCTTCTCCTTTTTTGTTAATTCTTCTATACACACCTTTGCAAATTACATGATGAATCAAAGGCGAACCGTCTTCTCTTAAATGAGCGTTTTTGTATCTTTAAGCTCCTACTAGTGCCAAAAATAAGATTTTTTATTTTGTAGAAATTAAAGCTCATAATAAAAAAAAAAAGGGAACAATTATAAGAGGATGGATGGAAACAAGTGGTTTGGAGCAGATTCAGTAGTTGTTGGATTTTGGACCGATGTTATGGCCGCAAAAGTTGAATGAAACACGAGTGATGAAACAATATGGAAAACGATTGTGAGGAAAGATCTATGTGCTCTCATTTCTTTTTCTAACTTATGTGAGCTTTTGATTTTCTTTTAAATAAATTTGATGGTTTATAAAAGTGGTTCACCGGTGAACCATTGGATAATTGATAGTATAAAATTGTTTTATATATTCTATGCACTACGCGAAAAATAACATTTTACAGTGTTTTTTAAACCCTTTATTAAAAGTGTTGTAGTATCCAGCGCTGTTAAAAGATACAATAGAGCTATTTAAAATAAAAAAAAAACATTGTAATATATAGCCCTCAACACTTATCTTAGAGTAGTTTTACAGCGCTTTTCATAAAAAACGCTATAATAGGTGCATATATAGCGCACTTGTTATACTCGTTTTACAACGCTTTTTAAAAAAAAAACGTTGTAAATCTCTTCTAAAAACGCGCTGCTTGTTGTACTAGTTTTACAGCGCTTTTTTGACAACGCGGTGTAGATCTCTACTAAAAACACGTTGCTTGTTATACTAATTTTATAGCGCTTTTTTCAAAAGCGCTGTAAATAACTTCTAAAAACGCGCTGCTTGTTGTACTAGTTTTACAGTGCTTTTTCAAAAAAACGCTGTAATAGGTGCATTCTTATGCACGTTTTACAGCGTTTTTTTAAAAAAAGCGCTGTAATAGGTGTATTCTTATACTAGTTTTAATAAAAAGCGCTGTAAATGGAATTTTTAAAATAAAGTTTGTTTGCATAAACTGGTCTTTTATGACTTTTTTTAAGAAAGCACTGTCTTTTTTCCAAAATCATTTTCATCAAGCACATGATATTGATACAATTACTATATTTTTCATTTAAACAGCAACAACAACAATCAGTTCATATATACAACAACAATTAGTTCATATATACATCAATAATCAATTCATAACAACACCTAATTACATATATTTCACAGCAACAACAATTTTATTTAGAACATGTACAACAATTTCATATTTACATCAAGTACTATATTTTTTACATATTCACAACAGTACTATTTTTTACATATTCCCAGCAATAATGTCAATTTCACAACCTGCAGCATGTCAACTTCCCAGCAAATTTAATGACTTTCAGTTCGATCACATACTGACACCAGTCTTCCTTTATTCCAGTTAGATCACTTTTAGAGTGTGTTGGACTAGAATTGTCAAAGTACTGTGTGATATAATATTTGAACATAAATAAGTTAGAATCAAATATATACATAATTTAAATATGAAAATCAAAATATAATGAAAGTAGCGTACCGTTTCTAGAATTATATTTTGATTCATATCAACAATCTCCTTCATGAATCGCAATATATAGTACCCGCAGTCTATGTTGTTAGTTTGATGAGGGCACTATAAAATAAAACATATAATTCAATAAATATTTGTGCATTGATTGTAAATGAAATTTTAAAGGCATACAATTAAATTCTATAACAAAAATTTCAAACCTTTATTGGAATCCATGTGATGTTGTTTGACTTTTGCTTTGACACTGTAGCACCCCTTTGAGCTCAGAAAACTTGTAAAGCACTATCAAATAAATGTGATTATTATTCAATTACCAAACATATTATTTATATATATATATATATGTGTGTGTGTGTGTGTGTGTGTGTGTAAGAAATAAATGAATATTACTTACGTGTTGAAGATGGTCTTTATATCCGAGTGATTGTTGTAATGGTCGTGCAGTGGATCTAATTAGTATATAATTTCAGAGGTGGCATTGATTGCAAACAACACCCAATGTTGCCTACAACAACAAAAATTTGGTTGACAATTTTGTTTACACAACTGATAAATTAAGTATCATAAATTAAAAAAGATATAGATAAAGAATATATAATTAACCTGAATTATATGGCGCAAGAAACAGCTTATCCTTCTTTTTATTTCCCAATAGGATATCAACAACATATTTCTTAACATTAACTGGATCGAGTTTAAACATGAAAATCTATCTAACAATTTGCGCATGCACACCAACTTCTCATACAAAAACCTTCAATGAAAATGACAAATTAGATTAATTACTAATAAATGTGGCAGTGATGCAATTAAAAGTAATTTTTATCTTAAATAAAGTATTTTACTTAATGTATATACTGATGACAGTAGCACTCAACTCCTTATGATTGAGAAGTTCATATATGTGCTCTTTATCAAGTAATTCTTCATACTCATCTCTGAAAATAGGTTTCTTCATGCTTATGATACGTGAATCATTGCTATCCATATTCGTTTTTGCTTGTATGTCAAGACATGACCCAAATCGAGAAAGGCGTGAATGACTTATTTTAGGAGCAACAACTGATTTTCCACGATCCAGTTTTTGAATTTTGGCAGATTTATTACAATGCAGTTTTTGAAGTTTGCCAGCTTTATTTTTACCACGAACATGCAGCTGTGGTGCGGCTTTATTCTGGTAGGTTTGCTGTGCGGGTGGTTTTGATTGAATATGAAAAAATGAGGTTAATCAATTTGTTAGTTAATTATTATAGTAAGCTAATCATTGATGTATACACATTGATGTATATGTCAAACCTTTTCTGGTGACATGACTGACTCGTTGCGAGAAATTTTCTTATCATTTCATTTAGACTTTGTAAGAATCTAAATAAATGTGAAATTAAAGTTAAAAGCAGAAAAAATCAACAATTAAATATAATCAATCATAATCATATATCGTACAATTAAATATACATATCAATTAAACATACCTTATCTAGGCCAACAAGATTTTTGGGCCATGCCACGTAACTAGCTATTGCTTCTCCCAAAAACTTCATATCTCCATCGTTGTCGGGTATAGACAACGGTGCATTTGGTTCAAAAGCAATCATGGGTGAAACTTTGTCATGGCCGACAAGGATCAGAGTGTTGTGTAATACTTCTCCTAAGGTATTGTACAATGTTCCTTTTCCAACAATGCGATGAGTAGGGGAGGATAAATACAGCATGCAAGATGAGACACCCTTAATCAATGGTTAATACATAAGTATGTGAAACAATTAGGTTGAATGAATTTCTTATTTTATTAAGTAATTAATTACCTCTAGAAGACTTTTACGACCAATGTTGCAACTAGCGTTTTCACTCTCTATTTGTATTTCACGTTCACACTCTGGAAGTTGCTTTTCCTTATTCGGCTTGTCTAGTACTTCCTCATTAGATGGATTTGTGCGCTTCTCATGTGAAAAATAGTTTTTTAGAGTTACGCCAAATCCTTTACCCTCACACGGCCAAAATATTTAGGAACATTAAATACTTTACCAAGTATGTCCCTGCAACCAACTTGTTCATTGTTCTCTTGATTTTCAGAACATTGTTCTAGATTCTTCTAAAATACATGTAGGATTAAAAAGATAAGTTCAATATCATTTTTAAAATACAATATTAAAAAATATTAAAGTGATAATATACTTACACATTGTTCTATCACTTGTTGAACATTTTCATTATCAACTATTCCATCTTTATTCAAACGAGCCTCCTTCCACAAAATATGACGAGGGTTCGTAGGGTTAGGATAACGTATTAAATTTGTTTTTATTTATTCAAAGTGAATGATTTTTATTTAAAGTGAATGATTTTACGGCGCTTGTATAAAAAGCGCTCTAATATGTCCTTTAATTATGTGAAAGCGCTTGTATTTTACGGCGCTTGTATAAAAAGCGCTCTAATAGGTCCTTTAATTATGTGAAAGTGCTTGTAATTTACAACGTTTTTACAAAAAGCACTTTAAAAACTATGTAAATATTATGTGAGAGCGCTTCAATTTACAACGCTTTTATCAAAAGCGCTGTAAACATTAGATGCAAGAGTTATGTGACCCTATATGACTCTACAATAGCGCTTTTTCCAAAGCGCTTGTCAAAAAAGCGTAGTATCCTCTGTTAATTTTAAAATATTATATAACAGTGCTTTTATTTAATAAGCGCTATAAAAGACGCGCTATAAAATGCAATTTTTGGCGTAATTATAAATGTCCATTTAACTCACAAGCTATTTTATTGACGTAGA
The DNA here is from genome assembly GCA_037974735.1 of Cicer chorassanicum. Lineage (NCBI taxonomy): Eukaryota > Viridiplantae > Streptophyta > Magnoliopsida > Fabales > Fabaceae > Cicer > Cicer chorassanicum. Next base: position 33,482,401 of record JBBPBP010000002.1, read on the forward strand.
TGCTAATAGTCACATAGTTTAGACTTGATGCATCAAATCTCATTTATTCTTTAAAAAAAAAATTATAACTATTTTTCCTTTGAAAGAATATGTAATGTAATTTAAATACCAAACATAAAACGTATGTAATAATTTCCATTTTAATCTTTGAGATCCCAAATATCATACCCGAAACTATTATTACTAGTAGGGTAACACTCAAAATTTGCTATCGCAAGAACTTGATCTTTGATTATGTATTATTAATTAACTCCCTATATTTGGCCATGAATCTTTACTACTTCATTACTACTAAAACACTTACGTTACTATTCTCCTGGTCCCACACCCAAAATTCAAAACCCAACCCTGGATTTTTCCAATTTTTCTCTCCCCGTTTTATTAATTACTTTTCCTTTTCCCTCCCTTTTCCTCCAATCTTTTCCTTAGAATAAAACAATTCAATGCTCTCTTTTTCTTCTCAGATTCACCACAGCTTCATCTTCATCATAGTTCAGTTCAAAATTCTAAAACGATGCCGTTAGATCCTGCTACTACCGTCACAACCGCCACGTCATCAAGACCTATTTCTCCATTCCCGAACCCAAACCAAAAACCACATCATCATTACACATCACATTCACACCACCACCACCACCAACAACAACAAACCCTTCCTCTTCGATCTCCAAACCCTTTTCTCTACCCTTTTGCTTCTCCCTCCCGTGGTGCTTTCGTCCCTAAACCTGCCGCTGATCACGCTGTTGGTGGTTACCCGCCTCCTCCTCCGCCGCTTTTGTACTCTCACAGCGGTGTTCGCGGTATGAATTTGGATTATCTTAGTCACGCGTTGCACGCGAGTAGACCGCTCTCTCACGTGCAGTTCCCTCATCTTGCTGCTACTACTGCCTCGCCTCCCGTTAAAGGACACCTTAAGGTTTCGACTTTGATTTTTTTTTTTAATTGCGTGAAAATTGGTTATATGTGAAGAGTAAAAAGGAGAATAATAATTGGGATTTAATGATGATTATGATTTTTCCCTTTTTGTTGAGGTCGAAATTTAATTTAATTTTAGTTAGTTGTATAAATTGGATTCAATGTTTGTGGATGGTGAATTCAATTGGTATATTGCGATTTGAAACTGTTTCTTGTTCTTGTTGTTTTTTGTGATTTTCCATCTGGATACAAGGTTCTTTTGAGATGGAATTATTTGGTGGTGTTTTTTTTTTCCTGATGAAATTTTGTTTCGGTTTTGTTTTAGGGTACTGCTAGATCTACGGTTTCTGATGTCAATGGCCATAAAGATACAAGTGCGAGGTGAATTTTTGTGGTGTATTCAATTTGGTGTTTTGTCATGTTTTCTTTTGGTTATGGAGTTGGTTGGATTGATGTCTCTGATGTGTTTCTTAGGGAAAGAAGCAAAGATGATGCCCTTACTGTTGTCAGAAACCGAAAAGTAAGCCCTAATTCTTACTTTACAACCTTTGTATTGTGTATCCCTCTTTCAATTACAGTTACATTTGAGATCTTAATGATTTCATCTGTCCCTCTTTCAATTACAGTTACAATTGAGATCTTAATGAATTCATATGCATTTAGTTTGCGACTATAAGATGGTTTTCCCTCGTGTGTGTGTGTGTGTGTGTGCGGGCGTGTGGAATGCAAGTATCAATAGATTGCTCATGCTTGCTTAATTTCTTGTAAAACACATTTGGAATTGTATATCCTTGTTACTTCTAACCATAACTATATTACAGTCTCCTCATCTTTTTTTGACTGAATCTTATTGAGTTTTTTGTTTAAATTTCTTTCTAAACTAAAAGTGTTTGTGATATGTCAACAACTATAAACTGAATTGATAGAAAACCATAAAATAATATCATATAAGTCTCATGGTAACATATCATACTCTACTAAAAATATGATGTCATTGGTCTTTTGGCAAAAAAATGATGACAAAGAGTAAGATGAAGATTATATAACATGAGTAATGACCAAAAGATAAAATTCTGGAAAGAAAAAACAAGAAGACATCAGAAGTGAGATGATTATAAAAACAAAAGAATTTAACTGAAAAAGGAAACGGAGAACAGGAGGGGATAAATGAAAAAAAGTAGAAAATTAGAAAGAGGAGACAATAGAATTTACAAAAATGAAAGAGTTAATAGGATAGAATGCAGACCAAAAAGAGAAAAAATTTAAAAGGAAGAAGATGATTTGATCACTGGAAAAGGAAGCTCATGCTGGTCAGTGAATGGAGGTTGCAGACAATAGAGGAGGTCCCAGAAAAGTTTTTGGAGATGGGAGGTTGAGAAGAAAGAGCGTAGAAGTATTGTGAGTTGTGTATGAGAATGAGACTGCTAAAGTGATCAAACATACAACTTTTAACCATGGGTCACTAGTTCCTTGTCAGTCTGGATTTTTTAATATTAAGCCCAATGAATTTTTAATATTTCTGCTTTTAATTGGTATTTTTCTTTTTTTGTTGTGGTAATCGTGTTGTATTTCTAATTTTTAGGTCAGAATAACAGAGGATGCTTCGCTGTATGCACTGTGTAGGTCATGGTTGAGAAATGGTGTAAATGAAGAAAGCCAGGTATCTGCTTCTGAGTTCTAGCATGTAATAGTGACTTATGACTCACTATATTCCTCTGTTAGTCTAGTATGATCTTGAGGAAATGATACTGATTGTATATATGCTTTTTGTGATTTATAAAGGCAGAGTATCAACTATTGTCAAACTCTTGCTATAATTGAACTCGAATTGCAGATGTTGTTCAATGAAATTATTGCTAATAAATAAGTTTGAGTTGAGGAGACTTGATATATGTCTGGTTGCTCTTTGTCCTTTATACAGTAAATATGAGTTTGCAATTTTCAAGGAAGTCAAGCTTTATTTGGACAATTTATATGAGTTTTAATTTTTTTAAATGAGATTTTAATTCTATGAATATGCATGTTATTTTCTATCATTTGGAATTTTTTGGTATCGAAGAGTTGAAGAAATCTTTAGGAATTAGAATTTAGTGGTTTGTTTTGGCTTATCTATGTGCTTTTCCTATGGGACACACGGCATCCAGTAGTAATGTGTTGCAATAAGGTTCAGATGAGGTATGGAGTATGGGAAAGGGTCCACTTCACCAAGCTGCAATTTTAACTTGATTATGCAATCTGGGTTTTAAAACCATGGCTAGGATATAGCTATCCCAGACCAATGTCTGTTAGAAATCTGATGAAATTATGCTTGAATTTACTTATATGGATCCATATCATCTGAAGAAATTGTTTATATTATTAACTGAGAAGCTTCTTGTCGCCATAATAGAGCTTTTTCATGATGTGAAGTGGTGATCCTAATCAGGGTATAAAATATGCCTCAAGGTTTATTGAAGTTTTTATTTGATTCCCTTTATTTTTTATTTGAATGAAATATACTAGGTTTTATTCTGAAGCTTAGAAAATGATTTGTTGGGATGATCTGTTTGCTATGTGGTTTTCTAACAACATTAATGGAAACCTCTATTTTTTTTCTCTAATTCTAACAGATATTCTCAAAATTTGTTGCCAAATAGATATGGCAATTATGCTTTCTTTCTTTGTAATTTCTCATAGTACAGTGCAAAGGATTAGTATGTTATGACCAATGATTTGCTTTTAGGGGCTGAATATTTTATATGCATCTGCTTGTTTTCATGTGTTACATAGTTGTTTATTGTTTTATAATCTTATGTTTCATTATACTTGACAGCCACTGCAGAAAGATGTAAAGATGGCACTTCCCAAACCCTCACCTGCATCTATGGTGGATACTTGTACCTCGAACAAGAAAGATGATGAAAATGAAGATGAGCAAGAAGAGGTTGGGTTTTCTGGTTAATTGTCTGTTAGAATATTAGAAAGTATCTTATAATATATATTATATTATATTATAGTATATTGAGTTATTTCCTAAGATCAATTTATATTCATAGAGATATCTTAGAATATCTCTCATTATTATTATGATTTGTTCCTAATTTAGGATTTAGTCTATGTTTCTCTATAAATAGAGATTAGTATTGAGTCTTTTGTAATCAAGTCAACATTAAGCTATTATCAATAATATTCAAACCCTTATTATTTTCTCTCCTCTTTTTCTCTAAAATCCCACAACTTCAACATGGTATCTAGAGCCTATTTTGATCCTCCTTGAACGATCCTGTCTCTATTCCGCTGCCGAGTTCCCAACAGTTAGGGAATATAATCATAGTTTCTCTTTTTTCAATGTGAACATTCAAACCACTATCGTGTTACATTCCAACACCGGTTTCACTCGTTTTCCGTTCAGTTCGCTACTGCCGCCGTCACCGCCACTGTTTCCGGCAAACAGCCCTAAAAAAAAACAAAAAACAAAAACTGAAGAAAAAAAATCCAAAAAAAAGTTTAAGTTTCTCTGCCGTATCCCTTATCCGTTCCGATCACCGGCGGGTTTATCCTTAGTCTTAAACACATAAGCTCTCAGGCCCAAACCCTAAAACCCCTTTTTTCACGCATCGAAACCCTAATTTTCGATCTGTCAACTTTTGCCCCCCAGAAACACACACTGCACTCTCTCTCTCTCTGTGCCAACAACTCAGTTCTCTATCTGGTAAGCATCTGTGTTTTCTCTCCTACTCCTCTCTCTCTCTCTCTCCATAGCAGATCCTAATGGCTCCTTCTTCTCCGAGCAATACTGGTTCGCAGCCTCCTTCAACCACAGAGAATGATATTCAGCCATTCTTTGTTCTTCATAAAGCTTCACCTCGGAGAAAAGATAGAACATCAGTAGGGCAGGGAAAATGTCTCAAGAGAAATGAGCTTTCTCCTTCTCGGAGTGCAAAGAAACTGAAATTAAGTACAGCTGAAGATTGTGATGGCCATTTGGATCAGAAACTACAGATTGAAACTTTTGAGATTGTTTGGACAAAGATTGAATCAACCATTAAGGATGTCTTGAGAGATCTCAATGATAGTGTATTCAGTAATATACAACAATGGGTTGTTGAGTGCTTCAAGACTACGACATTGATTGGAGAACCTAGCATTGCTGAAGCAACTCGGTCTTTTCCTCTTCTAAATAATACTACTCCTAGGAAGTTGAACAGTGCATTTGTTATTAGCAGAAACATAGAGTTCGTTGATGACATATTGACATTTGAAGAACTTGGTCTTTTCTTGAAATCCCATGGATGTCATGTGGCTATGCTTTCATCAATGGAGTTTTCGTTAAAAAATGGAATTGCTGGTTGCTTGAAAGCTTTATTGCGAGGGTTTCTAGGGAGTGCTTTCGACCCAGCTGATATATCGACCTTAGTATCTTGGTATAGAGAACAAGGCAACTACAATAAACCACTAGTATTGATCATCAATGATTTGGAAAGGTGTTGTGGATCAGTCTTAACTGATTTTATCCTAATGTTGAGTGAATGGGTTGTCAAGGTGCCAATCATCTTAGTATTTGGAGTTGCAACGACAGTGGATGCCCCTAGAAATATTTTTCCATCACATGCTCTTGAGCGTTTGTGCCCTTCTACATTTATGCTTGTAACACCAGCTGAAAGAATGGATGCAATTGTTGAGGCTGTTCTTGTGAAACATTGCACCACATTTAATATTGGTCATAAAGTGGCGCAATTATTGAGAAACTACTTCATCAATCAGGATGGGACAGTTATATCTTTTATAAGAGCTTTGAAGGTAGCATGCTTCTTACATTTCTCTATGGAACCTCTGAGTCTCATACAAGGGAGAATTCTAGCTGATGACCAGGAGGGCACATCTGGATTATCACCTGAGACTATGCTGAAATACATGGATGAACTTCCATTGTATGCAAGGAATAAAATGGTTGATCAGACAAAGAAGAGCATGGCTGAGGGTTTGTCAGAATTGGCGACAGTGCAGAAACTATGGAGCACTGTGGTTCTCTGCCTATATGAGGCTGGAAAATATAGCAGAGTGCAGCTGCTGGATTTGTTTTGCGAAGCACTTAATCATGTTTTGTATCCATCAAGGGATTCTGTTTGTCATACAAGGGATGATAAAGACCATGGGTTGTCCGCAACAAATGATTCCTCTCAGCAATATTCCATCATGCAAAGTGGAGGTTTTATTTGCCAAATAGTACGCAGAGTGAGGGATCTCCCTTCAGGAAAGCTAGAGCAATTGATTGAGAGTTGTGATAAACTTACTGCAGATATTTCAGAGATTCACGAGAAACTGAAAATATTTTATCTTGCAAAAATATTTTATCTTGCAACCCAGTGGTTCTCTGCCTACATTTGGACATATTTTATCTTGCAAAATAGCTACTGATGGTTCTGGTCAGTCTAATAGTTTTGTTCAATTTGACATTGAGGAATCTGCTCAGAATGCAATTGATAAGTTAAATGATTTTGATTCTAGGAATAGTGGGTGTCCTGATTCTGGGAATAGTGGTCCCATAGATTGTGGTGTCCTTGGGAAGTGGACCGTGGGATCAGATTTTTTTGTGGAGGAAACTCTTCAGCCTTTGCCGTGGCAGTTGTTGCAGCCCTTATGAGTGGGCTCTTAGCTGACAGGTTTGGAAGATTTGCAATTCAGTTGATGGGATTCTTCTTGGTGCACGATTATTCTCTCTTTAATGGTATCAGATCTACCCTTACTCTCCAATTTTGATCAACGAAAATATGTGTCATTGTTCAAACAGCCGTTATCTCTCCTGTTTTGGACGCATCTTCTTATTTCGTTGATCGATCATGACTTCATTTCGTTAGAGTTGCGCTGCTTCTTCTTCAGTATTTGTCATGCAATTTAGTTATTACTAATAGATTATAATAGTGGTTTATATTCCCACCGACGATCATTCTGGTGGTGTCCCTTTTTCCACATATGAATTATATTAGTGATGGCTTCTTCCGTTGGTGGTTATTCTAACGGTATCTTTTATTTTCATGACTTACTTTATCTTGGCAATTTGTCCCAGATGCATTGGCCTTGCCTTTCTCTTCTTGAAGCACGCCTCTCTCTCCTTGAAGCAGTTTCAAGTTTAAATGTTTTGAGTCTCCATTATTATTGGTTTGAAGCTTCCAAATGCAGTTTTTTAGAAGAACGGAGCTTGCTTTATTCAATTGCCTGCCATGAATTTCTCTCAGGCTGATGATCAATCAGACTATCTGGCTAGGCTATATTTATAGCAATTCTCTCCGACTTCACATGCATCCCTGAGTTGCTTTTCCATCTTTTTTTATGGAGCAAACATTGTTTTCTTGTAGCAAGCTAAAGCTTAGTAAGCTTTAGCTTGAGGGGGAGTGTTAGAATATTAGAAAGTATCTTATAATATATATTATATTATATTATAGTATCTTGAGTTATTTCCTAAGATCAATTTATATTCATAGAGATATCTTAGAATATCTCTCATTATTATTATGATTTGTTCCTAATTTAGGATTTAGTCTATGTTTCTCTATAAATAGAGATTAGTATTGAGTCTTTTGTAATCAAGTCAACATTAAGCTATTATCAATAATATTCAAACCCTTATTATTTTCTCTCCTCTTTTTCTCTAAAATCCCACAACTTCAACATTGTCTATTAAGGCGCTTTGTGAAAATAAAATACATGGATTTGACAATTTATTTGTGCATTGGTTGAGAATTTGGCGCTCAACCTTTTCACGTAATTGATTTTCTATATAGGGATTAGATGAACAATCTACTCCAAGTATTTTGAATTTCCAAATCTATATATTCACAGGCAATCTGATTAAAATATACATAGAGATATGGTAATCAGGAAATAGGGAAATACTAACACATGGAAGATAACCATTTCATTGATACAATGTGGTGCAGACCAGAATTAAATTAAGTAGAAATAACAGAGAAAATGGAATGAAAAACGAGATTGTAACTTTGTAAGTATTATTGATGCAGAATATGAAAATAGCAATAGAAAAATCTCCTACTACCCACGCTCTCACACAGAGAAAATACAGTTCTCTGGCCAAAACAGTAACTTCTCCGCACATCCTCACTCACCCTCACGATTACACCTGTAACAGACATGCAATAACCACTACTCCCCTTTCCTCTCTCTGCCACCTCATCATTCTTTCTCACTCTCCTTTCATAAACTTTTCATGTTTTGGGCCTACTAATAACATCATCCCCTGGGCCCAGAACAGTAACAGAGGCCCTATCACAATGTGTTGTTGAATTAAGTTTTATTTGACAGTGCAATCCTCATGAGAATTAAGTTTTATGACAATGCGTTAGTTTGCTTCAATTATATGTTGATGCCCATCTTTATCCCACTGATCCATATCCTTTGCGTTGATACCCATCTTTGCTTTCAGGATGAGAAGTCTGTTGAGCACTTATCAACACAAGATCTATTGAAGAGACATATTAAACGTGCAAAAAGGGTTAGAGCACGGTAAGTTTGTTTATTAACACTGCCTTTCACCTTGTTTATTTATTCATCTTCTTATGACTTGTGGTCAGAACATTATATACTGTGACGTAGCTGTCGACTGAAGGTTCTAGATTAACCATTCAGATTATGTGAAATTCTGAATGCACATTACATTACTTGAAATATTTGAAATATCTAAATTGCTCAAGTGTTAATTGACAGTTAGCAAGACAACTTTTTATATGCATATGATTTACATGGATAACAAATGAGTAATTAAACTATCACTTGTACTACTTCCTATTATACATTGAATCAATTCTAACTCTATATCGAACTTAGGCTAGTTGTAAAGTGGAAAATCAATTGCAATGCTATTCTTTTTTCAATGATTTGATTATCTTGATAGTCTCCCTCAAGGTTGTGCATATGCCATATGAATCACCTTTGGAACATATTTGGTGAAAATATTCAATAGTTGACCATTAGTAGTTATGAAGAATGTCACTCCCTAGAAAGAATCATTCTTACACATAATAAAATGACAATCAATCTCTAGCTCTGTGTTTAGTCTGTTCAAGAAAGATTGGAATCAGATGCAATATGTAACATATGAGCCATAGCTTGATAAATTGTCTTCTGCATTGGATTTAGCAACAGTTTTCTTCTTGCTCTTCTAAGATATAAGATTTGCTCACATAATCACAAAACCCAGAAGTTGATTGTTGATCACAGGTGGATCAAGCCCAATCTACATATGTATATGCAACAACATTAGTGTTAGTGTGTCTGTGGAGACCCTATGATATATTTCAAGATTAGAATCACAATGTCCTAATGAATATCATGAGGCAAATTGAGGAATTAACTTACAACACTTACAATAAAGGATGTCAGTCTAGTCACAAGCTTTGCTAAATTTTGAGTTTGCTTGCTTCTCTGATTTCTCTGAATCAAATATATATTTGGATTTATATTGCCTTTTGTATGATAGATGATGGCATATCTTTTGAAAATTTGAATTACCACATTCATAACATTTTCAAATTGGGATTTCTATGCAAAGTATTGAATTTATTTTTCTCATAATCTTTGCACTATAGGTATTGGTTGGTTTTTTTAGCATACGCATATTTTCTATGCTTCTCATTTTTATTACTGAATTGTTACAATATGATTGCAATTTTGTTTTTCTTAAAGCATCTTTGTACCCTTTGGGTAGAGTCTCGATCCCAAAAGAGTTATGATGTTATGTTACTGCCGTTTCGTAATAACTAAGAAAAACATTTGTCCTTAACAGAATGTCATTTGTAGTCCTCAATGTAACTCCAATTATTTTTTTTGTTCCAATTGTACCTCTAATTAATACTATGTTCATCAGTCATTAATTATTATTCTCCATTTTATATTTATGATAATAGAAATCATATCTGGTTAATAAGAATAATTTAGTAAAATTACCATTCTTTCTTTCATTTTTCATATTTTCTTAATATGTGTGAAATTGTTAAATGCAACAATTATTGTGGGACGGAGGAAGTACACCCAAAAAATGTTATGAGAAAATGTTATAACTTGATGATTTTGAACGCATCCTGGCTTTTTTAGGACAAACCAAGTCTCAGGATGAAATTAATTTCATATACTAACATTGTTATCATTACTTCTTTATGTTGCTTATAGTTTAAGGGAAGAACGATCGCAGCGCATTGCAAGATACAGAAGTAGGCTCAGGCTTTTGGTTCCTCCACCTGTCTGAACAGTTTAGGAATGACTCAGCTGCTGGGTACTGACACACCTTGCTACCTCTAAAAACATCAGGGTTACTGGATGACTCTTCATAGTGATGTAGTTAATTTAATAATTTTTTGCTCCTTGAAAAGCAAAGATGTATTCTTCGCAGTAGTAGCCAATGTAAAATTCTAATTGGAAATGGATGTAGATTTTTCATCTTTTCTCTATAATTTCTGCTATGCTTGTCTTTGACCAATAAAATTGTAGTGGTTAGGGTTTGAATGAGTAACAATTAATCAGAAAACTCAGTCATTCTAGTACACTTTTATCTGTGTAATGTAGGAACGAGGTCTAAATTTATGATCTCGTGTATACTATGTATGGCACGATGTGGTTTAGCTTTAGCTTATTGGAGCTTCTCAATTAAGGCACCCTAAAAGGGTGGATTTTAGTTTTCTTATTTGAAATTTTTAAAAACTAAAATCAGTTTCTATTTTGGATTTTCAATTTTAGTTGAGTTTTCAATTCTTAGTTCTGAATTTTAATTTTTAATTTAATTTAATTTTATTTGAATTTAACTATTCCCTTTATTCTATCTCATTATGAATCATCAAATATAAAAAATATTTGTCATGTAAAAATAATTAAAAATGAAAACAAAACAAAATAATAATAATTATTATTATTTTTAAAAAATTAAAATATTGTAAAATTATAATTTATTTAATTATAACTTTTTAGTAATAATGGTTAAAAATGGGAGTTGTGCAAAATAGCTATTGTAGTAGTGCTCGATAATTGAAGGTGGCTGCAACGGTAAAACGAGACACTTAGTAGTTCGAGGTGGGTGGTGAGTGGTGGTGGCGGGTGTTAGAAATGGCGGTAGTTTTTGTTAGAGGTGGGTGGTTGGTGGTGATGGGAATGACCGAAGGTGGGTGGTGATAGTGGAGATGATCGAAGATGGTGGTTGGTGGTGGTGGTGGGAAGTGGGTGGTCGGTGATGGGAGATGGTGGTCGGTGGCATGTGATGGTCAGAGATGGGTGACCCGTGATGAAGATGGTGGGAGGTGGAGGGTTGGTGGTGGTTGTGGCGGTGGTCATGGATGGTGGTCGATAGTAGTTGCGGTGGTCGGAGGTGGGTGGCCAATTGTGATGGCATTTGTCATATATGGTGGTGACAGTTGTTAGAGATAAGTGGTTGGTGGTAGTGGAAGGTGAGTGGTCGGTGATGATAGAGGTGATCGATTGTGGAAGCGATGGTTGGAGGTGGATTGTCGAAGGTGGTGGTGGTCGGTGGTTGTTGGAATGATGTTTATGTCTAATGATGATGACACGTTAATTTAAAAACAAAAACAAGAGTTATAAAACCTATTTTTTTTAGTTTTAAGAAAATTGTTTTGAAATTAAATAAAGAACAATTCAACCCCATCTTACTCAAACATGTTTTGATTTTGAAATTGACTTTCCAAACAAAAAACTAGAAACTACAATCACCTCTGGTCCTTAAATTTTACACTTTTCTAATGGAATAGGTTGAGCATCTAATTTGCATGGTTGGAGTTTTTATTTTTTTTGTCAAAGAAATTTAAGATGAGGGGAATATGTCGTATTTTAAAGTAGTTTATTCTCCCACCCCTAATGTTTTCGGATTGATCAATCCAGATGTATATTAAAAAATATAACAAAAATTCAAAACCAGATGTGTATTTTAACAAAAAGTACATTAGAATTGATAAATCCAGATGTGTTAATTTGAGGCTTTTGAGATCTGAAAAGAAACTACTCACTTATATTTTCCGTTGTTCAATACCACTAATGGAGCTCAAATCCACAACATGCATATTCAAGACATGTCTTTTTATGATTAGACCAAACCATTAAAGTTAATTTGCATGATTGGAGTTGGACCTACACGCTTATCTCATGATGATCATAAATTGTTCTTTTTATATTTATAAAATTTTACAATTGTATTTATTATTTCCAAAAATTAAAATGATTATTTATGACAAAATAATACATTTGGATTGACCGATGTGAATGCGTTAATTGAAGACTTTTAAAAATATAGGAGTAGTGGGAGAAGAAGCTACAAATTTACATTTTTCATCGTTGAATAACATTAACAAAGTTCAAATTCACAATATTCAAATTTAAGACATATCTTTTTTATCATTAGACCAAATTATTAAAATTAATTTACATAATTGAAGTTGTATATATATGTTTGCCCCATGATTATTGTAAATCGTTCTTTGAGTTTTCTATTTGCCCCCTCCCATCTATACCCCCACCCCCTCAATATATTTAAAAACACTATTTTACCCATTTTACTATATATAAAAATAGTAAATTCTAGAATAGGAAATTTTCGAAAAAGGAAATATCAGATATTTAGATATTTTCGAAATAGAATAGGAAATTTCAAAAAAATAACGTTATTATTTTGAAATAAAATTTACATTTTGAAAATTTGAAACATTTGAAACTTTCATCTTCTTCAAAAGTTTCGAAATGTAAAACTACGTTTCAAAAATTTAGTTTTTGATATTTTTGAAAAAATTATATTTCGAATTTTTGAAAGTTTTGAAACTTTTAGTAAAGGTAGTTTTGAAAATTTCAAATTAATTCAAACTTTCGAAATTTTTTGATTAGTTTAAAACATTAAAAACGTAATTTCCAATTTT
>JBBPBP010000002.1:33497658-33537471 GCA_037974735.1 Cicer chorassanicum
GGGGGGGGGGGGGGTTGAATTGTGTTTTGTTTTCAAAAACTTAATGATAAAAACAAATTATAAACTGACGCTGTTAAAAGAAAAAACATATAAAGAGAGGAACACAAACCAATTTATCCTGGTTCACCACTAAAACAGTAGCTACATCTATTCCCTTCACATGGAATGATTTAATCCACTAATCACCAATGGTATCACACGTTCACTGAACACCTTCTAGTCAATCTGACTATGTTCAAGTCTTCTCAACCTTCTAGATTAGTACAGTCAAGCTGTTGTGGAAAGTAGCCATTACTGGGCTAAGTTATAAATAATGTTTAAGACTATTTGATGAATAAGTCTCACAGGAGAATGATTACAAGGTATGCTCTCATAATGTATTTGAGGTTTTTCAGCACTCAAAAAATAATACACAGTATTTCATAGGTTGTTGTATATGACGACAATAGGTTTCCTGTATATAAATTTTGTATTGAAGATCACAAGTCCTTTTACAGAGAAACTTCAAGGATATTAGAGTTTTTGACTGTTGGTGTGATTGCATGAAATCAACATGTAACATAATGACACATATCAAATCTTTAGAGATCTTGAATCAACATTAAAAACTTGTCCAAATCATTCTTCGTAATTGATTCAACATATCTTGATAAAAATGATAGGAAGATTAGACGATGACATATTCAGAGGATGCCGTGAACCTCTCTAGAAAGATGAAAAGTCCAAGTTAGTGAGTAGAGAATGTTGGAATGTCGACTTCTTCAAAGTTCTGGGCTCAAAAAATGACTTTATCAAAAAACTTTTTATCAAAGCGTTGACTTGACGCTTTCACTATTTAGTCCATTGCTTTGTGAATTCATCACACGTAGAATTATAGAATTATCATAGCGAGCATGTGTTAACAAGTTCATTGGAGATGCGTTGAGGGCACGTTTAATAGATTTAGTCACAACTTTAACAAATCTTTCAAAGCATTATCTTGTTTTCCTTGTTTCTAGCTATTCACTTGGATGAGTCTATTAAGAGTTTTTTTGTAGCTAGGTACTCCATTCGACATAGAGTATTGATCTCATTAAAAGTTTTTATTACCTTAACCTTTCATTGCTTCAGGAATAATGCTTCTTTTATTTATAATAGAATGTTCATCTTATATCACTTCACAACTTGTTATCACCCATTGAACCTAATTCTCGAGATCTCCAAGCTTTTAGGTCGGGTTACCATCATGAGTGACTCATTGATCTATAGGAAATAGTCCCATTACTTTTAATGTGTTTAAGACTTTCTCTCTAGCTAATCCTTTTGTCAAAGTATCAACTAAATTTTCATCAATGCACACATGATCCAATCTAACAGCTTCTTCTAAGAGTGACTCTCTTACAATGTCGTGCTTACGACATTTTTGTCGTCTCTTACCGTTGTTGTAAGAATTCTCAATATCGCGATGGATTAACACAATTGACATCGAATTTTCCCAAAAAGGGATCTATGCTAGCAAGCATCTCAACCAACTTGCTTTTTCACTAGTAGTTAATAATGCTATTGTTGCGCCTAAAATTTCGAGTGTTTCTCGAATACAATGAAGTCATCGCTAAAATTTATTTTAAAATAGGGAAAATATTGGGAAACCCTTAAAAATAGAAAAGAAAAAAATGGTCTTTTTAACCAAATTTTGAGTTCGGGGGTCGATTATGCGTAGGGAATGTATTAACACCATACGACATCCGTTAAAATACGGTTACCTATAATTAATTGTGCAAAATTCATATTAACATAAATAGATTTATTTCTCCTTATTATTAAATATGAATATCAATTATTTTTTAAATGTGCTTTTGAATAAATGGGTGCTTAAGAAAGAGAGGAATTTTTTTTTTAATGTGCTTGACAAGAGTGTGATCTTGCTCCTACATATCTCCCGGTGCGAAGGAGAAATCAAAGCTACGTAGTTGTTGGGTAGAAAATATGGAGTGTTGATTGTTTTTTCAAGAAAAATTGTTTTAAATAAAAAATATATTTTTTTTGACAAAAAATGAGTTGGTTTGATTTGAATAATTATTTGGAAATGCGAGTTTTAGGACAATCAAGTTGTACAACTCATGTCTCAAAAAACTCAAGGATTAAAAAGATGTCACAACTAGTTAACCCGTTTAAAAATAGTTTTATTATTTTGATTATAAAAGGGGAGCTTCAAAACTATCAAGTTGTACAACTTGTGTTATAACCGCTCAAAGATTTAAAAGATGTCATCTTTTTAGCCATTTTAAAATAATTTTCGTATGATCATTAATTTATTAAAATAAAAACGAATTTTTAGAACTTTCAAAGTTATCATAATTTATGTTATAATAACTTGGAACAAGATTTTAATTGATATTTATTTTGACAACAATTTTATAAGATTTAAATATTTAAAAAAAAGGTGAATTGTTAAACACAATGAAAGGCTGAGTCTACTCTGGGGCGATGTGATATATCAGGGTTCAACTTTTAATACATTAATATAACATTGATTAAAATGTTTTATTTTTTATTTTAAATAAATAAAATGTGCAACATACGAAGTTAAAAAGAAGTGCAACACACAAAGTTAAAAAGAAGTGCAGCACACAAAGTAACAAATGTTTAGAAGTGCAACATACAGAGTAAGAAAACGAAACGTATAGTAGAAGAGCACAATACATAAAAGAAGAAGAATACACAATGAAAGGCGAGTCTACCATGGGGCGATGTGATATGTCAAGATTCAACTTGCAATACATTAACACAACATACAAAGTATCAAAGTGTAACATATAGAGTAAGAAAATAAAACGTTTAGTAGAGGAGCACAATAGAGAAAAATAAAATAAAATACATGAGACTGCGGCAGTGAAAGAGGTTGTTGGCGGTGGACGGTGATCTGTGATGGTTTGGTTCAGTGAGTGGATAGATGAAGTGAAGATGAGAGACGATACTATCTGTTTTTCTATCATTGTCCCTTTTTGTTAATTTGTTTCTTCTCTATCCTCAAGGAAAGATGTTGTTCATCTTTTTAGATAATGACCTAAGATAAAAAAAATAATAAAATAAAAAATAAAAAATAAAAAAAATTAAAAATATGGGAGAGAGCTGTTTCTTGTAGCAGAAAAACAGGGAGACGAAAATGTTTATTAAGGATATTATTACATATTTTTGGAATTATTTTTAGTTATTCGGATAAAATTGAGGTACTATAACTGCCCCTATTTAATTATATTTTATTAGCAAATATGAATATTATCATGGTAAAAGATAATTAAATATAAGGAACTAAATTTTGTTTAAATTAATTCTTATTGCAAGAGTGGGTATAATGCATGTTTAATGCAAAAGCAGTAATTTGAAAGTAGAAAATGATTTGATATGTAATGTAAAACTAAACAAATGATTGATAAAGATGAAAAATAATCTTCTCCAGATTGGATACTGCTGTGTAGATTAACATGAATAAAAATGATCGTCTTCGAATTGATTACAGATGTGTAGATCAACATGAATAAATATTGATCGTCTATGAAAAAATAAAGAGGGGATATGTTTTAAAAAAAAAGGCAAAATATGTTTATGATAATTGCAACGCAAACATATAACGAGCAATGTAACACAAGGTTGTTGAGTATAAATAAAATATAAATATGAGATATGCATGATTCATTCATTATGCGTTGCACAAGGTTGTTAAGTATAGGTAAAATATTAATGAATATGCATAGATCATGTGTGAGTATATGAAAAATATGAATGTAAAATGAATGGATCATGTGCGTTATGCAATATAGATAAATTCTTGTTCATTTTTTCGTTCCCCGATCCTTATATGATCTTAAACGTCTACAAGATTCAATGGATGAAAGGAGATAACAACCGTTTTTGCATGATGACTCTATGTGACCCATTTTTCCGAGGCAGAGCGAAGTCCATCGTTTAAAATAATTATCCTCCTCTTTTTTTTACACACTCATATATCTTGAGAATCTATCGAGTTCCCGTGTATATATTTTTCAAGTGTCCAAATACTTAAAATATTTTTATATTTTCACATATTTCAGATTCCAACATTTATTATCATAAAACAACATTTTTAAAATGCTAGAACAATCAACAATGAAACTGAATTAGTTTAGAAAGAGTGTAACGTACAACAACGAATGACAATATTGGAAAATGTACATTCATTATATTGAGAACAAAACAATTAAGGTAGGGGGTTACAATGTAGTTAGAATCATAACAAACACTAGTCATTCCTGTAATTTAGGACTCCTGTTGGTCAGCTTTCAAGAATAATAATTGCCCCAGTTTGAACCGCTTAGTTCTTTTTTTTTTTTTATTATTATTTTTTGTATCCTTAACTTTTGCATGGACCGCTCTTCTAAGTTTTCAATCCATCGGGATGCTCTAATTTTTTCCTAGGTCGCCTTTTCAGGTTTTCAACCTAGCGAGCCTATTTTTCAATTATTTTTTTATTCCTTTTATTTTTAAGCATCTGAATTTAATGGAAGTGGAAACTCCTCTCCATCCATTTCTGCGAGTATTAGAGCTCTCCCAGAGAAAGCCTTTTTCACAACATATGGTCCCTCGTAGTTCCGGGTCCATTTTCCACGAGAATCTTTTTTTATGGGCAATATTTTTTTTAACACTATGTCTCCTTGTTGGAACTCTCGAGGAAGGTCCTTTTTCTTGTAGGTTTTTTTAAGTCTTTTTGGATATAACTTACCATGATACAAAGCTATCATTCTTTTTTCTTTAATGAGATTCAATTGGTCAAATCGTGATTGAACCCACTCTGCATCTTCTAGTTTTGTTTCCATCAGGACTCTAATCGAGGGAATTTCAACTTCAATGGGAGGCACCGCTTCCATTCCATACACCAATGAGAAAGGAGTTGCCTCTGTTATAGCCATGTAATGCAAAGGGAAGCATTTCATGCCAATCCTTATATGTCTGTACCATCTTTTGTATGATTTTCTTGATATTCTTATTTGCTGCTTCTACAACACCAATCATTTTTGGACGATATGGCGAAGAATTGTGGTGTTGAATTTTGAAACTATCACACAACTCCTTCAACATTTTGTTATTTAGATTGGTCGCGCTATCAGTGATAATCTTATTTGGCAAGCCATATTGACAAATCAATTTTCTTTTGATGAATCTAACCACCACACGCCTCATCACATTGGCCTAAGAAGCAACTTCAACCCATTTTTTGAAATAATCAATAGCTACTAGGATAAACCAGTGCCCATTTGAAGCCTTATGCTCGATTAGTCTAATAACATCCATCCCCCACATTGAAAATGACCATGGTGATGTTAAGACATTTAAAGAGGTTGGCTGTACATGTACTTTATGACATTTCTTTACGTAACTAAAGCAATTAGACTCCATGGTCAACCAATAGTAGCCAACCCTAAAGATTTTTCTTGCCATTACGTGCCCATTTGCATGAGTTCCAAAAGAACCTTCGTGAACCTCTTGAATGATTTTCTCTGCTTCTGTTTCATCCACACATCTGAGGAGAACCATATCATGATTTCTCTTATAAAGCACATCACCATTTAAGAAGAAGTTCATTGACAACCTCCTCAAAACCCTCTTGTCGTTCTATGAAACACCTAACGGATATTCGTTATTCTTAACATAGGATTTGATATCAAATAACCATGGCTTGATGTCAGGCTCTTCTTATATTGATAAGCAATATGCTGGCTTATCCTTTTGTTGAATTTTTGTGACCGGCACATCTTGACTGATGCTTATTTTGAACATTGACGATAATGCGGCCACGACGTCGACCAATTGGTTTCCTTCTTGAGGAATATGGTGAAAAGTAATTTTCTCAAAGTGTTCTGTCAATTCTTTGATATGCGTATGATATGGAATCAATTTGGAATCTCGCGTTTCCCATTTTCCTTTTGTCTGATGGATGACCAACAATGAGTCTCCATATACATCAAGAACTTTTACCTTTGATTTAATAGCTGCTTTAATGCCCATAACACATGCCTCATATTCTGCAATATTATTTGTGCAATCAAAACACAATCTAGCCGTAAATGGAGTGAACTGGTTCTCTGGGGAAATCAAAATGGCCCCAATTTCATGTCCTAATGCATTAGAAGCACCATCAAACACCAACATCCATTTTTCTTTATCAAATGATTTAGTATCTTCAAATAAAGTCATTATGCCTTCATCGGGGAATTCACACTACATTGATTGATAATCTTCTACAGGTTATTGGGCCAAATACTTTGTTAGTGCGCTTCCTTTGATAGCCTTCTCGTAACATAGACCAAGTTGTATTATGATAATAACATCTACCAACGGGTAATCCTTCCAGTAGGAGCAGGTTTCTCAAAGATGTACTTAATTGGGTCCATTTTAGACACCAACCAAGTTGTATGACATAACATGTATTTCCTCAATCGAAGAGCAGCCCATGCTAATGTGCAACATGTTCGTTCAAGTAGTGAATACCTTGTTTCACAGCTGGTAAACTTTTTGCTCAAATAATAAATAGCATGATCTTTCTTACCAGATTCATCATGTTGCCCCAGTACACAACCCATTGACTCGCCAAGTACTATTAAGCACATAATAAGTGGTTTTCTAGAAACATGAGGCACTAAGTTGGAGGTTTTGACAAGTACCGTTTAATCTTCTCGAAAGCTTTTTGACAATTCTCATTCCATTCAACCTTTTGGTATTTGCGCAACAACTTGAAAATTGGTTTGCATGTAGCGGTGAAATGTGATATAAACCTAGCAATGTAATTCAATCTACCTAAAAAGCCACGAACTTCTTTCTCTGTGCGTGGAGCCGACATTTCTTGTATTGCTCTTACTTTATCTAGGTCCACCTCTATCCCTTTTTGACTAACGATAAACCCAAGTAACTTGCCTGATCTCACACCAAAAGTGCATTTAGCAGGGTTTAAACGGAGTCTGAACTTTCTTAATCGAACAAATAATTTTTAAAGGTTAACAACATGATCTTCTTTGGTTTGAGACTCTGCAATCATATCGTCCACGTAAACCTCTATCTCCTTATGCATCATGTCATGAAACAAAGTTACTATTGCTCTTTGATAGGTTGCCCCAACATTTTTTAATCCAAATGGCATCACTTTATAGCAGAAAGTTCCCCATTGTGTGATGAATTTGGTTTTTTCTCCATATCCTCGGGAGTCATCTCGATTTGATTGTACCATGAGAAACCATTCATGAAGGAGAAAAGAGAATATTGAGGAGTGCTATCTTCTAAGACATTAATATGAGGTAAAGGGAAATTGTCTTTACGAATGGCTTTATTTAAATCCCGATAATCAACGCACATTCGAACCTTTCCATCTTTTGTTGGAATTGGGACAATATTAGCAATCCATTGAGGATATTTTGCCACTGCTAGGAAACCAGCATCAAATTGATTCTTGACCTCTTCTCTAATTTGAAGTGACATATCAGGCCTCATTCTCCTTAGTTTTTTATTTTATTTAGAGCACATTCAGGCTTGAGCGGTAGCTTGTGTTCATCTATGTTAGTATCTAGCCCAAAAATATCCTAATATGACTATGCAAAGACGTCCACACAGTCAAATAAAAGTTTAATCAACTTTTCTCGTCACTTTCCTTCATAGACATACCAATTTTAATTTATTTCTTATCATATTCAGTCCCCAAATTGATCACCTCAATAGGTTCTTGAAAGGGATGGATTACCTTAGCTTCTGTTCCATTAGCCTTTCTAGTTCTGGGGGAAGTTCACAATTGTCTTCACAATCCTCATCAGCGTGATTAATTGGGTGTTCAAAATTATAAGAATTGGTTCTAGCGTTGCTATTTTCAACAAATTCATTTTCGACTCTGCATTGTTTAAATTAAGAAGAAAAAGGAAAAATATGAATAAAGATTGCCATTTAAAAAAAAGGAAAAGAAAGAAAAGAAAAAAAAAAGAAACGGTTGGAGAATTCAAAAAATGCATTTATTAATAATAAGTACAAAATTGAAATACATGCGCCCTAATTAGTT
This sequence comes from Cicer chorassanicum, assembly GCA_037974735.1. Taxonomy (NCBI): domain Eukaryota; kingdom Viridiplantae; phylum Streptophyta; class Magnoliopsida; order Fabales; family Fabaceae; genus Cicer; species Cicer chorassanicum. Next base: position 33,505,712 of record JBBPBP010000002.1, read on the forward strand.
ATCCTTATAGCCCTGGGCAGAGCACAAAGAGTTGAAATACATAATTACTTTGAACATGAATTAACAAACACCCCTTCCAACATGGCTTCGGTAGACTTCAAATATGTGATAGACGGTTTTGGTTCCTTTAAGTGAGACCTTTCACCCATGAAGATAACATTTGCAATTTCTAATGCTTGAAAGGAAGTCTCTATGGCTTCCTCTGTGTCTTTAATATAGCCCATAGAAGATAGATGACTTATTATCATATCTTTTTCCCTATATATTATTACTAGTTTATTGTTCACTATAAACTTTAGCTTTTGATGGAGAATGGATGTCACCGCTACAACAACATGATTCCACGGTCTCCCTAAAAGACAATTGTACGCTGGTTTAATATCCATCACTTAGAAGGTTATTCCAATGTTATGGGGTCCGATTTGAATCAGCAGTTGATCCATCGAATGCTTTCACCACCATAACATTAGACTTCATACAGGCTCCATCAACAAATAGTTTTGGGAGTGTTGATTTTGGCATGACATTCAATGACGAACCCTTATCAACTAGCACCTGTGCGAGAATACGATCATGATACTTGACAGAGATGTGTAGTGCGTTATTATGCCCTGTCCCTTCAGCTGGTAATTTGCTATCGCTAAAACTCAGACAACTACTAGCGGTAATGTTACCGACAACTCCATCAAACTGGTTGATAGTGATATCATGAGTAAAATGGGCTTCATTTAAAACTTTCATCAATGCCCTTCTATGTGCTTCAGATTTCAATAACAAGGAGATAACATATATCTTGGAAGGGGTTTGATTTAGCTGATCCACCACCTAATATTCACTTTGCTTGATAAACTTCAAAAATCTGTTAGTTTCTTCTTCAGACACTGTCTTTTTGCTAGTTTCTTATCCTCTTATAGCTTCTTCTTCATACTTGACCACTCTGAGTCATCCCACCAATCCCTGAAATATTGGTAACATAAGTGTAAGTACAGATGTGCACCTAAGAGGGAGGGTTAATTAGGTGTTTAAGAAATTTTATTGTTTTCAGCGATTTGGTGATCGATTTTTGCGCTTAAGGATAGTAAATGATAAAAGTAAAAGGCAGTAATGAAATGAACACAACAAAGTTATCATAGTTCCTCTTATGACCAAGGGTACATCCAGTCCTCTTGCACACCACAAGAGATTTCTCCACTATTATCAAAAAATGTACAAGTCCCACCCTAGGATCTCTGCTACAAACTTCTAACAAATATTCTAAAATAGCACACCACTATCTTAGATAAGACTACTTTAAAAAAGTACTACTTTCTTTTGCAAACAATGTGATTTGATAAGGATATAAGAATAAAAGAGAGGTATAATGATATCAACCCAATATTGCTTCAAGTACTTTGAGAACCTTTGTCAAGGATATGAAAATGAAATTTAAATACTTGAATTATGAGAAATAACTTTGAGAAAAAAATCAGAAAAGTTGTTTAAAGTCTTTCAAGGTTTTTAGTAGGATTTTCTGTCGATTTATATTAAGTTATAGTGTATTTATACTCCATAAACATCTCTTCAGATTCGTGGTCATTGATCTAAGAGGTTTGATGATTAAATGCAATGATCTAGAACCATTTCAGATCTGAAAAATTGCATTGCTTCCAGTTGTATGCAAATACAAAATGTATGTATTCGAATACACCTCTTATAACGTTTAAATTTATTCAAAGTTTTCACCTTGTATTCGAATACACAGGCATGTAGTCGAATACAAATTTGTTGATTTTACCACTGACTTGCTGTTTGTATTCGACTACAGCAGGTCGTAGTCGAATACAGATGCGAAGCTTTTGCTACTGACTTAGCATCTGTGTTCGAATACACTATGTTGTATTTGAATACAACTTTGCATTTTGTCAAAAATATTAGTTTTAAGACTTTGTTAATGTAATTTTGACTTTTGAAAATACTTTATATGCATATGTAAAAATGAATGGTTTTCATGTATTTGACTTATTGGTTGTATCATTTACCTTTACATTAAATATCTAATATGTTTGAATTTAATGTTTATCAATAAGATATTTGGACTTCTTTTTGAGCTTGTTGCATTGATCATAATTGTTGGTCTTTGTCTTCATCAAAAACATGTATTTTACAATAAGTTCCTTCAGGTTCAAAGCTATTACTTGATTGATGAATGACTAACTATGATGTGACTTCATAATTCCATGGTACCACCTTGGTATTAATATTAGGAAAAAGGGTTGTTGCTTGTACAATTATTGCATTTGGCCCGCTAGGAGTTGGCTTAAGATTCTTTTTTCTATAGAGGATTTCCAATGGTGTTGGGAAAGATCTTTTATGTTCCACGCATGGCTCTATTATCAATACATGATAATCTTTTGCACTTATTACCTGTATGAAATTCTTGTCCATTAATTCTTGAAGAAATTCCTTGAGCTCTTCATAATTTTTTATGGAGTGTGAATCAGTTGGGTGAATGCCACAAATATTAACTTCCTTATTAATCGTGTCAATCAAGTTTAACTTGCATAGCTCAGCAAAAATCACTCATGGTATTCACATTTGGCGTTTAGGTTGTACCATTTTGGGAATGGTGGTTACAGAGGTTTCATTGGTCTAAGGACTACCATTGAATTCTGGAGTAGGTGAGGCAACAATTGGCTGTATGTCATGGGAATCGGGTCAAAATGGGTTATCTTGTTTTCTCAATTGACTGTTGGTTTGTATTGATTCGGGCTTGGATTTTGGTTCCATTGGTTTTGTAGGGAAAACGTGATAAGTGGGGGTTGGAACATAGGTGGTTGATAAAAAGGTGGCCTTGAAGGGCGGTATTGAGGGTATGGAGCTTGTGAGGTTCCAACCGCATATGGATAGGGAATGTAAGGAATTTGGGGTATCGAGGGCTGAAAATTTACAGGTTGATAAGAATTAATGGATGGAGAATAAGAGACCCTTGGGTTTACCATTATAGTGTTATCATCCCCTTTTTTCTTCTTTGTGAATCCCATTTGGGGTTTCTTCATGCCACTTGCTCCATATACGATCTTGCTACTCCTCATCCCACTTTCTACTCTTTCTCTTATCATGACCATGTCAGAAAAGTTTGATGACATACTCTCAATCATCTTATCATAAATGGGCGACTGGAGAGTATCCATAAACATACCAACCATTTCTCGTTCAGATAAAGGAGGATCTACTTGAGATGCCACTTCTCTCCACCGTTGTGCATATTTTTTGAATGTTTCAATGTCCTTTTTCAACGAATTTTGTAATTGCATCATGTGAGAGGCCATGTCAATGTTGTACTTGTATTGTTACAACAAGACATCAGCCAAATCTTTCCATGAATGGATTCGATTTCGCTCGTGATGCATATATCAACTTAATGACGCCCCACTCAAACTCTCTTTAAAAAAATGAATGAGAAGTTTGTCATTATGAGCATGAGAAGCCATTTTTCTACAATACATGGTCATATGATTTTTAGGACATGTGGCACCTTTGTATTTTTCAAACTCAGGTACCTTGAATTTTGAAGGGATCGCCACATCGGGAACCAAACACATATCAAAAGCTTCAAGACCATAAACATTATTCCCCTTAATTTCTTTTATTCGTTCTTCTAAAAGATGGAGTTTTTCTTTCAATTGTGTATCATCATCGATAAATTGAGGTTGTTGCCAGTTTTCGTTAGCATCAAAATGGGGTACTTGGGGTGCACTGAATGGAAAATTTTGAGGGTATTGTGTTTTGGGGTGGCACGTAGCCTAGAAGAGATGGGATTTGTGGTTGGTTTAGGCTTTGGGAGTTGATAGTTGAGTGGTTTGGGTCGTAGTCTATGGGGTTGATGACTAAAGGGCAGAGTATAACCAGGTGGGAGACCAAACATAGGAAATTGCATAGCTGCCGTATGAAATTGTTGGGTAGTCAGGGTAAAGCCTGGTGGATGAGAAGGGGTAGTTTGATGTTCTTCATTTGCAGTTGGAGGATTCCCATTCGTATTCTCCTTCAAGGATTCCCATTTGCTGTTGGAGGATTCGATCAACTTTGTCCCTCAATTGGTTAACATCCGCTCTCATCACTTCTTGGTTTTGCTCAAGTTCATCCATGATTTTGGAGTTTTCACAAGTCCGATAAGGGTGTCGGGGAAACAACTTTAATGATTTTATGTTTTTACATAAAACAGTTTCTATGAGTATGTATAGAACGTGAATGAAATGAAGATGAAATCATTTAATTAGTTATCTCTTTTTTGCATGATAGTTAGATGTTGGGGAATCATAAGCCTTAGGTATACATTCTTAACAAAAATGAATTATTAGTGAAGACAATATGGGGATCGATAAACAAAACAATAAATCCTTACATTGATGAGAAAAAGTGTACATCACATTTAAATTAAAAAACTACATCGACTGTAATATTTCAATATTCTCTTTAAATAGGACAACCGATTTTCTCCTCTAATTCTTCTACCAAATTTTTGCAATACTCAACGAACTTGTAGACTTTGACTGGAGTATTGAGCGGATGCATTATTGCATCAATCTCTCTTAGATGCTTTGTAATTTTTATGATTATTTGATTAGCTAACATTGCCAACTTTGAAAAGTAGACTTTCCAATGTTTGCCTTCATCCTCCAACTCTTTATAGATCTCTTGATTCTTCGACGGACCAAGCAACATCATAAAACGATCCTCCCAATACATGGTTTCATCTTTTAAGTCATTATGTTTCTATCTCTGTTCTTAGTGCATCTTGATGTTTTGATACTATTTTTTCAATTTCTTCATTGTGTTGCCTCTTATTTTTTACTTGACTCTCATACTCAGCTACTATCTCTTTAAGTTGTTTCTTTAAATCTTTAAACTCTTTTTTTACATTCCTCTCAGAGCTTGTTGATTTTGTCCACAATTGCTTCCACATATAGGCTTCTTCGATAGCGTCATTCCTTTCTTGCCTCCGCACATCTAATTCTTCATTTGCACCTCTCAAACAATCTTGTATGTCAAGTTTATTTTCCTCTTCAATTTTCAACTTCTTGTTACTTCTCTCAATAAAACGATTCTTATAGGTGTTTTATGATCGTAAGTCCTCGTTCTCTTGGGATACTTTTTTCTAATTTTGCTTGTAGCTCTTTTTTCTCCTCTTCAGATTTTAACAATGATGCCTTGAGTTCTTCTATTTATTCATTTTTAACATAGGTAGGTTAAGGTATTTCTTGATTACTCGAGGGTTTTGGAAAGCCAACATGATTTCTTGGACTCTTTTCTTTACCCATTGTTGATAGGGTTCTTTTTGCTGCAACTTCTACATCCGAGTACTCTTCCTTTTCTAATGATCATTTCCCAAGCTCGACTTATCCTTTGTAGCATTGGTGGGTCTACTATACATGTATTGTGCAAAACAAAAGCTTCCAACGACTTATCATCCGATTTCTCCAACATAGTGTAGCCAAGCTGCCTCAAAGCTACCGCCGGATTGTAATTAATACATCCTTTGGTTCCCATGAGAGGTACATTTGGAAAATCTCCGCATTGGCATATTACTTCTTCCACCCCTTGTTCTCTTTGATACCATGAAATTGTGTCCCCAGTAAGGTTAGCTATACTCTAAGCCCATTCACGATTACTTTTAACTCCAACATGATACTCTTTCTTGAACATGTGAGACATGAACCAAGTATACAACACTGGAAGACAACACAAAATTGTTCCCCCTTTCTTCTTTCTTCTCATGTTGCATATGCAGATAGTAGTATACATCAGCGAGAACTGCAGGAACCAGATTTTGTTTATTTTTGTTAAAAGCCAAAAAGACATTGATGGCAGCAAAATCTACAAAATTATCAAGGTTTGGGAATACAACGATACCATAGAAAATGAGAGCCAAAACATCTATAAAAGTACCCCATTCTTTTTTAATGGCTAAATCTTGTGCCTTTTGCTCTAGATATTTTCTTGAAAAACCATGAATATCTTATTTTTCCTCTTTTTTACTTGCCAACTCTCTTATGTCAATTTTCAACACCTCAACAATTGTGCTCAGATTTGGGGGTTGTCTCGTATATCGATAAGGATTTCCTTACTCTATGGAGTAACCCAATATTTGTTCGAATTCTTCCAATGGTTGGGCCAACTGAAAGTCTTGAAAGGTGAAACATCTTAAAAGCGGATCATATTACCGAGCGAGTGCTTTGAGGGCCCCAGTTTGCACATTTATTGCTAAGAGGTTTAAGATCTTCCCATATTTATTAAAGAAACTCTCATTTTGTATGGTTTTCATTTGATTGATGATATCCCTTAAACTTTTCAAATCAAGTTGCTTGAACTTTAAAAGTAAAGTTTTTCTTTTTTCTAATCCCATTATCCACTTAATTCAACACGTGACTAAGGTCCTTATGATTCCCCAAAAATCTTGAAAATTGATGCAGAATGCCATTATGTTTTACTTTTTCATTTAGAAAAAAGAAATTTTTTCATAAGATATGAATGCAACTACGTAAAATTATTGTTGTGAATATATATATATATATATATATATATATATATATATATATATATATATATATATATATATATATATATATATATATATATGTAAAGTTTTGAATGAATGTATGACATATTTTTTGTGTGACATATATGGATATTCTTATGATGAAAGGGTCTATTGACTTGTGTAGTGAACCTCTCACAATGGTGGCTCTATGGTTCTAAATGTGGTTCCTAGAGCCAATGATCCTATTTTAAAATATTGTCAACAACAATAGATAAACTATTTGGAGAGACAATACCTTCAACAAGATCAAACTCTAGGTGAGGTATTCATGCTAACCAAACATGATGTACATCAAGAAGGCTACCACTACGCAACCTCGAAACTAAACTTAATTTTGTTTAAACTCGAGTATAAGGCCTCACTTATAAGTGTGTGCAAAAGTGACAATGTAATGTGTGAAGAGAAGTCTAATCTAAAAATGTTACTAAACAATAAATACATATGTACAAAATAATAAATTATCTTTTAACATAAATTTAAGTAAAACCATAATATAAAAATGAACAGGAATATAGCTATTTACTATTTAAAAAAAACAAAGAAATATTGGAAAAATAAATGTAGACAAATTTAACCATTTAGCACAATTAATTATATTAGGCTTGACATTCAAAAAAGTCCCTAGTGGAGTCGTCAGCTGTCGTAGCCTAACATTTCGAGTGTTTCTCGAATTCAATGGAGTCGCCACCAAAATTTATTTTCAAATAGAGAAAATATTGGGAAACCCTTAAAAATAGAAAAGAAAAAAAATGGTCTTTGTAACTAAATTTTGAGTTTGGAAGTCGATTATGTGTAGGGAATGTATTAGCACCCTACGAAATTCGTTAAAATACAGTTACCTATAGTTAATTATGCAAAATTAATATTAACTCAAATATATTTATTTGTTCTTATTATTAAATTTGAATATCAATTGTTTTTTGAATGAGCTTTTGAAATAAATGTGTGCTTAAGAAAGACAAAAAAAAAAAAAAGAAATTTTTATTAATGTGTTTGACAAGAGTGTGGTCTTGCTCCTAAGTATCTTCCGGTGCGATAGAGAAATCAAAGCAACGTAGTTCTAGGGTAGCAAATATGGCGTGTTGATTGTTTTTTCAAGAAAAACTGTTTTAAATAAAAAAAAATATTTTTTAATAAAAAAAGAGTTGGTTTGAATTGAATAACTATTTGGAAATACGAGTTTTAAGACCATCAAATTATACAATTCGTGTCTCAAAAACCTCAAGGATTAAAAAGATGTCTAGTTAACACGTTTAAAAATAGTTTTATTATTTTGGTTATAAAAGGAGAGCTTTAAAACTATCAAGTTGTACAACTTGTGTTATAACCGCTCAAAAATTAAAAAGATGTTACATCTTTTTAACTATTTTAAAATCATTTTCGTATGATCATTAATTTATTAAAATAAAAAATGAATTTTAAGAACCATCAAAGTTATCATAATATATGTTATACTAACTTGGAACAAGATTGTAATTGATTTTTAGTTTGACAAGAATTTTTATAAGATTTAACGATTTAAAAAAAATAAATAAATAGGGTGAATTGTTAAACACAATGAAAGGCCGAGTCTACTCTAGAGCTATGTAATATATCAGGGTCCAACTTTTAATACATTAATATAACACTAATTAAGATGTTTTATTTTTTATTTTTAAAAAATAAAATGTGCAGTATACAAAGTAAAAAGAAGTGCAACGCACAAAGTAAGAAAGCGAAGGGGCGATGTGATATGCCAGGGTTCAACTTTCAATACATTAATATAACACTAATTAAAATGTTTCATTTTTTTATTTTAAATAAATAAAATGTGCAGGTAAAGAGAAGTGCAACATACGAAGTAACACACGCTTAGAAGTGCAACATACATAATAAGAAAACAAAAAGTTTATTAGAGGAGCACGTAGAGAAGAAGAAAATACATGAGACTGCGGCGGCGAAAGAGATTGTTGGCGGTGCATGGTCATCTGTGATGGTTACTGGTTCAGTGAGTAGGTAGATGAAGTGAAGATGAAAGATGATACTATCTATTTTTTTTCTATTGTTATCCCTTTTTGTTAATTTGTTTACCCATTCTATTTCTTCAGTTTTTATATCAAGAAAACCTTTTTTCTAACAAATTTGTTCTATCTTATCATTATCTTCCCCCTTTGTTGATTTTGTTGATCTCAGTTTATAGACTCAAATGATGAATCTATGTGTCACTGAGATAAAACTGAGTTTTGTGTTTTTTATTGTTTTGCAACAAACATCAAGTAACCTAATGTAATTAGGAAAAGATGTCGTTCATCTTTTTTATTGAGGGTAGCAATAGTGAAGATAATGACCTTATTAAGATTAAAAAAACCAAGAAAAAAAAACTAAAAATAAGGGAGAGCTGTTTCTTGTAGCAGAAAAACAAGGAGACGACGACAAAACGTGTTAGAGAAAAAAACTAGGGAGACATGTAGCATAAAGAAGAATGTACTTGTTTTTTTTTTTGCTAAAGATAATATAAAGGGAACTCGAAAAAATAAATATGTACTCAAAATTGGGTCAGATTTATAAAAGGATGACCTTTTTTAGATGTAATAATAAGAATTGTAAAATGTTTATTAAAGTTATTATTACTTATTTTTTTTCAAATTATTTTTAGTTGTTCGGACAAAATTGAGGTACTACAACTATCATTTGGATTAAGTCAATATTATCTGGTTCTTCGTTTTCAAGATACAACTCCTCCAACTATACTAAATATATAGTCAGTGGTTGCATTGAAGTCTTCTGATAAAGTGTTTCAATCAACACCATTGTATCTTTGAAAGACAGCGAGAAATATTTGATACTGTAATATGAGATTCATGCTCCTTTTAAGGTATGTCACGACTCTCTCAATGGCATGCCAATGCTCCATACTAGGTCTAATAGTAAACTTGCACAATGGTCCCACGACGTAGGCAATGTCGGGTCTAGTACAGTTAGTGGCTTACTTAAGGCTACCAATGATGCTCACATATTCAATTTGTCTAACACCTTCACCAGTGTTTTTGAAAAGTTTTACACTTGGATCATATGGTGTGCAAGCAGATTAACAGTCAAAGTAATCGGATCCATAATTTTTAGCAACTCTTAATCTCTTACTTATTCGAGGTTGTGCTTCACCTTCTTCGTTGCTTTCACTGCTCAACGAGAATGTGACTAGTTCCAATGCTCCCGCTATTTCTAGATTTAAAGGGGAATCTATTTTCGTAATATTCAACATCATTTCAGGCAACAATTCAATAAAACTTCCCCCCACCAATGCCAACATTCAACATCACTGCCAACATTCAATAAAACTTCCCCCCACCAATGAGATTAGCACCATAATTAAGCATAATAGCAACAATTAATTCAGTAAAAGTTATATTCTCTCTTTTAGCTTTACCATTCATTTCAGGCGAATATGGTGCAACTATTTCATGTATAATTCCATGCAATTTATAAAAATCATTAAACAAACTAGAATCATACTCTGTTCCTCTATCACTACGAAATCTCTTAATAATTCTACTGATTTCATTTTCATTTTTTGTTAAAAAATCTTAAACATGTCAAGTCATTCATTTGTACTTTTCATTAGAATACAAAAATATAGTAAGAACACTCGTCAATAAAAGTAATAAAATAACGATTTCCATTTCTAGTTAAATCCCATCAAGTTCACATATATTAGATTGTATAAAATAATGTTTTCCATTTATAGTTAAAGTCTCATCAAGTTTAATTTTGTTTGGCTCTTCAACACATATCCATAGATATTATTTTAACTAATTTCAGGCAACATAATAGATTTGAGATGATCAAACTGGTTTTGCCAACAATAAATTTATTATGATTTGTAAACTTCTGGTTTGCAATAACATGTGCTTCATATGATAGAGCACGTAACTTTTTCACTACACTTATTTTATCTAGAGTATGTCTCACAATATAAAGATATTCAACAACTCCTTCATTTCTTGTTTCGATATGGTATCCATTTTTAGATTAATATTCTTGAAATTTAATAAATTTCTATAGATTTAGAAGAATACATTGCATTAGCCATGAGTAGTACTAACAATAAATCTCAATTGTTCCTCCATGTAACAATATAATATATTAGCACTTTCGGAGACTTCAACAATTTTTTATGGTGCCAGATATATAATACTAACAATAGTTTTTTGCATTACTAAGTATGAGAAATAAATATTTCTTTTCTTGAGAATTATGTCGGTAGTTGCACTATCAATAAAACACATATCTTTCATATTCATTACTCATTTTATTGATAAAAAAAAATGGTTAAACAAAAAGTATAATAATAAAGTCAGAAAGTATAGAAATGGTGCACACTAGCTCAATCAGAGAAATTTTATCTCCAATTGCAGCATTTGGTCTCGCATGATCTTATCACATACGAGAGGTTATCACCCACAATTTAGGATATTATGATGTTCATAAGCAATTCACTTTATACCTAAGTATTTGAATCATGACATTTCTATTTTTAGAGGACGAGTCGTGAATGGAAGAAAAACTAAAGATGTTATTTACTATCCAATTAAAAAAAAATCATGAATTTACCTTATCCAAAATGAACTAAAAACAACAACCAATAAGCAACCACACAACAACCAATAAGGCAGATAACGGGTAAAACATAAGACATCAAAATATATAGTGCTTGTAGTTAGGAAAACGTGCAAAATCAAAATAAAATAGTGAATATCATAATTAGAATTGAGGAGATATATTTATATTTATCAATCTCACATTTAATATATGATTTATTTTTTATTATTATTAATTTTCCATATAACATATATACTCATTGTTATTTCATACATGCTAAGGTAAAATAAAAAGAGAAAGTTAGAACCTAATTTAGTTTTTTAGAAACTTACCATACCGCCAATTATTTTTATTCTTTCTTCTCATGAAATGACATCTTTATATTTCATGTCTCCTTAAAGTATATTACTTGTGATGTCATTATTAACAATAGAAAAGATCATACTAAATGAGATTTTATCACATTCACTTATAATTAATCAATACCACATTAATGATAATGTCTAGAATACCACAATATTTGTTATATAATCAATTACGTGGCCTTTCACATATTCGTTCATCAATTGCTCTTTTGTTTAGTCACAATTGTGACTATTATTTCAAAATATTTTGAAAATAATATTTTCAATTTTGTGGTTTCAAGAGCATATTCAATGGGTATAGAAATACATATTGTCTTTATTTTCCTTTCTTTTAAATTAATACTAAGATCAAATGGATCTTTTAAATTTCAATTGTGATCTCAATTTGTAGTTTTTTAGGAACTCAACCACAAATTTTCATAAACGATGACAAAGGAAAATCACACATTTTGCAATTCTAAAACGATGTTTGATATCAAATTATTTGTTCTTGAAGAACTATACCACAAATACAAATAATGCTTGAGAATATTGCTTTGAGCAATCCTTTAGGGATGCTTTAACATTAACCTTTTAGTTCTTCAAGAACTATGTCACAAATGATTTTCATAAATAATCATCTTAGAAAATCAAACTTTTGCAATTCTTTAGGGATATGCTTTAATGTTAAATTATTCTAGAATTTTACAAGAATAAATAAAGAAAAATATGACAATTGTACATGACAAACTTTCTCAACAAAATTTATATGCAAAAGTAAAAGTTAGAAGGCATGAAATAAAAGAAATAAAACCTTTAAGAAAGAATATAATCATAAGAAGATGTAGATAATAATAAGAACAAATATTATTGAAACAAAACCTCCAAGTTGATTAGGTCATCCCTCATATGGTAGAGGTTCGTGCTGATAACGTGTTCTGAAATTAACTAAAAGGAGAACAAGATATAGAAGAGGAGAGAAAGACAAAACAATATGATTTATGTATTCTGTTCTTCAAAGTGTGAACTTTACATTTGTACTTGACTTCTATTTATAAGTCACAAATTATATAATTTACAAGAAACTTAAGAGTCTTTTATAATATACCATTAATGTTCGAAATTAAAGAACACACTACCAAAGTGTAAAAACCATTTAATTATAAGAGTTATAGACCAACTATATAATATAAAAGTTTAGGAAGAATGACGGGCAAGAATATTCACAAGAGATGATATATTTTAAGTCAAAAAAGTATCACTTGTTTTATCCAAAAAGAAATTGACATAATGTAGTTGTTTGAGCAAATTGCAAAATACCGGATTTAAAATACGGTCTCACGTCTCAACCTCCACCCTTCCATGATAACCTTTTTGATGGCTTTTGAATTAAAATACCCTATTATGTCATTTTCATATCATATGTTGAAATTTAATTTGGCTTGCTTTTGGCAGCCATCAATAATTAACTTTTGTAGGTTGTTGAGGTAGGTAATGGGAATTTATTCTCATCATTTACAAGGATCAAAACCCACTTAGCTGCTAATTTTTACTTATAAATCAAATAACTTCATCACAATGGGTCAGCTAATTTTTAATTCACATCATTCTTCAAGGATCAAAATCAATGTGCAACGTCACGCAGCAAGGTCAAATTTTGTGGCACAAATAGAGAATTTGACAACAAAACCATTGTTTGAAAGTTGAACCTTGATTCTGATCCTAATTAAGAGAGTTGATTAGTAAGTTCACCAAACAAAATCAATTTTAAGTGTTGAACATACACATAGTAATATAAAAATAATATACATTAGCGCAAAAAAAAAAAGTCTTATTTAGCAATCTTAAATATATTTTTTTAAAATAAATTAAATTAATAATTAATTGTTATGTTAGTATTTTTTTTTTTCACTTGAGTGTAAATATAGATCCTCCAATTCTTAACACTTGGTTCAAAGGAGTTGATTTATCCACCCACCCTAATGGTCCTAGATATTATTCTCAAAATACTTTTCAGTAAAACAAATTTCTATGTACAGAAGAGGGCGCACATACATATTCATTGCTAAAGATTTCATCTAATTTCCTATAAAAGAGAACTGTTATGTACCCATGGCAAAAATTAAGTACTACTAGTACTCATAAGGTAGATTAATTAATCAAATATAAAACTATGATGTGCCGTTAAATGATGGGTTGTTATGTACTGTACCCAATTAAACTCTAGGTAGAGAAGTTGTAATATTGTTTTAATCTTTTGGTCATGATAGATATAATTATTGTCCTAATCATAAAGACAATGACATCGTCCCTAAAACCACTACCATTTGAATTTTGATTATCTTGTTTAATTCTGTCTGCTTCAATTTGAATTTTGATTATCTTGTTTAATTCTGTCTGCTTCAATCCAATTCCCCCACTCTGAAGCATTCATTGTCTTTTTTCCTTTTGGTGTTTTGTGCCAAGAGTCAGCTGATAAGAATGAGAAATGAATGGTGTCTCAAAGTCAAAAAGTTTTATTATTTTTTTAAAGGCTTCATATTGTCGATTCTCCCTTTTTTTATTATTTTTTTTTTTTAGCGTTCTGATTTTTTAGAATTGATTTCAGTAATTCAGAATTTAAACAAAAAAAAAATTAAGTCTGATCAATAATTATTTTCGAATTTAAATTTGAATTATTTTAAAGATTCATCGTTAATTGAAACTCATTAGTACTATGTCCCAATCACTTAGTCTTATATTGTCGAAGTATTACACAACTTTCTATCCATAGTTTATTATATATCAAATTACATTTCAAGAATTTACACTAGCAATTAAACTCATTTATTAATATCTTATCGGATCAATTAACATTTTTTCATATAGGGCTGATCTAATACACATGGAGAGCAAAGATGAATTTATTATGATGTTTTTTTTTAATCTTAATTATGATATTTTTTAAATTCTATAATAATATTTTAGTCAAATAACTAAATTAATGTTGAGTCACACTGAACAGTGTGAACGCGTTGCTCAGGAATTCGAGAAATAGAAAATGAATAGCGGATAAAAAATAATAAGACACTAATGATAGTTTATTCGATGACTTTTTGTAGACAGGTATTCGTAACATCTAGCTTTACACATTTTTATTATCAAAGAATTTTTGTTAGACATCTTAGAATTAAATTAATATTATCTATTTTGTATAGGATTGTTTTTAATTGATAATAAAATTAATTGATTTAATATTTATTAAAATAATATTTATTTTAAAGGTTTTAAACGATTGATTGTTTTGATAGTCTTAATTTTGGGCTGGTTCTTATCATTATATCATATATAATACAAAATTTACATTATATCAAATAAACTATCTATTGTAAATTTTTACATAAATACAAAATTTGTTAATATGTCATTGAGATGGTCAAATTAACAATCACTATGCCAAAGAGGAAAAAGACAATTTTTTTAGTCTTTAACAACGTTTAAAAGCGTTATTTATTTCAACATTGTTGTACGTTGATACATCGTTTTTAACGAAGTAAAAGTGCACTTTAACATACCTTCTAGATAACATTTGTTTAGACAATGGTTTTGCAAAAAAGTGATGTCAAAGGTGAAGGGAAATCGATATGAAATACACATATTAACACAACATAATTTTAAAATTTTTCATTCGACGGATCCTGACGAATGATCATGAATCAGGGATTATGCAATTATCTCTTGTAGAGCATAACCTCTGTAGACGAATGTTAAAGAGAATTACGAATGTTGCTCGAACGAATACGTCTCTATGTAGTCTACACAAACAAACCTCGAATGAGAGCAGCCTCAATTTTAGTGTTAACTGATGAATGAAACTAATAGAGAACGATTAGGGTTTTGTTTATGATTTTTTCCAGCAACTCTGTATAAGAGTTCTATTTATAGACCCTTATACTGACCTAACGCACCATGATTGTACTACTTAATTAAATAAGTCTTACTTATTTACGCTTTTAACCTTTCATTAATTTTAAAATAATTTTAAAATTTTTCATTCGACGGATCCTGACGAATGATCATGAATCACGGATTATGCAATTATCTCTTGTAGAGCAGAACCCCTGTAGACGAATGTTAAAGAGAATCACGAACATTACTCGGACGACAACGTCTCTATGTAGTCTACACAAACAAACCTCGAATGAGAGCGGCCTCAATTTTAGTGTTAACTAATGAATGAAACTAATAGAGAACGGCTAGGGTTTTGTTTATGATTATTTTTTTCCAGCAACTCTGTATAAGAGTTCTATTTATAGACCCTTATACAGACCTAATGCACCGTAACTTACGGTGTTCCACATCATAAGATTGTACCACTTAATCAAATAAGTCTTACTTATTTACGCTTTTAACCTCTCATTAATTTATTTTCGCGTTTGTGGCCTTGTAGGCTCCCATAACATTGATAATAATATTAAAGCATCTATTTAATATTATAAACAACGAACAATATCTAACAACACATCACTGCTACCCAAGTGACGATAATATTTTGTGATTTGACATAACATTTTTGCGATAATAATCTTGTGTACAATTATCCTTTTTCCTTTATATCTATATTGAACACAAGGCTTAGTGTGTGTCATCCTTGTATAGTTCAATATTATAGTCCTTCATTCCCGAGTATACTTAGTAATAACAAATAAAATCAATATCTCATATTGATTTATTTCAGCACAACCATGCATTTTACAATCATACTCTTTCAAGGAGGGACAAATTCAATCTAATTCACTCATGTCCCTCTACGTGACTTGAATTTCCCATGTAGGGACCACAGTGGTTTCATGTAAGAGGTTGGAATACACCATTATCACTATGAGAATAACTTATGACATTACAAAATACACTATGTAGTATTCTCATGGTGGGTCAATCTATTACACGTATACCCTAATATGCACTAACCATGTGACTTGATAGCTCATATCTATAACCTATGAGATAAGGTTATCAATCCACACATAATAATCTCGATTATATTATTATTTCGCTTTAATAATAATACTTGACTATGTATATTTAAGCGTAAAGTTCTATAATAACTCATTGTCGAGTAATCCACTTGATGTTTAATCAAATTGAATTTTGCTTAAAAACTGTATTACGTTGAAATAAATGTAATAACTAAAATTGCCTCATATTAAAATAAACAACTTGATACAAGTCTTAAGTCAAATATAAAACATTGACTTTCAGGGGTTGCACCAAAATAAAGTCCACTTTAGACAATGCTTAAAGAAAAAGCGTTGTTTAAGACCCTTTAAAATTGTGCTTTTAAAATATAGCGATGTTTAAAGGTTCCATTAGACAATACTTTTCACTTAAAAACACTGTCTAGTGGCATATTTAAATAACACTTTATGCTAAATGCTATTTAAAATAGCCTTAGATAACACTTTTATTTTGAAGTGTTGTTAAACTTTATCTTTACTTAATAATTTTTGCTTTAAATGGTGTGAAAGAGTCTTCATTTATCAATTTTTTTTGTATTGCTTTCTATATTTAAGAATTGAAAAATAGACGAAAATTCTATTTAAAGTACTATTTTTTATATATAGTCACCACATAAAACTCTTAATAAAAAGAAAATACATTTAAAAAAACATAAACTTAATAATCAAACTAGTGTGTAACTAGTGCGTCGCATAGAGAGAAATTATGATGTTGACAATTTTATCGTTCTATTAAAAAATACAATTATTTCAATTATTTAAAACAATTGTAAAATTCAATAAGAAATAAGAGATAATATTTTATAAAAATTTAGATTACTTTTTTGTCCGTGAAAATTTATGTTAAGTAGAATGGTGTATATCTTTAAGCAAGAGTCACAATCCCAAAATAATGACTAAAATAACGATAGAATAAATATAAATAATTTACTAATATATGTGTCCTCATTAAAAAAATTAAAGGTATTCAATCACATGATTGACTAATTTATAAGTATAAATTATCATATAATTTCTTTTATTATTTTAAAACATAAGATAAGATATACTTAAAACTTTCTAAATAGTTATAGGTTTTTCAAATGACAAAGCTGGTGAACACATTAATTATAAATTAAAAAAATAATGAAAGCAACCGAAAAGAGAGAACAATAGCATCAAAACAAAGTTGATACAGGTCATGTGTAAGTCTCCATGGCTTACATACGAAGTGTCATTACATTACTTAAAGAGTCGTAAATTCTTTTGGCTTCTCTAAAGTCTCCATTTCATGGCTTACACAGGAAGTGTCATAAGAATGCACCTATTACAACACTTTTTTAAAAAACAGTTGTAAAACTAGTACAACAAGCAGCGCGTTTTTAGAAAGGATTTACAGCACTTTTGAAAAAAGCGCTGTAAAAGTAGTACAACAAGCAACATGTTTTTAGAAAGGATTTATAGCGCTTTTGAAACAAGCGCTGTAAAACTAGTACAACAAGCAGCGTGATTTTAGAAGGGATTTACAGCGTTTTTCAAAAAAGCGCTGTAAAACGAGTATAACAAGCGCGTAATATATCTACCTATTATAGCATTTTTTTATGAAAAGCGCTGTAGAACTACTATAAGATAAGTGTTGAGCGCTATATATTACAGCGTTTTTATATTTTAAAGAGCGGTGTTGTATCTTTTTACAGCGCTAAATATTACAACGCTTTTAAGTGATTTAAATGGCTTAAAAAAAGCGCTGTAAAATATTATTTTTCGCGTAGTGATGACTTACACAACAAGTGTCATTACAATACTAAAAGAGTCGTAAATTCTTTTTGCTTCTCTGAAATGACCAGTCCGTCAAAAAAACTAAATAAAATAAAATAAAAATTCACATAAATATAAATATAGAGTTAGAACGAATGAAAGCATGATTAAAAAAATGAAAATAGAGAAGCAGGTGAATTACTTTAGAAATGTATAGAGGAAAGAGGATTAAAAGTAGTATATAAGTAACAATCCACCAACAACATAAATTAATTCAAGTTCAACAACTATCACAAAATACATACATGGGGTTTTAAGTAGTCTTGGAAGCAGATGATTGAATGCACAATAGAAAGTCCATTCAAAGATCCTATAGTATTAAAAATTGATACATAAAATCCAAATCTATATACCACAAAAAGAGATAGTTTTGGAATTGAACTGAAATTAACATCAGAAAGCACAATTCATATAAAAAATTGTTTATTTAACAAATCCATTCCAATATATAATGCAAAGACAAAATTACCTCATATATATAACATCTTACTGTTAAAAAGAAATAAACGTGAAAAATAGTAAAAAACAAAACAAATATATGAATGTAGTAAATAATACCTTTTAGGTTAATTAATTCTGAAATCCTACAATAACTATATGCCTCTTTGTTCAAAATCATACCATATCATTAACTGCAAAGGGAAACATGGTCCATTAATGACAATATATGAAATTGAAAAGTGCATAATGGTAACTATAGAATGGTCCTTCAATTTAATGACTGAACTAATTGTCAAACACTGCAAAATTTAATACACTTGGATAAATTACTAAAACCATCAAGAACTAAAGCATCCAATGAAACTTAATTGGTTAGAGATACAAACAAATGCTTACCTTATGATAAATGACTTCTTTCCCGTGCAGCATGTTGGTATACATATAAGAATCTAAAGCCAAAAACGGGAGTATCATATAAAGCCTACAAAGAAAACAACTTAAATTTAAAAGTACACCCTTAAATTTCAAATCTAAAGTTGTGTGGCTCTACATGAATCAAATAGAAGAAGAAGAAGAAGAAACAAAGATATGGAAGAAGCTTGACTCTCATGGTCTTTAATTGCTACAACCTTCTCCCCGTCGCAGATATCTTTATACTCATCCTTCCTTATGTCATCGAACTCAAAATTAGAGAACTTGTACAATAGTAACTAAAATAAGAAACCCTCACTACGTGAAAAAGCGCATTTTACAGCGTTTTTTTTAAGCCATTTACAGCGCTTTTTCAAAAAAATAAGCGTTGAATTATCTAGCGCTGTAAAAAGATACAACAGCGCTCTTTAAAATAAAAAAGCGCTGTAAAATAGGTGGATATATTGCGCGCTGGTTATACTCGTTTTACAGTGCTTTTTTGAAAAGCACTGTAAATCCCTTCTAAAAACACCCTTCTTGTTTTATTAGTTTTACAGCGCTTTTTTGAAAAGCGCTGTAAATCCCTTCTAAAAACGCGTTGGTTGTTGTACTAGTTTTACAACGCTTTTACAAAAAAGCGTTGTAATAGGTGCATTCTTATGCACGTTTTACAGCGCTTTTTCAAAAAAAGCGCTGTAATAGATGTATTATTATGCACATTTTACAGCGCTTTTTCAAAAAAGCGTTGTAATAAGTGCATTCTTATGGACGTTTTACAGCGCTTTTTCAAAAAAGCGCTGTAATAGGTGCATTCTGTATATAGGTGCATTTTTAAAGCGCTGTAACGCTTGTTTGAGGTTTTTATGGCATTTTTTTAGAAAACGCTGTTTTTTAATTTTTTTTTCAAAATCATTTTCATCCAGAATCAGTTTACAATCAGTTCACAATCAGTACACAACAACATAACTATATAATTAACTTAACTTTATAACTTTACACATTTACACAATCAGTTCACAACAAACTTGTAACTTTACATATTAACAACAACACATAACTACATATTCACAACAGCACAGAACTATACATATTCATATAACTACATATTCACAACAAATC
Organism: Cicer chorassanicum; assembly: GCA_037974735.1. Lineage (NCBI taxonomy): Eukaryota > Viridiplantae > Streptophyta > Magnoliopsida > Fabales > Fabaceae > Cicer > Cicer chorassanicum. The sequence goes on from JBBPBP010000002.1 coordinate 33,525,976, forward strand.
AAATGTGCCCTATTCATATACATACTCATATACATATTCATATATCTATATATTCACAATCAACACAGAACTATATACATTTACATATTCAAAACCTTGCAACATGCCATTTCCCAGCAAATCAAATAATCTTTATTTCGATCACATACTGACACAAGTCTTCCTTTATTTCAGTTAGATCTCTTTCAGAGTATGTTGGACTGGAGTTGTCAAAGTACTGTGCGATATAAAAATTGAACATAAATAAGTTAGAATCAAATATATACATAGTTTATATATGAAAATAAAATATAATGAAAATACCATATCATTTCTGGGATTATAGTTTGATTCATATCAACAATCTCCTTCATGAATTGCAATATATAATACCCACAGTCTATGTTGTTAATTTGACGAGGGCACTATAAAATAAAACATATAAGTCAATAAATATTTGTGCATTGATTGTAAATGAAATTTTAAAGGCATATATTTCAAACCATTATTGGAATCCATGTGATATTATTTGACTTTTGCTTCGACACTGTAGCACCCCTTTGAGCTCGGAAAACTTGTAAGGCACTATCAAATAAATAAATGTGATTATTATAGCATTAACAAACACATTATTTATATATATATATATATATATATATATATATATATATATATATATATATATATGTAAGAAATAAATGAATATTACTTATGTGTCGAAGATAGTCTTTATATCCGAGTGATTGTTGTAATGGTCGTGCAATGGATCTAAATAGTATATAACTTCAGAGGTCGCATTGATTGCAAATAGCACCCAATGTGCCCTACAACAACAAAAATTAGGTTGGCAATTTTGTTTACACAACTAATAAATTAAGATCTCATAAACTAAAAAAGATATAAATAAAGAATATATAATTACACTGAATTATATGGCGCAAGGAACAACTTATCCTTCTCTTTATTTCTTAATAGGATATCTACAACATATTTCTTTACATTAACTGGATCGAGTTTAAACATTGAAAGCTTATGTGGAGACAAGAATGAAAATCTATTTGACAATTTGAGCGTGCACACCAACTTCTCATACAAAAACCTTCAATGAAAATTTCAAATTAGATTAATTACCAATAAATTAAATTAATTACCAATAAATGCAATTAAAAGTAATTTTTACCTAATGTATAAGCTGATAACAGTAGCACTCAGCTCCTTATGGTTGAGAAGTTCGTATATGTGCTCTTTTTCAGGTAGTTCTTCATACTCATCTCCGAAAATAGCTTTATACATGCTTATGATGTGTGAACCGTTGCTGTCCATATTCGTTTTTACTTGTATGTCAAGACACGACCCATATCGAGCAAGGCGTGGATGACTTATTTTAGGAGCAGCAACTGATTTTCCCCGATCCAATTTTTGAACTTTAGTAGCTTTATTACCCTCCAGCTTATGATGTTTTCCAGCTTTACGACCCTCAAATTTTTGAAGTTTGGCAGCTTTATTTTTACCACGAACGTCAAGTTGTGGTGCGGCTTTATTCTGGCAGCTGATTTTCTGTGCGGGAGATTTGGATTGAATCTTAAAAAATGAGGTTAATCAGTTTGTTAGTTAATTGAATCTGAAAAAATAACAAACCTGCCAGAATAAATGTGACAAACCTTTTCCAGTGATGTGACTGACTCGTTTATGGGAATCTTCTTGTTATTCCCTTTAGACTTTGTCTGAATCTAAATAAATGTGAAATTAAAGTTAACAGCGGAAAAAAATCAGCAATTAAATATAATCAATCATAATCATATATCGTGCAATTAAATATACATATCAATTAAACATACATTTCAATTAAACATACCTTATCAAGGACAACAAGATGTTTGGGCCATGCCACGTAACTACCTATTGCTTCGCCCAAATACTTCATGTTTCCATCGTTGTCCGGTATAGGCAACGGTGCATTTGGTTCCAAAACAATCACGGGTGATACTTTGACATGGTCCGTAGGGATCGGTGTGTTGTGCAATACTTCTCCCAAAGTATTTTACAATGTTCCATTTCCGACCTTGCGATGAGTAGGGGAGACACCCTAAATCAATGGTTAATACATAAGTATGTGAAACAATTAGGTTGAATGAACTTCTTATTTTATTAAGTAATTAATTATCTCGAGAAGATTTTGAAGACCAATGTTGCAACTGACGTTTTCTGTAACATCCTCCGCTGAACATTGCGGATAGGACTACTAAGCACTTACGAGGCAAAGAGATCGCCTTGGTCAAGGTGATCTGGGACCAAACGACTGGAGATGCAACTTGGGAATTAGAGGAAAAGATGAGAGAGCTCCAGCCTAACCTTTTCATGTCTGACTAGTTTCGAGGACGAAACTAAATTTAAGGGGGTGAGTATTGTAACATCCTCTAAAATTATTAATTAAAATAAATTGGGTTTATAAATATATATTTTCCAATATTAGATTTGGTGTGGTAATTATTCGCCCTGTTTACCTTATTGTAGTAAAGTTGTTAGTAAGAATTATTTAGTAGATGTATTATTATTTCTAAGGCAAAAAGAATTTGGGCTAAGGATTGTGGCTTGGTATCACACGGCCCATTTGAATGAGTGGAAAGTTGGGTTGGGAGGTTATGTCTTGTTTTGATGAAGGTTGACTAATAATTAATGAAGGTTAACTAATAATAATAATAATAATAATAATAATAATAATAATAATAATAATAAATTATTATTATTATAATAATATTTTCTCCCTTCTATTCCTTATTCAGGCCCAACACTATCAACCCAATAATATTCACTTTAAATAGAAAGGAATATTGAAACCCTAGCCACAATCACAAACCCTATTTCACAAACCCTTCACAAACAAGAATTTTGTAAAGAATACCAAAATTCTAGCCACCATCACCATCACTTCTTCTTATTCGTACATCAAAAAGCTTGAAACTTCTTTTCCTTGTGAACAACTTCGTGGGGCTTAGAGATTTGTACTAGGAAGAAAAGCGGCCAAGGTAAAGGCTTTTCCCCACACAAATTATAGTTAGACCGTTGGTTGGATGACATGAAATAAATAATTGTGATTGCTTACTTTTGAAAGGAATAATATGTAGACTAATGAATTAAAATAACGAAACTCCAATACTTTGTGTTAAGTTATTATATATGTGATTTTTAAGAAGTAAAGTATGAATTTTGATGTTATATGTGATGAAGTTTTGATTTGTATGGCGAATATGAAGTAAAGTATGAATTCTATGTTATATGTAATAAAGTTTTAATTTTTATAATGAATGTGAAAGAATAGTGGAATTTGTATGTTATATGTGACAAAGTTTTATGATGATGTATGAGTTGGAGTTAAATCTTGTTGTTATATATGTTAACGTGTTAATCTTTATGGTGTGTATGATACCAAATCTTGAGTTTTGTGTGTATGTGGTGAAAGTTATGATTTTCATGATTATTTGTTATGGATATGTGATCTTAGTGATATGTGAATAAGATGATGATTTTGAAAAGTGATTTGAATGCTTATGACATGATTCTTAGGGGGCTGTGTGGAAGTATATCTCTTTGATAATATATCATCATATCATGTCATGGCATATGCATCTTCGTGGAAGTTGCCTTAGTGGCAGGTTATCCCCATTGGTATGGGTGATTTTTCTGTGTGGAAGTTGCCTTAGTGGCAGGTATATCCGGATCATATAGTTTTAGGAGCATGCATCATGTATGTATTTTTGTTATGCAATTTATTGGTTTGTGTATTTTTCTTTTTAAATTGGAAGTTTTTACTCTTATATATTTTGTGTTATTCTTCTATATGTTTAACTTTGGTTTGATGTGGATGATGGATAAAATTGACCCTTACAACAACATTTTAGGTACTAATGAGTTCGAGGAGATTCAAAAGTAGTTGATGAGTATTAATGTGCGGCGAACGGGGGATAAAAATGGGTTTTCAATACAATTTTGTAAAGATAGAGTTGCCGCGATATTTCTAAGTTTATTTTTAATTTTTGTCACAAACTTTTAACGTACATTAGGATTCTAGAAATACGGAAGTGGGTTCCCTTCCGTTAGGAATTATTGTTTTTCTTGTTATAGTCTTGAATAAACATTTTCTTAGTAAAATTAAATAAACGTGGTTGTTACTAATTATTTGCATGAATAAATGTTAGGTAGTTAGATAAAAAAAAAATTTGTCGTAAATCTTTCTAAACAATATGTTTCAAGTAACGGTTTGGATCAAAAAAATCCGGGGCGTTACAATTGGTATCAGAGCAATAATCCTCGGAAATTTTGGGGTGGGACGATTTTGTATGACGCATGCCTTGATTTGTGCCTTGATTTATGCCTTGATTTATGTGTGATGCTTGACTTTGTTATTTATGCCTTGATTTATGCATTGACTTATGTGGGATGCTTGACTTTGTTATTTATGCCTTGATTTATGTCATGATTTATGTGTGATGCTTGACTTTGTTATTTATGCCTTGATTTATGTGTGATGCTTGACTTTGTTATTTATTCCTTGATTTATGCCTTTATGTGTGATGCTTGACTTTGTTGTATTTTTATTTTAGGATTCATTATTAATTTTGTTATATATATATTTATATAGGGAAAATTAACATTATGGATTGATTACTCGACTTTGTTATATCTTTATTTTAATGATATTATTAATTATGGCAATTGAATTTATAATGAATATAAATATTCCGTAATTACTTAAATTTTAATTTATGATCTAAATTTTTGTAATAAAGACAATGTTTTAAACCTCTAACCTATTTAAAATTTTGAAATCCCCGTAATATAAGGGAAAGGTAATACCGTAAAAGTTGTATTGGTGGGATTCTGGCTAAGGAAAGACTTGGTTATTAAGTGGTCCGTTGACCCACCTCTCTTTCCTGGGAACCCCACTAATACGCGGCTTACGGTGTGACCTGAACTTATCGTATAACCGTTAATAAAATATTTCCTTACAACCCTACGATTACAATTAGATCTGGGAGTAATTCTAGGAATGGATTGGTTGTCTAACAACTACGTCTTATTAGACTGCGTTCAACCGAATGTGATATTTCTGGATCCCGATATTTCGAAGTTCCTCTCAACCAACAGACTGAAGTTTTCTCTAAAGGGAGGAGCCCAAAAATATGTGTTTCTCAACTCAAGTAGTATGAATCTAGAAGTTGTTGTCGATGATATCCCAGTGGTGAGGGATTTCTCTGAAGCCTTTCCACCAGACGTACCAGGACTACCCCCAGTTCGTGATGTCGAGTTTTCTATTGATGTTATTCCGGGTACGGGACCCATTTCTATGGCTCCTTACAGAATGGCCCCCTTAGAGCTATCAGAACTAAAGAACCAACTGGAAGACCTTTTGTCTAAACAATTCATTCGGCCTAGTGTGTCACCATGGGGAGCCCCCGTATTACTGGTTAAAAAGAAGGATGGAAAGTCGAGACTGTGTGTTGATTACCGACAACTCAACAAAGTCACAATAAAAAACAGATACCCCTTACCCCGCATTGATGACTTAATGGACCAACTCAGAGGGGCAGAGGTGTTTTCGAAGATTGATCTAAAGTCGGGATACCATCAAATTCGGGTGAAAGAAGATGATATACCCAAGACAGCCTTTAGAACGCGATATGGGCACTGTGAGTACTTGGTGATGCCCTTCGGAGTGACCAATGCGCCGGCTATCTTCATGGATTATATGAACAGTATCTTCCGTCCGTTCTTAGACAAGTTTGTGGTGATTTTTATTGACGACATCTTGATCTATTCCAAGAATATGAATATGAATAATAAAACACAAATGCTAATAAATTAATCACTTACCACAAACGCGAGGTCTGAATGTTTTGCTACAAATGCGCTCCATTCCTCATTTGATATATAGTGTTTATATATTTTTGGAGCTTCAACATTCATATTTCCATCACGATCTCTTAGATAGCAGTTTGAGAGATTTTATCTAAAACTCCGGTGTATTTTTCCGGCAACTCTAAGTACGTAAGTCTTTCTCACCTCGTCAACATCAAAAGCAGTCTGCAAACCAAATAAAGATATAGTTTGAGTAAAGTATTTCAATGGAAAAAATTATAAGTAGCAAAAAAGTGGAGTAAAAAAGTTACTTGTATATCAGTCCACAGTATATCTTTTGCATCCTTCAACGCCTTATCTCTCTAATCGTCAATTGTAATGGGGATATTCAGACGAACAAAAGTCCCAATATAACTTACAAACATGGAACTGTTGGGGTCAATTGGCTGACTAGTTTCATTCCATCCCACCTAATAAACTCATATAGTAAGTACATGCTTTCAAAAAAGATAAAAAAATAAACAGCAAACAAAGTATAGTATACCTCAAATTTTATGCCATTACTTATTGCTTTTATGACATTTTGCATGATGGTTGCACCACATTTAACTTCATTTTCATAAGTCTTGGTGTTGACAACTTCTTCATTTGACAATCTAACTCCTTGTTGGAATCCATTTATCTACAACAAGTTCAACATGCAATTCAGTATAAGTTCAACAAGTTCAACACGCAGTAGTCTAAATACGTAGCAGTATAAGTTCAACATGCATTTTAGTGCAAACAAAAAATTAATAAATACAATACCTGAAGTGTGTGAAGAAATACGTAGGGTTCGTAGGGTTACGACTTCGTTTAAGAAGGAACAACGAGAAGAGTGCGCAGAAATACGAACGGTTCGTAGGACAGAGTAGGGTTCGAAGAAATACGTAATAAGGGTTCGTATGGAGTACGTAATGTTCGTAGGGATAGTAACAAAGATGGAGGATTCGTATGGAGAAGTTAATGTTTGCAATAGGGTTCATAGGGATAGTAGGGTTTGCAATGAGAAGGACAATGAAGAGGAGGAGGAAATTGAAGCGTAAGGAAGTTTACGTAACGAAGAGAAAACTGAAGCGGTTTACTGTTATGTATAATACCCTATTACAACGCTTTTTTGAAAAAGCGTTGTAAAAGACTTCCTTATTTTATTTTATAAAAGTCTTTTACAACGCTTTTTTAGAGGCCTTTTAAAGCGCTTGTGCAAAAGCATTGTAAAAGACCTTCTTATTTTATTTTTTTAAAAGCCTTTTACAGCGCTTTTCCACAAATCGCTTTAAAAGGCTTATTTGTTTTATTACGTGAAAGCGCTATGTGACCCTTTTATAGCGCTATTCCACAAAGCGCTTTAAAAGGCTCATTTGTTTTATTATGTGAAAGCGCTGTGTGACCCTTTTACAGTGTTTTTCCACAAAGCGCTTTAAAAGACTTCTTTGTTTTATTATGTGAAAGCGCTATGTGACCCTTTTACAACACTTTTCCACAAAGCACTTTAAAAGGCTTCTTTGTTTTATTATGTGCAAGCGCTATGTGACCCTTTTACAGCGCTTATGCAACAAGCGCTTTAAAAGACCTCCTTATTTTATTTTATTACAAGCCTTTTACAGCGCTTTTTCAAAAAGCGCTTTCAAAGAACTCTTTGTTTTATTATGTGCAAGCACTATGTGACCTCCTTGTGTTTTTTTAAAGACTTTTTATAGCGCTTATTGAAAAAAGCGCTGTAAAATTACAAAGTTTATGTTTAGTTCATGTTCAAGTTAAATACTTTAAATTCCTAGTACTCGAACAAAGCTTTTTCAAGTTCAATATAAGCAGAAAATCAGTTATGGCTGGTCAAACACTTAAATTACATGAACTTAGTATAAAACACTAAGATCAAGCTAAATATAAGAAAAAAATAAGTATAAGAAGAAAATCAAATACAGTTCAATCTAAATACTAAAATGCTCAATTCTGGTATATCAAACAATTAAATTACATGAACTCAGTTCAGACTACATGACTTATATAAAACAATTAAACACATTAAGATGCCCTTCTTCTTTTCCTGGTGGGATTCCCATTTGTTTGTCCATTAACGATACGAAATGATGGATTAATCCAAATTCCCTCATCATGATCATCTCTAAGATATAAACCATCATCAGTTGAATCAATTTCATGTGATTGTGATGATGCAAAGAAAAGATCATTACCAACATCTTCATCATTACTGTTATCATCACTTATTTTATCGGTCGATAGGACAACAAACCATCTATCATCAGCAGGATCAGTGACATAAAACACTTGTTGAGCTTGCGACGCTAAAATAAAAGGCTCATCTTTGTATCTCACCCTATTAAAATCGACAAGAAGGAACCCTGACTCATCAATCGGAACGCCATTATTATTATCGATCTATTTGAAACCAAATATGGGAACACGAAATAGTGTGTAGTCTAACTCCCATATGCCCTCGATAACCTTAAAATATGATAGATTTGCACATATTGGGTATTTGTCTTTTCCACTTGAGATATGCATCGCTTCAGCTACGAAAGTGACTCCGCTATTTTGCATAGTGGTTTGATCATCTTGTTCTTTGGTATAAAATGTGTAGCTGTTAATTACATAACCGGTGTAAGAAAAGACATGTAAACTCGGACCATTTGCTAGCCACCTCAATCTCTGTGAAATTGATCCGGGACCTACATCAAACTTTGACTTTATGTGTTTTTTTAACCATGTTATAAAACTTTGAGTGTGCTCTCGAGTTATCCAATTTTGATTCCTATTCATGTTCAAATTACATAACTGATCCATGTGTATTGTAACATACGGTTGACCCTCATCATCATTGTGCATAACATACAATTGTGCCTGCTCCCATTCTGTCGTTGATATAGTCATTAGTCTCTTTCCAATTATCCATTCTCCTGATATTCTTCCCGAATGACGAGACATGGGAAGCCCTATGGATTCAACATTGGACAGATATTCAGTACAAAATTCAACAGCTTCTTCGACAATGTACCGTTCAGCAATACAATCTTCTGGTCGACTTCTACTTTTTATGTACCCTTTTAATATTTTCATATATCGTTTTATCGGATCCCTCCATCTCATATAAGCTGACCCACAAAGTTGTGTCTCCTTAACAAGATGAACAGTAAGGTGAACCATTATATGAAAAAACGAGGGTGGGAAATACATTTCAAGCTCACACAAAGTAACAACAATTTGTCTCTGCAATGTCGGTAATTTCTGAGGATCGATCACTTTACTACAAATTTCCCTGAAGAAGAAACATAATTTAGGTATGACTCGTCGAACTTTTTCAGGTAAAATGAAACGTATACCTATTGGTAGCAAATGCTCCATCAGAATATGACAATCATGGGTCTTCAAACCTTTTAACTCGAGGTATTTCATACAAACTAAATTTTTAATGTTTGAAGAGTATCCTTCTAGAACTTTAACTTCGTGTAGAAACTTACATAATAATTTTTTCCTTTCTAGATAGAGTATGAGCGGCAGGAGGTAGATATGTGCGATTTTCTTTATTTACGGGACCTAATTCATTTCTTATTCCCATATCGACGAAGTCCAATCTTGCATTGATGCCATCCTTAGATTTTTTTGGAACATTGAGTAACGTACCAATAACACTCTCAAATACATTTTTTTCAATATGCATCACATCGAGGAAATGTCTTATATACAATGACTTTCAATATGGCAATTCAAAGAAGATTGACTTTTTCTTCCACCCAGTTTTGACCAGCTCTCCCGCAAAAGGTTTGCCAAATTTATTGGTCAAACCTTGTACTTTTTCAAGTATTTGATATCCAGTTGGTGGTAAAGGAGCTCTATCTTCTTCTGATTTTCCATTGAATGGATTTCTCCACCCACGATACTGATCACTATAAGGTAAAAATCTATGATGTCCAAGAAATACATTCTTCTTACAATGTTTCAACCGCATGCAATTTGTACTCTCTTCACATATTGGACATGCACACTGACCTTTAATGCTATATCCTGATAAATTACCATATGCTCAAAACCGTTAATTGTGCCGAACAACATAGCCCTCAAATTGAAACGTTCTTTCTTATACCCATCATAAACTTCCACATCTGTTTCCCACATAATGTTTAAATCTTCAATTAAAGGAGCCAAGTATACATCGATATCATTCCCCAGTTGTTTGGGTCCAGAAATTAACAGAGGCAACATCATAAACATATGTTTCATACATAAGCATGGAGGTAGGTTATAAATCAACAAAATCACAGGCCACGTGCTGTGTGAGATGCTTTGAAGACCATGTGGATTCATTCCATTAGTAGAAAGTGCAAGTCGTAGATTTCTTGACTCTATCCCGAATTTATGATACTCGTGATCAATTTTTGCCCATTATGGAGAATCTGCAGGATGTCGAAACTTTCCATCTCTAATTCTTTCATCTACATGCCATGTCAAGTGTTTTGAATCATTATCACTGCGATACATGCGCCTAAATCTTGGTATTATAGGAAAATACCACATGATTTTTGCTGGAGTAGATTCTTTCATCTTATATCGAGAGACATTGCATTTTGGACACGCCTATAGTAATTCATATTCGTTTCGAAATAAAATGCAATCGTTAGGACACGCATGAATCCTTGCGTAAATCATACCAATATAGCACAAAATTCATTTAGCCTCGTAGGTTTGACTGGGAAGTTCATTATCATCTGGCAACATATCTTTTAAAAGTGTTAATAATTCTGTGAAGCTTTTATCAGACCATCCATTACTCGCTTTTAAGTTTTACAACTTTAATATCACCGACAGTCTTGTGAATTTAGTACAACCATTATATAATGGTTTCTCTCCATCACTCAACAAGCTCTCAAACATTTTAGGACAATCCCGAAGATATTCTTCAACTGCTTTTGCAATCTCCTTAACTCGGTTCGGCTCATATGTATCTGTGTCGAAATCAGTTGAAGCATATGTCGAACCATTCTCAAAATTAATGTTTCCATTTTTTTTCTCACCATGTCTTATCCAACATGTATAGCTTTGATCAATTCTATGCCATACTAAATGTCCTTCCAATTCATCTGCTCTAACGCGTTTTCCAAAACAACATTTTAAACAAGGACAAATGACTCTATTTGGATCTTTTGCATTCTTCACTGCAAACTCAATAAACTTCTTCACTCCATTTTCATACTCTTTTGACAATCGATTGGCAGACATCCATTTCCGGTCTATTTTATATGACCTATATAAATGCAGTTACACAAATAATAAGCTACTATTAAAATTATACCAATCTATAGTATATATATATATATATATATATATATATATATATATATATTTAATATTGGAAAATGGAAACCAAGGTCCAAGTCAGATTTCAAAACAGAACAAATCAACAAATTTCAAAAAAGAATAGACTTTATATGTAACAATTTATCAGTTTTAGTGAGACTTTTGCACCAATATATCCTAATTTTTTGGGATTCCCTCCAAATTGCCCCACTCCGAAAAAAAAATACCAGATTGCCCTACTTTTTAGCCCCAGTTGCTGATCGCAACCTGGGGATGCGACAAGGTGAAGAATTTTTTTTTTTTTTTTTT
>JBBPBP010000002.1:33537583-33548140 GCA_037974735.1 Cicer chorassanicum
ATTTTAATTTTAATAATATTATTAATATTAGTGACTTATTGTTAATTTAAATTAATTATAAATAATTAAAATATTTAAAAAACCAAAATAATAATAATAATAAAATAAAATACATTATTAAATAATAATAATAATTTTAATAATAACAATAGTTTTAATAATATTATTAATATTAGTGACTTATTGTTAATTTTAATTAGTTATAAATAATTATAACAATTAAAAAATCAAAATAATAATAATAAATTAAATTACATTATTAAGTAATATTAATAATAATAATTTTAATAATAATCATAATAAAAAGAAAATCATATTAATAAACTAAAATAAAAATTCATTAAATTGAAAGAAAAAAATACATTAATTGAAAATAAAAAAAAATACATGAAATTAAAGAAAAAAATACATTAATTTTGAGTAGATGTGCCAGCAGCGTTTGGACAATGTTTCCTAGTATGACCAGAGACCCGACATAATCCGCACTTTCTTGACACTCTTTCTATAGTGTCCATATCTGTTCTAATGCGTTTGCTCTTTGGACGACTTTTCTTGACTCTCCGCATTAGTGGATTGTGACACACCTTAACACCTTTATATTCTGGCCAATATCCTTCGTTTGGTATAGGTTTGAACATTTCGTCGTACACTTTTAGTACCGTTTCCACTTTATACACATCAGGTATAAGGCTCCAATAATCATATTTGATGCTAGAACATGCTGCTATCACATGTGAACAAGGCAAATGTTTGGCTTGATATTTCCCACAGTCGCACCAATTGTTAAGAAGGTTTACACTGAAATGACCAATTGGCCGCCCTTCTCTTGGAACTACTGTCTCGTGGACCATGAAAGTATGGTTGCTCCGATCAAAACTATCGACCCTATGACTATTGGATTTACGTATTTCTGATTTCATAAAATTTATGCATGGTTCTGTGTATACCTGACCAGAGGCTAAAATTGATGCGTGTTTTTTTGCCATGGTTGGAAATAGTGTCCTTGTTTTATAATATGTTGATTGCACCAAAGCAGTGATGGGAAGGCTGCATGGTCCTTTTAATACTCCGTTAATCGACTCCACAAGGTTGGTGGTCATGTGACCCCAACGGCTACCTCCATCAAATGCTTGAATCCAATCTTGTCGCGGTATGTTGTCTAACCATTTCAACGCTTCTGTGTTTACGATGCCGATTTCTCTACGGTAGTATCGATATGTAGGCTCATTGATTGAGTAACCTGTATTGAAACAGTAGACAATCAATTATTACCCATAAAAATTAAGAATGAAGTTATTAAAAATTACGTTAATTATAAGTAGTAAGAATGAAATTATTACCCATAGAAATAACTTTTCTCTTCAAATCATTATCCTTGAATTCCCTTGCAAAATTTTGTGAAATATGTCGGACGGAGAATACATGCTTTGACGGAGGATCTTGCCAGCCATTATTCGGATTATTATAAGCACTCTTAATAGATTCGTGTCTATCTGAAATCACACAAATGTTGGGTTGTGGAGTGACGTATTTTCTCAAATTTCTCAAAAAGAAACTCCAACTCTCTTTTGTCTCACCTTCCACGAGAGCATAAGCAATTGGAATTACATTGTCGTTCCCATCTTGTGCAACTGCTACCAATAGAGTTCCCTTATACTTGCCATACAACCAAGTCCCATCAACTACTACAAATGGTTTGCAGAATTTAAACGCAGATATGCACGGAGGATAAGCCCAAAATAGTCTATGGAAGATTCTCATCCCATTTATCAAACCATTCTCATGATAAGCTGGGATCGTTTCCATTTCAATTTTGGTTCCTGGAGCAAACGTTTGCATAACTAATAACCATAGTGGGAGTTGATTGTAAGACTCTTCCCAATTGCCATAAATTTGTTCGATCGCTTTATTTTTTCCCAACCAAGCCTTTCTATAACTAACTGTGTAGTTATGCAAAGCCCGAATCTGAGCAATAATGACCTTCACTTTGATTGAAGGGTCCACTTTCATAACTTGCATTATGCTTGTAGCTATCATGCCAGAATCGAGCTTTATATGATCTTGTGACAGTGCAGAATTTGTGCATGTATGAAGTGCATTTAATTTACCAATCACCCACAATTGACTCTTGCGTTTTGAAGCTCTACATCTAAACAAACAATTTGAATTTGAACATTTAATAACGTACCTTTCTAAATCTGATTTTTATACCACAAAATTCAATGATTGTTTTAGATGGTAACGTTTGATTGCATGTATGCATTCATCCTTGTTCTGAAACGTCATTCCAACTTGCAAGAGTTCCATCTATTGGCGGGACTTCGTCAACGGACATGTGATCAAATTCACTTGGTTGCTTTGCAGTGTCTAAATTGAAGTTCCTCAAGTGGATTGGTGGCTCAAAGATAGGTTGATCTTTTGCTTCGAGATCTTCGTCAACATCATCATCGTCAGAATCACCAGATGATTCATCGAAGTATGTTTCATCCTCTTCACTGTAGTCCCCTAATTCTTCCTCGTTGATATTATACAAGACACTGAGTCAGGTTGATAATGATCAAACGATGGGGTGTAGTCGGGATTAGGCATGTTTGAGGTTGATGGTTGATCAATGTTTGTTGATGTAGGAGCACCTTCAAATGTAACATATAACTCGATGGTGCCGAGTTGAGACCATTGTGCATAAACATCAAACATCAGTTCGACGTCTTCGTCATTGCAAACGTTCATCAGCTCAAACGTGGTTGTATTTTCACCAAAGAAGACAAGGTGCCGATAAACTATATCAGTTATCGTCACTTTCTCGTCGAGCTGTAACTTTTTCTTAATGACATTCTTTAGATGAGCAAGGTTGCTGCTAGAATGTACTTTGAACGCCTTTTTGTAATCACTTACAAATGTTTTACCTTCAACTCCGTCAACAATAGAACCATTGTAATAAACAATACAAATAACTTGTTGGGCAGCCATGATGAAGTAATTTATTAAGTATGAAATGTTAGAAGATATAGTGAGATAGAAGGTGTGGTGATATAGTGTCATCTAGTTATCTATTTATACAAGTTAGTAAAGTGTAGAAGGTAAAAATTTAATATTTAATAGAAATAATTTGATTGGTCCAAATAAAATAACAAGGATTCATTTTCTACTGCACCATCCACAACCGTTGATAAGTTAAATTGGACATTCAGGAATAAAGATTGAATAGATCAATTTGATTGGTCCAAATAAAATAATAAGGATTCCTATTTTTTCTACTGCACCATCCACAACCGTTGATAAATTAAATTGGACGTTCAAGATTAAAGATTTAATAGATCAATATGATCGGTCCAAATAAAATAATAAGGATTCATATTTTTCTGCTGCACCATCCACAACCGTTGATAAATTAAATTGGACGTTCAGGATTAAGTGAATGAAACGAACAAGGATACGGATCCAAACTATTGATTGTAACAAGGATCCACATCCATTGATTAAACGAAATGAGCGGCCCATATCTGTCCATAAGGGTTCGCTTCCTGGGGATGCGACGTCCTTCAGGGATCGTTTCCTGGGGATGCGACGTCCTTCATGGATCGCTTCCTGGGGATGCGACGTCCAACTGGGCGCGTGTAGTAGGGCTTCGCAATCTGGGCCTGCGATTTCCTATATAAGGCCACCAAACACTCCTTTCCAATCACACTTCCTCAGCATTGTTAAACTCACCACTATAATTCACAAACACTCACCACTATAATTCACATAGCTAACACTTTCTTCAACATTCAAAGTCACAATTACTGATGGAATTATCTACGAATCATAGAGCTGACATTCGATACATTAACGCATTTGTAAGTATTTTATATTATTGTCATTAATATTGAATTTTTTTTATTATTGTTATATATATTATTTTGAAATAAATTAGCTTAGTATTATATATTATTGTCAATAATATTGATTTTTTTTTAATTTCAGATACCATCCAAGGACAAACTAAAATGTCATGGTCATGCCAACAAAAGACCGAACGAAGCCATATTACCGTATTTGCAACAGGCCGGATTTGGTGAAGTGATTAAACTTGGAAACTACAAAATAGATGTCGGCCTAATTACAGCTATGGTTGAAAGATGGAGACCAGAAACTCATACTTTTCATCTGCCAATAGGTGAGTGCACAATTACTTTAGAAGACGTGTACTATATTTTAGGATTAAAGACTTCTGGTTTTCTTGTAAGCGGTTCGAATTTTGTGAATGTTAAAGATGTCTGTCAAGAATACTTAGGAGTTATCCCACCTGAGGGAGCAACAAGGGGTAATTTTATAAAATTAAAATGGCTAAAAGATACTTTTGATGGTGTTGGTGAAAATGCATCCGAATTAGAAAAACAAGCATCGTGTCGGGCATACATACTACGTATGATTGGAGGATTGTTGATGCCGAACAAATCCAACAATCGTGTCCATTTAAAGTATCTTTCACTTTTAGGCGATTTAAATAAAGCATCCCAATATAGTTTGGGTTCGGCAATTTTAGCAACGCTCTATAGAGAATTATGCCTTGCTACAAAACCCGACGTAATGTCTATCGGAGGATGTGCATTGTTGTTGCAAAACTGGTCATGGTATCGTTTGACTTGTGTTGCTCCAGAATCACCCAGTGCATGGATATTTGCACTTGCACAAAGGTAACTATTGCAATTAATTTTTATATATCTTTTTAAAACTTACTACTTAGTGTATTACTAATTTTATTAATTTTTTTTTTATATATTCGACAGATTTAATTCCGGTGGTCTAAATTTTAGTAGAGTTCCTCACAACGACATAGAGGGATACCGGAATACAATCGATCATATGATGGTTCAAGAAGTAATATATTGATTCACATTTACTTGAACTTTTTTAATTATATTTTTTTTATACCTTTTAATATTTACGTTAACCTATTTTTAACATATCAGTTTCATTGGAGACCGTATCTCGGGTTCCAACACGAGGTATCCGAACAAGAGATGAACACTTGGACTGCATCTACCTATCTGCACTGTTATCATATCGTCGAAAAACATCAGGCAGATAGAGTCGCACTTCAGTTCGGCTACCATCAACAAATTCCGCAACCACCAGAGGATATGACAATGTACCATGAGGTCGATATGAGGAGTGGCATCGATGATAATTGGTATGTGGTTTGGAAAGATGAGATTCAACATTGGAATGAACGTCAGAATTATGTATTGCAAGGTCAATTCGTAGAAGGTATTTTACGCCACAGTAAAGAATATATGAATTGGTTCAGAAATCACACCAAATTATACATATTTGTGGAAAGATATATGAGAGATCCACGTTTGCAACCTTCAACATATCCTAATGTTCACCCAACCCCTCAATCAATCCTACAACAACATACCATGCACCAAACACCATCTTTATCATCACCACCACATCTACATGAATCTGCAGATATACCGACTCAGTACTACGTTCCTTCGGTGCCACCGATACCAACCCCCGTTCATCAACCAGGGACTGGAATTTTCTATAATTTGTTTGGTACTCAATGCACAACTCTTGAGTTGGCTTATGCTGCTTTTGATTCTATATATAACGTCGAAACTCAAAATTACATGGAAGCAGGTGGTAGTGGTTCTAATCCACATACAGATTAAAACGAGGATAATGATCAAATTGATGATCAACCACAACAACCTCAAGCCGTACAAAGGGCTAGACGAGCAAGTCGACCGCGTAGATGTGGAACTGGAGGACATTTAGATGGAAATAATTAATTTTAATTTCATGTATTTTTTTATTTTCAATTAATGTATTTTTTTCTTTCAATTTAATGAATTTTTATTTTAGTTTATTAATATAATTTTCTTTTTATTATGATTATTATTAAAATTATTATTATTAATATTACTTAATAATGTAATTTAATTTATTATTATTATTTTGATTTTTTAATTGTTATCATTATTTATAACTAATTAAAATTAACAATAAGTCACTAATATTAATAATATTATTAAAATTATTGTTATTATTAAAACTATTATTATTATTTAATAATGTATTTTATTTTATTTTATTATTATTATTTTGGTTTTTTAAATATTTTAATTATTTATAATTAATTTAAATTAACAATAAGTCACTAATATTTATAATATTATTAAAATTAAAATTATTATTATTATTATTATTATTATTATTATTTAATAATGTATTCTATTTATTATTATTATTATTTTGATTTTTAAAATATTTTAATTATTTTTAATTAATTAAATAATAATTATACCCATAAATAAAATATAACAAAAAAAAACTGCAGTACATTCCCGTCGCATCCCCAGGTTGCGATCAGCAACTGGGGCTAAAAAGTAGGGCAATCTGGTATTTTTTTTTCGGAGTGGGGCAATTTGGAGAGAATCCCAAAAAAGTAGGATATATGGGTGCAAAAGTCTTTTAGTGACAACAAAAAATTAATAAATACAGTACCTGAGACAACATATCCAATTTTTTTTAAAGGATGAGCAATAGATGGGCGCACAGTAGAGAAAATGAGGGTTCGCAGAGTAGAGGAGATGAGAGTTCGTAGGGTTAGGACAACGTATTAAATTTGTTTTAAATTTGTTTTTATTTATTTAAAGTGAATGATTTTTATTTAAAGTGAATGATTTTACAGCGCATGTAAAAAAAACGCTATAATAGGTCCTTGAATTATATGAAAACGCAAGCCTATTACAACGCCTGTATAAAAAGCGCTCTAATAGGTCATTTAATTATATGCAAGCGCATGTAATTTACAGCGCTTTTACAAAAAGCGCTTTAAAAGATATGTAACATAAGGTGGGAGCGCTACATTTTACAGCGCTTGTGTTTAAAGCGCTCAAAAAGCGCCGTAAAAGCTATGTGAGAGCGCTTCAATTTACAACGCTTTTTTAAAAAGCGCTGTAAAAAAGTTGTAAGCATTATGTGCAAGCGCTGTGTGACTCTACATGACCCTACAACAACGCTTGTCAAAAAAGCGCTGTTGTATCCTCCGTTATTTTTAAAAAATTATACAACAAAACTTGTATTTAATAAGCGTTGTAAATAACACGCTATAAAATGTCATTTTTGGTGTAGTGTCTAAACAAAAGAAAAAAGACAATAGTGAAAACGTTACTAGAGGAAGGATGAGATAAATCAACAACAAATGATACAAAAAATAGATTATGGAATGAGTTGATGTGTGAAACTGAAAATACCAATAGTTTAAGAGAATTAGTGGTTACTAGATGATTGAATCGGTGGTGAGTACATAGAAACAAACATTAAATGGATGATATGAAAATTGAAGGGTTGCTTCCATTCTTTGAATACCATGCATGTCTATTTTAACCCTTCCCAAATATTATTTGACTTTTTCTTTTTTTAAAACAACTATTTTTCTTTTACTAATAACTAACGTAATAGGCTAATACATCTTTTTGTTATACGACATCTTAATAACAATTACATGATTTTTTTTTAAGGAATTGGGTGAGTTTTTTTTATAAAAAAGTGTTAGGTGGGCTCACCCCTCAAGTGTAATTCACCAATTATTATTATTATTATTATTATTATTATTATTATTATTATTATTATTATTATTATTATTATTATTATTATTATTATTATTATTATTATTATTAAAGAAAGAAACAAAAAGAAAAAAGAACAATTTTAGATTAGGCTCATGTGAAGAAGAAAAAAAGGGATTTTGAAATCCCTAAGAAAAGGACAAAAAAGAAAAAAACCAGTGCCGCACATTGAAAACAGTATTGCCGCTGGAAAGAGAAAGAAAACAAGGAGAGGAAGGAAAAAAGCTTGGTTCCGGAGGTAATGGCTTTGTAGCAAACTTCTTCTGTTTGATCTACAATTTTAGTATGTTATTTCTACCACTGAGCTTATTCTTTTAGTATACAATGTTAGTAATTTGACCTTATTTGATAGTTACTTTAGAATACCCACTTTAGCAGAAGGTTGTTTGTTATTTGTTTGGTTTCCACCTTTTTTGGTGATGGCTATTGTTGATTGATGTTCCCTAGTGTTACCACGAAGACTCTGGTGTACCCATTAATTATTATAGTGGAAGGTTTTACTAAACTAGGTCCAGTGGTTTTTATTCTCTCATTTTGAGGGAAGTTTTCCATGTTAAAAATTGTGTTTGTCTGATATTTATATTTTCTATCAATTGTTGTTGCTCTGTAGAATTGTATTTTCTGCCATTTATTTGCACAAATGGGGAAAAAATATTCCGCATTATTAAAATAATTATCTTGGGTTTTTTCCAACAAAGTGGTATCTAAAGCTCGGTTGGTTTGGTTTGTGCATTTAAATGGAGGAAAATAAAAGTCTGAATATGATTAAGCTCAACTCTTCTAATTACACACTTTGGAAGACTCTCATGGAAGACATGTTATACATCAAAGATTTTTATGATCCTATTGAGGGTGACACTGCTAAACCCAAAGATAAATCTGACACTAACAAGAAGAAGATGAATAGAAAGATAGTGGCCTTGATCAGAAAGGGGTTGGATCTAGGTGTATATCCACAAGTTGAAACTGAAATAGATGCTAACAAGATGTGGGAGAAATTAAAGGTGTTGTATGAACAAAAGAGTGTGCAAAATAAAACATTATTGATTCAGAAGCTGGTGAATATGAAATACAAAGAAGGGGATTCAATAGAAGAGCATAAGTATTTTTTAGAATACATTGAATCTTAGACAACGATAGATATTAAATTAGATGATGAGTTGCAAACATTGTTATTGGGAAATGTTTGGGTTGAAATTGGGATTGGTTATAAGCTTCAATTGAAGAATGTTATATATGTTCTTGATATTCGTCTCAATTTGATTTCAGTGAAGCCTTGGACATTGAGGGTTATCACACTTACTTTGGTGATGGTATATGTAAAATTACCAGAGGGTCTCTAGTGGTTGTAGAAGAGCAAAGTTCTACTTCTCTCTATAGGATGGCGACGAAGTTATGCAAGGAAGAAGTGAATGCAATTGAAGATGCCTCTTCTAATTTATGGCATATGCGCCTTGGTCACTTGAGTGAGAAAGGACCCAACATACTCGCGAAGAAAAGTTTTCTTCTTGTGAAAGATACGTCTATAAAAACTTGCACTCATTGTTTTGCTGAAAAACAACATAGAGTTTCTTTTAATAATACTGGTCCTCATAGGAGACAAAATATTATTGATTTAGTTCATATTGACGTTTGCATGATGGATAGTAAATCTCTTGGTGGTGCATCTTATTTTATTACTTTTATTGACGACCACTCTAGAAAAGTATGAGTTTTTCCTTTAAAATCTAAATACTAGGTATTTGGAGTCTTCAAGCATTTTCATGCAAGTGTTGAAAGAGAAAAGGGAAGGAAATTGAAATGTGTTCAATTAGATAACGGTAAGGAATACAGAGGTCCGTTTGAAGAGTATTATAGAGAACATGAAATCAGGCTTGAGAAAACAGTTTCAAAGACACCTCAACAAAATGGTGTTGCAGAAAGTATGAATTGTAAGATAAATGACAAAATCAAATGTATGCTATCTCATGCAAATTTCGAAATACTTTTGGGGTGAAGCAATGAAAATTGCAGTGGATTTGATCAATCTTTCTCCATTTATTCCACTTGATGGTGATGTTCCAATTAAAGTATGGACAGAGAAAAATGTCTCATATCATCATTTGAGAGTGTTTGGATGGAGATGTTTTGTTCAAGTTCCAAGAGATGAGAGGTCCAAGCTTGATAGTAAATTCAAACAATATGTGTTCGTCGATTATGGTGGTGAAGAATTTGGTTATAGACTGTGGGATCCGGTTGACAAGAAAATTATCAAAAGAGATGTGATATTTCTTAAAGATCAAAGTATTGAAGATTTTGATAAAATTGAGAAACATAAATAAAATTTTAGAAGTTACATTGATATTGCGCCTAAACTTCCTGTAGAAACTTTTTTGATGGAGAATTTATACATGTAGATGGAGATAATGTAATTGTTAGTTATATCTGACAAGCGGCGGGTTCAATCCCTGTTAGTGTTATTAATGGGAGTAAATGTAATCCTCTTTGTAAGTGTTCGATGAGCTCTAAGGTCTTCCTTAGATTGGATTAAAGCACCCAACCATCACCCTGAATTTATTTTTTTTAAAAAGTCTCCCCCTTTTGTAATGATAGAATAAACAAAATGGAGGGAAAAAAATTCAAAAATCATAGTAATTAAATAAAAAAATAAAGAATGGTATTAAGATGGAAGAAATGATGCTGTCATTTTTTTTAAATAGTTTGTATTTATAAAAAATGAACGTAATGATTGTCATCGATGAAGATTTTGATTATGTAATCAACGGAAATGAATGTAATAATATTGTAAATAAAGTTATAGTTATTTACTGACCAAAAAGAAAAAAGTTATAGTCATTCATTAACGAAATTATAAATCATTTGTCTGGATAAAAATTACCGGAGGTAGTATTAGTTATCAAATTTAATTTAAATTTTAAAATAAAAAATG
>JBBPBP010000002.1:33548770-33575366 GCA_037974735.1 Cicer chorassanicum
TTAATTGGTAACAAATGAGTCTAAAATTACCTTTTATTATTTTTAAAAATATAAAGTCAAAATTATTTTATTAAAATCTTAAACAAATAGACATAGATAAAAAATAATATAAAACACAACAAAATACCTTTAGTTCATTTTAGCTAACAAGTTGATTAATATAATTTGTAGAAGGTAAATTCTAAAAGGGCACGTGGCATAGGTCATGGTGATAGGTCTTGAAAAACATTTGTTTAGTAATGTAATCAATGTAAATTTTATTCTATTTATAGATTAATATTGATATTGAAATTATTGAAAAAATTATTATTTTTAATTGATAACAAATGAGTCTAAAATTAACTATTATTATTTTATGTAAGTTCTCATAAAAATTATTTTTAAAATATAAAATTAAAATTACTTTTTTAAAATCTTAAATAAACGGGCATAGAGAAAAAATAATAAAATCGCAAAAAAATAATTTTATCCAAGAAGTTAATTATCATAATTGTAGAAGGTAAATTTTAGAAGGACACGTGGCATAGATCATGGTGAGAGACCTTGAGAAGCATTTGTTAGTAACTTAATCAATGTAAATTGTATCCTATTTGTAGATTAAAATAGATATATAAATAATTGAATGTTAGAATTACTTTTTTTAATTAGTAACAAGTGAGTCTAAAATTAACTTTTATTACTTTTAAGTAAGTTGTCGTAAATTATTTTTAAAAATATAAAATTAAAATTACTTTTTTAAAATCTTAAACCGATAGGTATAGAGAAAAAATAATAAAAACATAAAAAAAAATACTTTTAAGTTCATTTTAGCAAAGAAGTTAATTATTATAATTGTAGAAGGTAAATTCTAAAAGGACATGTGACAAAGATCATGGTGAGAGGCCTTGAGAAGTATTTGTTAGTAATGTAATCCATGTAAACTTCATCATATTTATATATTAATATATGTATAGATACAGATATAGATGTGTTCATCAATTGTGACTAAATATTTTTTTTAAGGCTTAATAATTTGTTTCTTTTATGTTCAGATTAAATATTATAGAAAATAAATTGTTTCCATCGTCTACTTAAATGCAGAATTATATCATATCATTCCTTATTAATTTGTTGATATTTCAAATGATGAGTAAAAATTATAATAAAATCAAATCAAACTAATAAATATAAACTGATATATTATTATTTTAATTTTAATTATTATAATTATAGAAGGTAAATTGCGAGGTAAAACGCCTTGAAAAGCATTTGTTACTTATGTAATCAATATAAATTTTATCTTATCTATATTAATATAGATAGATATAGATATACATTTTTTTTTTTTTGAATTCCTCTCATGAATTATTATATTTAAAATTTCAAAAACAACAATTAACCATTTAAAATATAGGCTTAATTGCAGTTTGAGTCCCTCTATTTTTATTAATTCACGAAATTAGTCTCCTAATTTTAAAAGTCGACAGTTTGATCTCTCCATCTGATTTTTTAACTAAAAAAAGATGACGTGAGATGCTTTAAATAACGTGACATATGATCCAATGATGTAGAATGATTAACACCATCAAATTTGAATAAAACGTCGTAAAAGTTTAGATTTCAACTTCAGAAATTTTTCATATTTTTAATTTAATAAATGATTAACACCATCATATAATTGTATATTACATCATTAAAAATATGTCAAATTGTCATTTTTTAGTAAAAAAATTTGATAAAATGACCAAAACTGTTGACTTTTAAAACATGAGGACCAATGTCGTGAATTGGTAATATTAGTGGGACTAAAACTGCAATTAAGTCTAAAATCTATATTAGAAAATATACTATAATCAATGTAAATTTTATCCTATTTATATATTAATATAGATATATCGATTTTTTTAATTTGAATTCCTCTCATGAACTATTGTTTTTAAAATTTCAAAACAATATATTCAATGTAAGTCTCGTTCTAATGGTATATAATATAGAATATACGCTACACCTTTATATGCAAGTGAGAAACTCTATTTTATACAAGTATTTTCATCTTATATGGTATCAGCTGCTTTCTTGCTTCCACATCACCACTTTTGAAGTAGGCCCCATTCAACACATAATCATTCATTAAACTGAATGGAGCAAACTACCCTAGATGACACATTTAAATGAATCCTCTTTTCAATTAGGTATGAAGTCAGTGGCTTTGTTGATGGCACCATGCACTACTACAAATCTTTCACATTGAACATCATGTTGCACGCTGTTATAAGTGATGTTTATCGTAGGGGTTCTCTTAGGCAAATATCTTGCAGTAAGACTCATGATCATATCATGCATATCAAAGAACATACTTTTCATGTCACCAAAGGAGAATGTTCCATTCCACAATACCTTCACGGTATCAAAAATATCGCATGTTAGCTGGCTATCATCAGTTCTCCTTTAGATGATGTGGATTTGGTCATGCACACGTTTAAACGACCCCATGCGAGCGAATAATTCATCAATCGATCACTCGACACGTAAACCACTAATCGGTCTCAACATTTAAAATTTGCATACTTTCGTAGTGCGACACAATATCTCGTAGTTCGAGATAGGTTTTAATGTCGTCTTAACCACCAAATCTTGTTTCGCAGAGCGAAGCAGTCCGTCTGTAGTGTGAGTTCATTTGATTGTGCAATTATCTTTGATCCAGACATGGGGGACTACAATTGAATGATTTATTTTAATCTTGGGAGTATTCTAAGAGAAATTTGTATCGAGCATGCCAAGGAGATCAAACCTTGAGAGTATTCTAAGAGAAATTTGTAATTAAGTGGCGTAGAGGTCGCACTTAATGGACGGAAACTACCATGCGGCCCTAGTTTAATCTTGCGGCCACATATGTGGGTCTCGAGATGAGTCAAGTGGGTCTATGAAGAAATGGTCTCATATGTGGTTGTTCATCCACTTGTGTGGTTTCATAGTATTGTATCTCCTCGCCAAGTTCTTCGGAGAAGACTTGGTATGTGAATCAAATGTGGTTCCTTAATCCAACTTTATTTGATTTGATCATGTTGTTGATTGATTTTTATCCGCTGCTCAAGTAATTATTTTATACTAAGATAAAGCAATTTTTACAATAATTTTATTAGTACAATTTTTCAGGGTTAGGGTGTTACATGTTTACTACAAACCTCTTTGTTTTCATATGCACTCCCACGCTCATGCAACTCATTATGGTCGACACGTCTAATATATTGCTGCAAATGATTGGATTTTATACTATAGTGCAACTCATGATATCTCTGATGCCTTTCGATACTTGCACCTCTACTATCCTTACCATGGGACAGACCAATTGATAGTTGGAAATGTCTCAGTTTAACTCACACTATTAACACTTTTTAGCACACTTCCTTTCATACTCTACTTTACCAAAAGTATTACATATTCTTAATATATCACAAAACCTTTAATTAGTTTCTTCTTTATGTAAAACTAACTCTATCTTTGTTGATTTTTTTGATTATTTCTATTGTAAGAATCTAAATACAAGCAACCCTCTACCCAAAGGTCACAATAGAGATGGACTTTACATACACCAACCATGATCCAACTCGAAAGCACTTATAACCACAACCTCAACTCATCCTTCGTAGCACCACATAAGTGAACATTATGAGACATTTTTATTTTCTACAGAAAATAAGTTTTGAAACTCCTCTTTATTTATATCATGTAACATTTTCCATATCCACAAGCTACCATTCTTTACATCAAGCCTCATTAACAAAAATTCTTCCGACCTTCTTTACATAGATGTAAGGAGATCAAGTCCCACTAAATCTATAGATACTATTTCTTATTATCTAGTATTTGTTGATCATTTTACCAAATATATTTGATTGGATTCGTTGAAAAATAAAGTAAATGCCTCAATAATACTCCACAAATTATATGTCGCGTTGAAAAATAATTAAATCTACTAATTGTTGCATTATAGTTTGATAATAAACAGTGAGTTCATTAAAATCAAATAGTGTCTCTTTATCTATTACACCGCTTCATCAAACACCATAACTCAAAGCCAAACTCAAGGTCATCATAAACATATACTTGAGACTAGTAAAGTTCCCCTTCACATAGCCAGACTCTTATCCTCCTTTTTGACCTATGCATTATGTGTTGTTGCCTATCTTATAAACATACTTCACAAAACCAAACTTAATATGAAATCGCCATTTCAAATCCTACATAAAACTAATTGAAACCCACATCACTTGAACTGTTTTCAATGTATATGTATTCCATGGTTACACCAATACACACATGACATACCCCAACCTCAGTCTCGACCATGCATTTTTGCAGGTCATGTTCACTCTTTAAATGCTTATCTACGCCTTGACCTTATCCCTCATAAAGTTTATACCTCATAGCAAAACCATAATACAATCAAACCTTAAAACTTATACTATATACAAACCCCTTCATTCAACTAGCTCCATCTACATTGTCATCAATCCAACTCTACTTGCACCATTTTTTAATCTTCATACATCAGTGACACTTTCAAGTGACATCTTTATCATTTCTCATTCTTCTTTATCTATTACACTTACCACTTACAAATTTACATCCCCCACTCCCTCCAAATGACATCACACTATGGTGACTCACTATTAGAAAACCAAACCCAAAATAATGTTCTTTATCACCAAGTATCTTCTGCATCCAAATCTCTTTAAGAAAATAGAAGACAATATCTTGTATATCCCCCAAAGATAATAAAAATGTTTGTGGAAAGTGGTTGACTTGGATCACAAGAAAAAAATATGGATTTGTTGCTCACCACAAAACACATCTTATAGCTTAAGGCTTCACTCAATGTCAAAAATATATTTTCATGAGACCTTTTCTTCGAGTGTTCGCCCCTCAAAAAAATCAATATTATATGTACGCTTGCTCTTGGTAATAAGTGGTATATGGATCAATTGGGTGTTAACCGTAACACCCCAAATTTGGGTAGTCCAAGAATTCTTTAGTGAGATAACTTTTGTTGCTAGTAAATAGGTATTATTAGGCTTATTTTAGTCTTAAGGTGTGACTAGGAGTATGTGATCTAGTGTGATATTCTTAGATGTCTTTTATAAGGATTGACTCATGCCTTTGATGGTCACTCTTTTATAAGGATTGACTTAGGACGACGATGAGGGAAAGGTAATTGTGTACCCAACATTCCTTGCATGAATTTATTGATGTGATGGTCTTTGGCACAACATTGGAGAAGTACAACTGTATTGGGCCATATAGGTAACCATCGTCGTCAAACCTGTGGGTGCGACTATGCCTTGGGAGTATTCAGGTGAGCAATTCCTACGTAGTTTGGAAGGAACACTCCATTGTCTAGAGCTACCATTGAACCACATGATTACACCAACTAGACATTGAGAGTGTCTTCTATAAGTCAAGCAACTCTACAAGGAGTTGATTTATTTAGTTCGCTTGAGTGGTGGCATAGTACCACATTCCTTTCCAATACTTCTGAGTAGTTTGGTATCACATATCATTAAAGTGTCTAATGCACTTAACATTGCATTGCTTAATCAAATGTGTTGTTGAATGTTGTGTTAAAGTATTATTGTTAATTGTTATTAATATTAAACATGAGCTACATTGCATTACCCAATCCTGCTATTGTACTATTATACTTGATATACGTCTACGTGTTAGTTTTACCCTTTTGTGACTTAAACTTGATATGTATGTACTTACTCATTTCATTACTTGTGTGTGATGTTGTAATGACGCATACAAATCTCAAGTTGTCGACAATTCATAGCGATAAAATCATCTTAGTTATCGTGAAGAATTTCTTTCAATTTTATCTTGTTGACTTTTATGCCAAGATATGATTTACTTTAGGATTTCTTATTTTATTCGCTCTGCTAGGTTACAACAGGGTTGGTTAATAATCTTATTTTCTGAAATATTTAAGTATGTTTATATTTAATTGGATGGTGACAACGGGGTTGGTTAATAATCTTATTTTCTGAAATATTTAAGTATATTTAGATTTAATTGGAAATATCTATGAACTTTTGGCTCAATATTTTTTGCAAATAGGTGAAGAAAAACCAAAGATGTTGCAACAGCAGACGAATAAAAAGAAACAAAAAATATATCAAAATAAGAGTGATTAAAAAGCTAATATATACATATATTCTTGTTTTATATTGTTAAATAGTCTGAAACATATATATAAATAAAGAGAGAGACTATAAAGGAATAATAGAAACAAATATATTTCAGGAAAAACATTATTTTACATCTATTGCATATAAAATAAATGTTAAAAGTTTACATTTTACATTGATTTTGAAGAAAAAATGATGTCAAAATAAAAGTTGGACCATTAGTGTAAAATAGTTAGATTTTACATAGTTTTTTTTACCACTTTTAGTCTTTTACAACAATGATATTTTTTTTCAACAATAATAGATTTAAATATCTATTTGGTCTCTGCAAATATATCACTTTTTTATTTTAATCACTGTAAAATCAGAGACGATCGATTTTGGTCTCTAACATCAAATCAACATTAAAAGAATGAAGAATTTTCTAAAAACTCCTAAACCCGTCTTTTAATTTTTATTCATGTTTTCTTTATAAAATAACACTAACTATTAAATGATCAATAAATAAATTTATTAATTAATAATATAAAATATTTTAATTTTTAATATATCATAAAAGATAATGTGTTGATGTGTATTTATAGACTCATGTGTCATAACAGTTTATTTGCTCTTTTTTTAGGAACCAAAATCGATTGTCTCATATTTTATGGAGACTAAATCCAAACAAAAAGACTTACAAGAGCTAAAAAAAAAAAAATAGTTTATTTACAGAAATCAAAGACATATTTACACTTTAACAATAAAATAATGAAAATAGTCAAAGATATCAATAAAAATATGGAAGTAAGGTATAGATGTGGCTACCTCATGCTAAAGCGTAAGATACCTTATTGTCTGGCCTCCTAACGAGCTCAACCGTAGAGAGGATAAAGGAATCAACTACTCGTCCAAATATATCATTATTAAAGGAATCAACTACTCGTTATTAATCTAACTTAAAGTAAACATTTTTCAACAGAAGTTCATGGAGCAAATTAATGACAGCTAACACCACAAGCTTCACATTCATATGCGAAACATATCAGCGACAAATCTGTGTAAAATGAGGCTTCTTACTTAGGTTATAAAACCATTGCAAAAGAACCCTATTGAGTGGTATAACACTTATACCAAATCTAGTGTAAAATTTCTGAAATAAAATGCAGACTTAAACCCATGCAATAAAGGCAAAGTAAAAGGTATTATCCCCCACTGACAACTGAATATATTTTGTATTCCAAAAGGTATTATCCCCCAATATTATTATAAAGTAAAAATTATTCTAGTGCAGTATTTAGTATACATATTTTTTACACTACTTTACTCACCCATTTTAATGTCGAGTCCCCTAGTTTTATTGGAGGAAAAAATACTTAAATATCTATGTAAGTGTTTACTAAACCCTAATTGTGCACCCTAACCCCAAGAATACTTTCAATTATAAAATAAAGTTATTCAATTTGTTTACTAGCAAATAAAAATATTATAATCACTAAGAAACATTGAAAGGTTAAGATATCACGTTTTACACAATTCAATTATACAATAGAAATATGCCTCTCCATTAGGTACTTGTCACAACCCAAAACTAAACGCCGTGACCGGCGCACAAGCTATACTCCTAGTCTGGCAAGCCTACTTACCGACTTATCAGTTTACCAAATAAATAGTTTTGAATAATCATTTCAAAGAATATATATATATATATATATATATATATATATATATATATATATATATATATATATATATATATATATAATTTTTCACGAAATTTCGACAGAGTAACCTCTATAACTTCAACATTCCCAAATTTACAAAATCCCTGTTTAAACTTCAAATTCAGCCAAATTCAATTAGCATAACTTTTAACGGGTAACTCTCCCTAATCAAAACGAGGTAACTAGATACACCCAACACCGTTAACGCTTTTATAGTTATACAACGACTTCAAAAACAAGCTTAAAAATCATTTCATCGTAATTCACGGAAAACATATTCAATCACATAATAATTCAGTATTTAAATACTTTATAACTCATAAATAATTCAAACAATTATCATATTATATAACTAAAATAAATAAATGACGAAATCGAAATAAATTTCAAAGGTTGTGTTCCCCAAATTTTTTAAATAAACACTTTAACATAGAAAACGAGTAAAAAAAATAATGGTTAAATACCACCTGTGGTCCCTTAACTTAATTTCAGTTAACGATTTAGTCTTTTATCTTTTTTTTTTTCGATTTGGTCCTTTATGTTTTTAAATAATTTCAACGTTACCCTTTAAGTGGGGTTTCGTTAAGAAAAAATTAAAAAAATTCCTCATCCATGTTCAGAAAAAGTTATCTTTTATGTTTTGGAAATATTTCAGAAAAATATTTAAAGTTTGTTCTAAGTTTGATAGTAGGATTTGTGACACCCTAAACCCAAAATAACCTTTATAATAATTTATACTAAATTATTTGAAGAAAACTCGCGGCGGATGAAGAAAATCTGTTCAACAAAATAAAAACTTTTATATGTATTTTAAGATATCACGTTTCTCTAAATACGTATGTAACATTTCAACTTTGTTCATTAATTAAAATTCAATGAACTTGATTTAACTAGAATTTCTTGATTTAATTCCAAAGACTTACTCATACTAAGGTTTTCATATAAAAAGTCATTTGTGATTACATAAGTAAAATACACATTAAAACTCTTAATTCCCGGTATCACCTATCAGAGCGGGGTTCCTCCCAAACTTGAACTTCAAGACTCATTAACCTGTAATGCGATTTCGCAAACGTATGACCAAGCCAGTCAAACACAAACAACGAAGGAGGTAAGTTTTGAAATCATGTTAATAGTATAATATAAGTAAGGAGAACACGCAATTAATTCTAAATAAACCGTATCATTAGACAAACATTTTTCAAAGAAAAATATAACATTATAAAGTCAAAACAACTCAAGGAAAGTCAATACATTTCACTATAACATCAAATCATCTAAGAAGAATTATTATCGCACACAACACATATTAATCACAACCAAACAATCACAAGAAAATGCAATGTTATGCATGAGCTTAGACTCTACTTCACAATGTGGTACCATTCTAACTCTGAAGTACTTGGTTAGGAGGCCATGATACTATGCCACCATTCCGGTGGACGGATAATTCAAATTGGCCCTGTCCTCATAGATCCCCTCAACTCAACCCGAGACACATATACGTGACAGTCGAGGTAAACGTGTGTTGCAATGTAGCTCCCGACATTTGGAGTGCTACCTCCAAGTCACCTAGGAATCCCCCACCCGAATACCTTCAAGGTCTAACAATCTTGCCTTAAGGCTCAACAGTAGACCGCCACGATCAGGCTCAATTCACTTGTACTTCCCCGGAATCGCTAGGCTTGTCAGGCCCTACCTATATGATGACAAAATAATCTCCACTTCACAAATTCTCAATATTTATTTTCTCCCCTCGTTGACCTATGATACTCCATTAAGACCGTCATCTCAAACACAAATTGGAATCACAATTATTTCATCAGAGGTTACTTCAATCTTTTCATCACCAATTCATAACATCACTATTATAAATCACACATCATCATCATTACATAACTCATCACAAATTTAGAGCATCACTATCATCAATAGTAACTCATCACATAAACTTATCACAAATTTATGAAATCACAATTATTATTCATACATCATCATCATCACATAAAATTATCACAACACATCCATCTTTTATCATCATATCACATAAACTAATCTAATCAAACATATACATAAAATTAATTCGACACTCAATATCACAATAACATCAAATACCACACATTTAAAGAAATTAAATCAATCAACACCTTACAAATATTTCTATTCTATATTTTAATCTCACAATTTCCATATTTGCACATTAATTAATTTATCCCTCAAAGGGCTACTGTCGTACGTAGCAAGCCCCGAATGAATCGTTGGGAAATACGGTTTTCACGTTCATCTCACAATATATTACACTCATGAATTCAAACGCTCTCTCACCCCTTACCTTATTTCGACGCTTTCACACATGAATACGATTCCATGAGCAAACCGCCTTTGTTCATTGACTCTTTGTCCTTCAATCGATCTAACTCCACAATATATGGGTAAACGTTAAAAAAAAATTATGAAAAACTACTCTAAAAACTAAATTCGAAATTCGGTCAAGAAAAATTACCATAAATTAAAAAACCAATCAGTGGATAATATAGCCACTTTTCGCACTGTCGTTTTGGCGTTGGTTTCACTCAAATCGGAGTGACGGTGAAGAAGAACGATACAAAATAAGGAATTTTATAAACGGAGAAGTCGGGTATTTTAGAGAGAAATTGGAATGGTTAAAAATCTGAGGAAGTATGTTTATTTGACTAGCTAAATGAATAAAATAACATACTGAAATTTAGACGAGAACGGAAAAAAAATTCTGAAACAATTATCGATCACCGCTATCAATTTTCTTCTATTTTTCCTCCAATTTCTCCTTGGAAGCTGCTATTTGACGTGCCCATACCTTTCTCTTCCTTTATTTGTTTTTTTTTTATTCTTTAATTAGGTTTTACTTGGGCTTAACCCATGAAATACATTTTACTCTTTTTATTATTATTATTATTTTTAATAAAACCAACAATTACGAAAGTTATTTTTTTAACACAATTTAATTACTAATATTTCAAAACTACTACTTCATAAAATAAAATAATTAATCTTTTAAAATACATTAGTAATCAAAACTCTTATATTCAAAATTATCACTGTAATAATACTTATTTTTTAAAACACTCAAATTAAAATATTACCATCATTTGAGAATAGTCAAAATTACAAAATAAATAAATATAATATCAAAACTTTATATTAATTACTAAATCATAACGAATATATATAAAATCACCATGTCATAACAAGTATATAAAAATAAAGGAAATCAAACACAATATCACTACTATTCTGAGATAATTATTTATAAAATAAATAACTAAAAATAGAAAATAGTTATAAATAATTGAAATATAACTACGTGCATACTTAATATCAGTCAAACGCACAAAAAAATATTATATTAATTTGGTACAAGTATATACATGTAAAATCTTCTAAAATTTTATTCTTTAAAATATTACACTAAAATACTATTTAGAAAAATATATAAAATATAATATTTGTTATTTAGATTACTCATGTAGTCCAATATGTATAATAGTAGCACATCATCTAAAGCACTCCTATAACGAAATTAATTATTTAAAATCATATTTCATTATTAAAATAGTTTATTATAAAATTTGGGGTGTTACATGATTGATTCGTTAAAACTGAAGCTATTGGTATTTATACTCCATAAAAATCACTTCAGGTCCATGACAATCGTTCCTAGAGGTTTGATGAACATATGCAATGATCTAGATGAGGGATTTTTTAACTTTTTCTTAATGGAATCCCACTTAAAGGGTAACGCTGAAATTATTTAAAAACATAAAGGACCAAATCATGAAGAAAAAGAAAGATAAAGGACCAAATCGTTAACCAAAATTAAGTTAAGGGACCACGGGTGGTATTTAGCAAAAAATAATTATTGCATCATAAAAATAAATGACGATGACCGTCACCAACTCACTACTATGGAGAATCCTCTAAGTTTGCTCTCCAACAACTCTCATAGTAGCCGGCAGGACTTCAACTGACAAATCTTGAACCATACTTGGTTAATGGAAGGAATGAGGAAATGGAGGAAAGAAGGTGGAAGATAGATGAGGGTGTTGGCGGCGAGGGGCAGCTGTGACAGTGGTTTTCTGCGACGGGGTTGAGCAAAGACAAATATATTGGCTCGGCGAAGAGTGAAGACGATATCAGTTTGGCGCAGAGCGAAGAGGTTTATTTATTTTGGTTCGGCGCGGAGTAGAGAAAGAAAAACGAAATCGCAAGGATGAGAAACGACAAGGGTTCACGGAGATAGTTTTTTTATTTTGCGAGCCTGAGAGTTCTAGGTTCACAGTTTGGTTTGGTGTTACTTATTTATTATAATATTATTTGTTTAAAAAAAATACTGAAACGGTGCGTTTCAATCTCCTCCCCTTAAGAAAATTCGTCCACGAATTTATTTGACCTTTTTATTTATAAATTATTACTGACCTTGAGTTTCAAAATAGCTGTGGATACTTTGCACTGATGACTTATTCAGGTTCCCAAGTAGTTTCTTCACCGGATGGACCACGCCAAAGAACTTTTATTGAAACGATATCTTTTGAACATAAACGCCTCACTTGGCATCTAAAATAGCTATCGGATGCTCAACGTATGATAGACTCTCATCTAACTGCACATCTTCATGATTAATCACATGAAAAGGGTCATGAAGATACTTCCGAAGCATCGAAATATGAAAGACCGGATGAACTCCCGAGAGATCCGGTGGAAGTTCCAAACGGTACGTTACCGGTCCGACTCTCTCTAAAACTTCAAATGGTCCAATGAACCTTGGACTTAGTTTTCCCTTTTTACCAAACCGCAAAACCCCTTTCATTGGTGAAACACGTAGGAACACATGTTCTCGCACTGAAAACTCCAAGAGACGACGCCTCTTATCAGAATAGGATTTTTGTCTACTTTGAGCTGTCACTAAGCGATCCCGAATCAATTTAACTTTTTCAATGGCATCTTGAATCAACTCTGGACTGACTAGTTTAGGTTCTCCAACTTCAAACCATCCTAACGAAGACCTACACCGTCTTCCGTACAAAGCCTCAAACGGAGCCATCTGAATACTAGATTGATAACTATTATTGTATGCAAATTCCATCAAGGGCAAATGTTAATCCCAACTACCTCCAAGATCGAGAACACAAGCACGAAGCATATCTTCAAATATCTGTATAGTCCTTTCAGACTGGCCATTTGTCTGAGGATGAAAAGTCGTGCTAAGCTTCAAACGAGTTCCTAATGAAGTTTGAAACGACTTCTAAAATTGAGCAGTAAATTGAGTTCCATGGTCAGAAATAATAAACACCGGTACACCATGCAAAGAGACAATTTCATCTAAATACAATTTAGCATATTGGGATGCAGTATAAGTAGTCTTCACCTGTAAGAAATGTGCAGATTTGGTCAACCGATCTATAATCACTCACACCGAGTCATAACCCTTTTGGGTTCGTGGTAATCCTATGATGAAATCCATAGCGATGCCTTCCCACTTCCATTCAGGTATTTCAACAAGTTGCAGTAACCCCGCAGGCTTTTGGTGCTCGGCCTTTACTTGTTGACACACTAAGGACTTAGAGACAAAATCTGCTACGTCTCTCTTCATGCCTTCCCACCAATATAACTCTTTCAAGTCTTGATACATCTTATTAGAACCTGGGTGATTAGTATAAGAAGAATGACGAGCCTCCTCTAAAATTTTCCTTCTCAAGTCACCAACATTTGGAACACAAAATCGAGACTTCAACTTCAGCACACCATCAGAATCAACTGAAAAGTCTGAAATTTTACCATTCTGAACATTATTTACCATATTCACCAAGTATGGATCTTGACTTTGAGCTTCTTTGATATCATCAACTATGGTTGGACGAATTTGTACATGGGCTAAAAAAAGCCTCGAATGATCAAGTTCAAATTGAATTCCACTGTCAACAATTTCTTGAAATTCTCTAACTATTGGCCTCTTTACTTCTGCTATATGAGCGAGACTGCCCATGGATTTCCTACTCAAAGCATCTGCAACAACATTTGCCATCCCTGGGTGGTATAAGATTGTGCAATCATAATCTTTCAAGAGTTCCATCCATGTTCTCTGTCTTAAATTTAAATCTCGCTGTTGAAAAATATACTTAAGACTTTTATGATCGGTATAAATCTCGCAAGTTTCACCATATAGATAGTGCCTCCAAATCTTAAGAGCGAAAATTACTGCGGCCATTTCCAAATCATGTGTAGGATAGTTTACCTCGTGCCTCTTGAGTTGTCTAGATGCATAAGCAATAACCTTACTTTGTTGCATAAGTACACAACCGAGACCAACTCTAGAAGCATCACAATAAACTGCATAGCTTTCACCACCTATGGGTAATGCCAAAATAGGTGCTGACGTCAAGTACTCCTTCAATTTTTCAATGCTTTCCTCACATGCATCACTCTCCTTTCTGGGTCAACCTAGTCAACGAAGATGCAATTTTTGAGAAATCCTTCACAAAACGTCGATAATAACCGGCTAAACCAAGAAAACTCCGAATCTCCTTTACTGTGGTAGGTATGGACCAATTCTTCACTGCTTCCACCTTACTTGGATCAACACTTATTCCATTCTTAGACACAACTTGACCTAAAAATGCCACACTATCCAGCCAAAACTGACATTTAGAGAATTTGGCATATAATTGTTTATCTCGTAAAGTTTGCAAAACCAATCTTAAATGTTGCTCGTGTTCTTCTTTACTCTTGGAATAAACAAGGATATCATCAATAAACACAATCACGAATTGATCCAAGAATGGTTTAAAAACGCGATTCATCAAATCCATAAAAGCTGTCGGGGCATTAGTAAGCCTAAAGGACATAACCAGGAATTCATAATGTCTTCGTTATATCATCCTTCTTAATCTTCAACTGGTGATACCTTGACCGCAAATCAATCTTAGAAAAACATTGAGCTCCTTGAAGTTGGTCAAACAATTCATTAATGTGTGGCAAAGGGTATTTATTCTTTATGGTTACTTTATTCAACTGCCTATAGTCCACACATAACCACATGGATCCATCTTTCTTCTTTACAAATAAGACTAGTACTCCCCAAGGAGAAGAACTTGAGCGAATAAAACCCTTGTCAATAAGATCTTGAAGTTGCTCCTTTAACTCCTTAAGTTCTGCTGGGGCCACACGATAAGGAGGTATGGATATAGGATGAGTGTTTGGAATCAAGTCTATAGCGAACTCAATCTCCCTGTCAGGTGGCAACCCAGGAAGTTCTTCGGGAAAAACATCTGGAAACTCACATGCTATTGGAATTTTTTCCAACTCCTCCTCAGCCACTTGTGTATCCCTTACCAAGGCTAAGTACGCTTGACAACCTTTTCTCATTAACTTGCTAGCTCTCAAGGCTGAGATTTGGTTATGTGGTACCCGACAATGTGCTCCTTGAGACGAGAAGATTGATTGTCCAGGTATCTAAAATTTCAACACTTTGTTATGACAATCCAAAGTGGCATTATGAAAAGCCAACCAATCCATAACCAAAATCACATCAAAATCTATCAAGTCAATAACTACTAAATCTACTGACAACACCTTGCCCTCAATAGATATATCACAAAAACGATACACCGACTTAGCAAGCAAATTTCCTCCAACATGTGTAGCTACAACTAAAGCCTCTTCTAAAGAAGATAAACATTTACCAAGTCGAGTAGCAAACCACGAGGATACAAAAGAATGAGTAGCTCCAGGGTCAAACAAAACATGAGCATCTCTCGAACAAATAGAAAGTATACCTGTAACTACTGCATTGGATGTCTGAGCATCCTGACGAGTCAAAGCAAACACTCGAGCTTTACCTCTTCCTGGTGGTATTTGACCTCAACCACCAAATCCTCTACCTCCCTGCTGAGATGTTCCTGAACCTCTAACATAGGAATTTCCACTTTGTGGCACAGATGCAGAATGAGCCTGAGAAGATGCCAAAGCTGTTGGAGCCGATGCATAACTAGAGGATGGACGTGTCGTGTCTACAAGACAATCCCTTCTGATGTGACCTACTGGGCCACATTGATAGCACACCTTACCATCTCTAGAACAATTTCCAAAGTGAAACCTACCACAAACAGAACACCGTGTAGCTGAAACGCCGGAATGTCTCTAAGGGAAAGTGGATTGTGATGCTGCCCCAGAATCTGATCTATGGCTCTGCATTATCCCAGAAGATTGCCCGTTATGACCACCTCTTTGAGACATGAGTCTTTGTTTCCCCTGATAACCAAACATAGATCCACCATCGCGATTCGGATAGTCATTGTAGGATCCTTCAACCCTTTGTTTCTTCCGTGAATCTTGTCTATTACCTCCTTTTTCCTTCTGTCGTTGCTCAATTTGAAGTGCTAAACTCAAAACCTCAGCGAAAGTAGAACAATTCGACCCAACCACATATCTAAATAAGTAATCCCTCAATCCTATGATGAACCTCTTGACACGCATTTCCTCAGTGATAGGGTAAGGAGCGTAGCTAGAGAGCTGTGTAAACCGAGCACTGTACTCTGAAACAGTCATACCCTCTATTTGCTCCAATCGCTCAAACTCACGAGCTAATCCATCTCTAACACTCTCCGGAAGAAAACGAGCCATAAACAACTGAGAGAACTCTCTCCATGCTAACGGAGGTGACCCCACTTGTCTACCACGTGACACTATATCAAACCAATCTCGGAACACACCTATTAGCTGAAAGGATGTCAATTCCACGCTCTTACCTCAGAACAACCCAATGCTCTCCAAAGCCGCTCTAGACTATCAATGAATTGTTGTGGGTCCTCAGTCGCACTAGACCCATAAAAAGTAGGAGGTTTAAGCTTCATGAAGTCTGGTAGAGTAACTTCAATACCTCTTGTTGCTGCAGTCGTCTGATGCTCAACTTGTCTAACCTCTTGTTGACCATTGGGATTTTCATGTCTTTGATAACCCTCCTGTTGTTGTTCGACGACAGCCCCAACAAGTTGTTGCACAACCTGTTGTAATCCCTGTAGACCAGCAGCAAACTCTTCTGTGGCTGGATTTCCGCGGCTCCTTCTAGGTACCTCAGCATTGGCATCCAAGCCACGTCCGCCAACATTAGCTCTACGCCTATTTCGAGCACGACCTCGTTGACGAGCGCCTTGGGCTTGGGCAATTGACTCATCAACAATTTCCCTTATAGTAGGATTCCTAGTCTTGGGTAGCATTCTCACCTAATCAAAGAACATTGATCAAAAATTGAGCAAGACGACAAGAAAATATAGAAAGATATTGATGATGAATTTAAACACAGATTTAGACTACAGATGAGACTCTCATAGAGTGCTAATAGTCCTTGTAAGTAAGTTGTGCCCGGGTACACAATTTACCGACAAAAATCTATTATCACCCTATGATTGCAGCTATTAGGACCTACGATCGAGCTCTGATACCAACTTTGTCACGACCCGAAACTAAACGCCGTGACCGGCGAACAAGCTCTACTCCTTGCTTGGCAAGCCTACTTACTGACTTATCAGTTTACCAAATAAATAGTTCTGAATAATCATTTCAAAGAACATATACATATATATATATATATATATATATATATATATATAGTTTTTCAGGAAATTTCGACAGAGTAACCTCTGTAACTTCAACATTCCCAAATTTACAAAATCCCTGTTTAAACTTCAAATTCTGCCAAATTCAATTAGCATAACCTAATTGTTTAATACATTTCTCAAAAGACTAGCTAAACTCCAATAGCTACAAAATACATATGACTCAACAGACTTTACAAAAAATGGTCCTCGATCAAAGAGGCCTACCAAAACAAAATACGACTGACACTTGTGCCTACTATCAGCTTGCTACTCAGCTGCCTGTGAATTTGAAAAAAATAAACAACATGAAGGAGTAAGTCACAAAGACTTAATGAGGAGACAACAATCACCATCAACTAGAAGGGAAACACAAAAAGGCACGAATAACTGTTTTACAACCTTGAGACGATTATGGTATACACATAATAAAATTATTAACTTTATAGTTTAGCCGTTCAGATAGAAATAAAAAAAATCCAATTAATAGCGAAGCGAAATCAAAATGAATAACATTAAAATCATCATAGAAAATACAACAAGTAAAAATAATAATTTTTGAGAACCAAGAGGCGGCTTCATCTCATTGATAGCCCATTCCTCCTAAAGGTGGTATTTCCCTTAGTGGTGGCTCCATCTAACGGATAGGCCTCTCCTCTCAAGCCCACAACGCATCATCACACATCAATTAAGAAGCTTACATCTCGTTGATAGCCCTCTCCTCCTACAGATGACATTTCTCATAGGGGCGGCTCCATCTAACGGGTAACTCTCCCTAATCAAAACGAGGTAACTAGGTACACCCAACGCCGTTAACGATTTTATAGTTATACAACGACTTCAAAAACAAGCTTAAAAATCATATCATCGTAATTCACGGAAAACATATTCAATCACATAATAATTCAATATTTAAATAATTTATAACTCATAAATAATTCAAACAATTATCATATTACAAAACTAAAATGAAATAAATGACGAAATCGAGATAAATTTCAAAGGTTGTGTTCCCCAAATTTTTTAAATAAACACTTTAACATCGAAAACAAGTAAAAAAAATAATTATAGCATTATAAAAATAAATGAGGATGACCGTCATCAACTCACTACTATGGAGAATCCTCTAAGTTTGCTCTCCAACAACTCCCAGAGTAGCCGGCAGGACTTCAGCTGACAAATCTTGAACCATACTTGGTCAATGGAAGGAATGAGGAAATGGAGGAAAGAAGGTGGAAGATAGATGAGGGTGTTGGCGGCGAGGGGCAGCTGTGACGGTGGTTTTCTGCGATGGGGTTGAGCGAAGACAAATATAGTGGCTCGGCGAAGAGTGAAGACGATATCAGTTTGGCGCAGAGCGAAGAGGTTTATTTATTTTGGTTCGTCGCGGAGTACAGAAAGAAAAACGAAATCGCAAGGATGTGAAACGGCAAGGGTTCACGGATATGGTTTTTTTATTTATTTTGCGAGCCGGAGAGTTCTAGGTTCACAATTTGGTTTTGTGTTACTTATTTATTATAATATTATTTGTTTTAAAAAAAACTGAAACGGTGTGTTTCAGTACTACAATAAGTTAATATAGTTTATGAATACGGGCTCAGAGCTTAATGAAACATCAACTAAAGTTCGTGAAACATATGCACCATCGTAGTGCCAAACACAAGCAAACAAATTGATGAGTACATTGCCAACATGTTCATGATATAAATGCACATGACAAACTTATGCACCAATACAATAAGTAGCACATTGGGTCTAATACTATCTATCAAAAGTAATCACAGTAAATACTAAATATACTTAAAAAAGATAATGTAGAAACACATAGCACATTGGGTCTAATAATATCTATAAAAAATAATCACAATAAATACTAAATATACTTAAAAAAGGTAATGTAGAAACACATAGCACATTGGGTCTAATAATATCTATCGAAAATAATCACAATAAATACTAAATATACTATTAAGCATAAACCTACATAAATTATTACCTAAAATAATGATAATCATTTATGGTATGCAATATTATGCACAATTCTTAAATCCTTCTTATGACATGTGGAAACATTCTAACTGTAAACTACTTAATGTGGAGAGACAATACAATTTCACTCGCAAATGGACAATCAACACAAATATTGACCACGATCTCGTAGACCCACTCAACTCATTATGTGACTCGTGTAAGTGACTAGTTAGAATTAAACGAGGGTTGCATGGATACCTCAACCTTAGAGGAATACCTCTACTTCACTTAGTAATTCCCCCAAGAATGTCCCTAAGGTCTACTCTCGCCCTCAGGCTTTACTCTGACCTTCACTACCAAGTTCATAAACTTGTACCTCCATAAAAATTATTCAAAGACCCTTACGTCGTCTTAAGTCGCTTAGAAAAAGGAGACCATCACATGCATGGGTCAAGTATGACACATTTACACATTTTCTTTTAACATATCACAGTTTGTATCATAAAATATTACATCATAACATATAAAATTAATTATACATGTTCGCAATAAATAGACCAGCGTGATCATCATTACATTCATATTATTCACTTCAATTTAATTAACAGATAAAAATTGGACAGTGATCATACATCACAATATCATAATTGCATAGTAATTAAATACAACAACAACTTACAAATATTTCTACACTCATTTTTTGGTAACTAACTCAGAGAATATGATTAATCTATTATTTAGCTTAATAGGGCAAAAGCATTGGGCAGCCCCAAATGGTTGATAAATATGATCTTCCCGTTCATCCTATATAGTTAAACTCATGAAATCGATCCCATAAAAACCAACCTCTAAATAATATAATCTTGTTTGACACGAGGTTAGTACATATGGTTTTACTCTTAGTTGATTCCACTAAATTTTACAGGATCTAGGATTTGCTGAATAGAAGAATAAGAAGATTTAGAAGAGTCTTTAATGGATCACAAATGGGCTAAAACAATATAAACAATAATTAAATGAATAGAATTAAAATTAGTTTAATGGAAAATCTCTCTACGTGGAATATTATCAATAAAAGCTTGCA
The DNA here is from genome assembly GCA_037974735.1 of Cicer chorassanicum. Taxonomy (NCBI): domain Eukaryota; kingdom Viridiplantae; phylum Streptophyta; class Magnoliopsida; order Fabales; family Fabaceae; genus Cicer; species Cicer chorassanicum. The sequence continues at coordinate 33,569,325 of JBBPBP010000002.1, forward strand.
ATGTCTGTACCATGGTCAAAAAATGACATTGGTGTTTGGGCTAGTCTTTATTTATAAAGTCATTAAAATATGTTTTTGCACTACAAAAAGCACTTTTGACTAAAACACAAGTCTTTAAACGAGTCATTTATATGTTGTTTCACAACTGTAGGGATGTTTTTCCGCGCTATGAACATTAACTACCACATATTGGGCAGTCAAAAAGTCTTTGCACTAGGAAAACATGTTCTGCAATGAGAAACAAAAATTCAAGCAATTACATATGAGAAATTAAGCACGTCTTCACATGTCAAACCATTATATCGCAATGCGAAGCTTGGTGAAATTCAAAATTTATGATTAATTCATAATATTTTCCACCTATGTTATCTTGTATCGTACTTTCAGTCCTTTGTGCGATCAAATATTATCTAATTAACTTTATATATCTATGTATTTTTTATGAAAATGGGATGTTATTTCTCTATGAATTAGGTAGATCTATGAATGAATTTTTCTTGTATTCGAAAATTTCCATAAATTACTTTTATTATTGAAATTGTGTGTGCATTTCAAAGGAAGGAGAGACAACAAGTAAAACAAAAAAAAAAAACAAGAAAGATGGATAGAAATAATGGATACTAATTTGAAATCACTCAAGTTTTCGCGACCGATGGTGGGCTTGGGTTTTCAAATTATAATCCTCTTATGCTAGAAGAATCTCATTGAGAAAACAAGGCTCCACATTGGGGCAATTTTGATGGTTGTTTTTCGTGAGAGAAGAGATGCTCGAGAGATGGGATGTCCTAGTATTGTTTGTAGAAGTCCTGCACAAAACCCTGTAGTTCTGAATACTGCTCTCGGTATTTGTTAGTAGCCTAAACTCCCCATGTTATTTTCTTATTATAGATTATCATCATCTAAAAGTGATGGTTCATCGACCGCTTGTCCAACCTAGAATCACTAATGGCCCTATAACACAATTGTCTAATAGTGGACGTGTGCCCCAAGTACATCATGTCATCCTTAATATTGTTGGCAATGCTTATATCCTTCTTAGTGAGGATGCATGTGATTTGTAATTCACTTTAGGCGATAACATCAAACACATTTGAGTATGACTCGATACTTTGGCGGTAGAATTGGAACCATTCGTTCGTCGAGAGTTTCATACCCATGTTCTTCAACCTCTTAGGAAATCCATGCCCTGGAATGAAGTCTTTCCACTATGCCCTCAATTGGCATAGCATCGTCAAGAGTTCTTTGTAATCAACACCTTCTGGTATTGTCTTTTTGGCATTCGACACCCAACAAACCTTTGATGGGGGTCAAACACAACAACCTATTTATAGCGGCAGCGCTATAATCGATGACAACTACTCTCACATAGGATTTGTACTTATGAACCTCTAACTGGAGCATTCACATGTTAGCGTTAAATTCTCAAACGATATTATGATTAGCTTCCTTGATGGAAGAGTTCATAGGAAACCATTTCATTCTCCAAAATTCATTCCTGATCTCAGGGTATTCGTAATGGCCCATATCAAATGTTTGCTCGGAGTTAAAGGCTTTTTTTTAACACAACCGTTTCGTAACGTTCGTCATGGGTTTGAGAATGAAATCGAGTTTGGTCGAAAGGAACATTTGAGTTGTTCCTTCTCTTTTGTGGACATGATAAAGACATGATGTTGGTATTAAAGGCTAGAAAATGGTGCTCTTAAGTGTAAATTTTCAAAAGATGGCAAGACGGAAGTGTAAAAAATCATATTTCTAGTTCTTGTTATATAAGATGTCTCTGCACAGCGATGCCAATCTAGTTTCTAACTGTGAAGGTATCCCAACATCCCATAAAGGTTGTGCAAATATATGTCACACTATAATATAATGTTCCTTCACAACACAGAGGTTCTTTAACAACCCAGATTTTCAAATTCTCAGACTGCAGTAAGATTGATTTCATTGCAACGGAAGTTTTAAAATTATGACACTGTGAAATGGTACATCACACTGCAAAATTCCTTAATTACAATATTTGTTTGCTATTACAAATTCTCTTACAACGAAAGGAGTGTGCGACACAATAAGATAGTTTGAACGTTCAATTTATAATTTTTCCTCCTTTCACACGACAGACCTCTTATTGTGCGAAGCAAGAAAATTTATCAAAATCACTAATAGTTACTTCAAATGTCCTAAGTTACATATCAATTTAAAATTTCATATCAACTTAAAATAACAGGTACATAGTGAATTACTTTTATGACATGGGTAACATATCAAATGAGAGAAGTTTTAAAATGAAAGGGTGAGAGGACTAACTCTTAGCCATTGATCAAGACATGAATGGTTAATATTAAAACAAAAAAGTCATGTGACATTTTTAAGTGGTCATGTGACACTTTGAATCTTGACCATCTATGTATGATTGTATGGTCAAGATTTAAACATCCCTCTATATCACATAAATATTTAAACAATAATTATAATCACTAATAGAAATTAGAGGTATAGACCCAACAGAGGTTGTGTCTAGCGGAATGAGAAAAACTTCTCAACATGGTGAACCCGAGTTCAAATCACTATAAAATAGATACCCACGTTTAGTGTTTGACGCGCATCAAATAGGATTACTTTGATGGATGTAACCTTTGAGAAACCAAAAAGAAAAAAAAATTAGCACTATGATGGCCTTGGTTAAATAAATTCTAAACAATGGCATGATATTTGGAAACAATCATTCAACAAAGTTTTTCAAGTAAACATTATTAACTCATGGCTGACATAATCCACAAAGCCTATAAAGAGACCTTTTGTGACACCATGATGTGACACCCTAACCCCTAAATGTATTCAAGTATAAAATAAAGTTATTTAGTTTGTTTAGCTGCAAATAAAAGTATTATAATTAATGGAAAACATGTTTGAAATGTTAAGATATCACATTTAAATAATTCACTTACATAAGATAGCGCAACAACACAAGGAATCAACATTATATACTATTAAACATGAATTGTTACCTAAAAAGAACGATAATTATTTATGGGATGCCATGTTATGCACAATTCTTAAGCACTTCTTATATGCCACCATGGATGGACAACACAAATATTGGTCATATCCTCATAAATTCAATCAACTCATCATATGACTCGAGTAAGCCAGTATTCAAGATTAAAGTAGGGTTGGTTCATAGCTCTAAGCCTTAGAGGGCTACCTTTAATCCACATACGAATTCTACCCTAGAATACACCAAGGTCTAGTATCGCCCTTAGACTTGAATGCGACTTGCACTATCAGACTCCAAAAATTTTACTTCCCCTACACTAGATCAAAGACCCTTAGATCGCTATATTATATGCTCAATGCACTAGATGCTAGACCCTCACATTTACATCTCCCTTCATCATCCTTTCTCACTCCTTATACAAAGGAGACCATGATTGTCATGGGGTCAGGTATAACACATTTTCACTTAATGTACCACAATTTATATCATAACAAATAACAACATAACTCAAAATCAATAATGCAAGTTCGCAATAAACACCATAGTAGGATCATCATTACAGTCATAATATTCACAATAGTTCAATTACTAGAAAAGAATTTGACAAAGATCACACATCACAATCATAATAGTGTATTATTAAATACAACAAAACCATGTACAAATGTTTATAAACTCATTTTACCATTTCAAACTTAGATAACACGATTAATCAATTGTTTAACTTAATAGAGCGTTAGCATTGGCCAGCCCTGAACGGTTTGGAAATATGACATTCATGTTCATCCTATCACAATTATACCCATGAAATTGACCGCGTGAAAACCTACTTTTACCTGGTTTATTTCGGTTTGAAACGAGGTTAATAGATAAGGTTACACTCTTAGTTGATTTCTCAAAATTAGAAGAATTAGATTGAGTTTTAAACAGTCTCAAATTAGGATTAAACCATATAAACAATAAATAAATTAATAAAGTAAAAAATTGTTCATAATGACACTTATCAATTAGTGGAAAGTATCTCCACGGAACATATGATCGATAAAAGCTCGCAATGACGTAGTTATGTCTCTACGGACGTATTGGAGAGCAATGTTGTAACGTTTGTACGATGGTCGAATATGTTCCTCCACACTGGGAACATTAAGTGTCAGATATTGCACACTCAATATCTTTACTTTCTAAAAAAAGCTCCACATTGCAAAGCGAATATTCAAACAATTACAACTTCACAATTAAGCACAACTAAACATCATATGGCACTACATATGTTATCTTGTATTCTGTATTTCGTCTTCCTTGTGATCAAATATTATCCAATTAAGACTAAACATGTTTGTGGATATTTACAAAAATTGTGATGTTACACTAAAGTCTTGATTACCTTAGATTGGGGTACTATTCTCTCACCCTTAATTATTTATATCAATTTTTTGTTTATATAATGTGAATATTTATACCTTCAATAAATGACAAATCATAAACTACTAAAAAATAATAATTAAATTAGAGATAAAATATAATAGAATTACTAGTTAATTTCTTTATCACGAAATTTAGTGACAAACTTAAAAGAGGAATTTCATAGTTTCCCTCTCTAAATAGTCTCCACTAATATTTTAGAGAAATAATATATCGAAGTATCATTAGAATAAAATATGACGGAATGATTGTGTGATAAAATTTATATATATCCTCTCTTTTTTTGTGAAAGAATGCATGGTTTATCTTTTTTTTTTACAAAGAGCATGATTTATCCTTAAACTCATGAAACTATATAAGAGTTGAAAAATACTTTGGGATTAAATTTGCTAAACCACCGTCCTCCTTTTTTCCTAAAAAAGAAAATCCATTCTCATTAGGTTAAATAATACTAAATAATAATATACGTTACCTAATGGCCAATGCCCATCTAGCCATCTCATAAATCCATCGATGTCTATATGATCAAAATATACCGGCAAAGGCTACCCACACAAAATTATTATACCGGCAAAGACATTAAACAAATCAAATCTTTTTTTATTTCATAAAGTTTACATATAAAATTATAATGATCATTGAAATAAATAAATTTTAATTTATAATTATTTATTTATTTTATTTTTATTTATTAATACTTTTTTATATTTGATGAATTCATAATAAAACAGAATAAAAAAATTGATTCAATTTAAATGAAATTTAAAATTCAAAGCTAAAATTACTTTTAATTTTTGATATAACATAAAATAAAAAACCACCCTAAATGGGACTTTTGAAGACAATGATATATACTATTTGTTTTTTTACATGAAAAGAAGGTGCTATCTTGATGTCTACGACTGACATTGATGTTCTCGTCATAATAAAATATAGAAATAAATCAAATTACGAACTCTTAATCATTCTTTATGTTCAAAAAGAGCGTTGTGAAATCATGGATGAAATAAGACACATATCGTAGCACAAATCATTGGGGTGAAATATAATAATGGCAGTTGAACTTTCTATTAAGGTGATTAGGTCATGTCTCTTGTTTTTTCTTCTTTTTCTCTTTTTAAGTATGAGAGTTCCCAATGAAGATAAGCAATGAATGGGTCCATGGTCGGTTGTATATTTTAATTATAAGCTTTGCTTTTGCATGCTATGCGTTGTGTCTCTACATCTGTGTGTGACCATTCCCAATTATTCTGTCTCTCTCAAATTATACATCACTTTGACTCTCAAATTATTAGCTAGTTGTTAATATTATATGAAATACTTTCTTCAGTCACTATTATTATAAATAAAAATAATTACTTTTACATTTATTAATAAAATTTTACTTAAAATATAAATCAAATTTACTAAATTGTTCATTTAAATGATAATATTCAAATACCGACATTAAATATTTTTTGTTAAAATAATATTAGAAATACCAGCGTTAAATAAGTCAAAATTAATTAATGTTTGTTTACAATAGTAACTTAGATTTGATACCATTTTTTTCTTATAATAGTGATTAGAAACAGTATAAACTAAAAGAGTTGAAAAAATATCAAGTAATAAATAGTAAAGAGCATAAT
>JBBPBP010000002.1:33575493-33588474 GCA_037974735.1 Cicer chorassanicum
CCTTCATTCATTAAATAAAAATAATTTATATAATGCATGTTTTTGAGTTTTTAATAATTACATTTTAATTTTCTAAAAGAACCAAAATTTTATCACAAAAATAAAATACTTAAAAAACCAAATATCAAGTACGAAGTAAAAGTATTACTTTTAATATTTGAGAGACAAAGCATGCCTTGCATGAGTAATCAATATTTCATGCCTTGGGTGCTTGCTTAATCATAGATAATGATGTCTTTGTCTTTTTACATTTTATTAAACACACTTGCATTTTTTTCTGTTTCAATAAATAACCATTTGTGATGCGAGAATTGAAGAGGATATCATGGAATTAATCATCTTTGTTAGTTTTATTTTATTTGTCTATTTTTCATGACGGCATAAGATATGATATTTTACCATTGGAAGAAAGATCAACAGTTATCTATAAGTCACAGTCTGAAGTTGGAAGAAAGATCAACAGTTATCATAATATATAGAAAGAAATATTCGTTTTTATATCAACTAACAACATTAATAATATATCAACACACACAATGATTAAAAGAGCTATTAATAAAAGAAAAGATGAAAATACACTATACATTCATATCAATTAATTATTCATATAATTAATAAAATTTATAAATTAATTTTTTTATTAGATGAAATGATAAAAATCTAGAATATAGTATTTAATCTAACAATTTCGACATGTTATCATTTGAATTAGACTTTATGGATAAAATATTTTTTTCTCCTACTAAAAAGGTTAACTATTCAGAAAATAAAATCTTAAAAAATTTATCTTAATTGCTGGTTGATTGGCTGTCACAATTTAAAAGAGCTAGTGTAGTAAAATCAGTTTGGAGGTCTTGAAGGAGATAAGTAAACCGCTATATTTCACATACAGCAGAGGCCATGGCCCAGTACTCTACATCCAAAGAACATTTGGAAATTGTGGCTTGCTTTTTGGACTTCCAAGATATTAAGGAATTACCAAGAAAGACACAATATCCAGTGATAGATTTACGGGTTTCTGAGCATGTGGCTCAATCAGAATCAAAGAACGCTTTGAACTGAATGCAGAAAGAGGCAGACAAGAAAATACCATTCGCAGGTGATGATTTGAGATATTTGAGTACACGTATGGCAACTTCAAAGTGAGTGTCAGTTGGGAAACTCATATGTTGGCTTAAATGTTGAATTGAAAATCTAATATTTGGTCTTGTATTTGTAAGGTATACGAGTCGTCGGTACATAGAAGGGTCTGAAAGGATGGTTCCAATAGTGGAAGTAAGTCTAGTGTCTTTAAAATAGGTGTGGATGTTGGTTTAGAGGCAAGCACGCCATCATTGTGCAACAGATCTAGAACATATTTGCATTGGCAAATGTGGATTCCTAGCTTTGATCTTGATAGTTCCAAACCAATGAAGTATTTCAAGTCCTCTAGGTCATTTATCTTGAATTTGGAGTTGATAAATGATTAATATTTGTGCATTCTTCGATGTCATTACTTGTAACAATAACATCACCAACATAAATAAGGAGAGCAATAAGGCATTACTTTTAATGAATAAAGAGTTATCAGATGAAAATTGAATATATCCTTTAGAAAGTAAGGCAGTGGACAATTTAGTAAACCATTGTCTACTACATTTTTTAAGTTCATAAAGTGATTTTAAAAGTTTACATACATGGTTTGATTGAGTAGTGGACATACCTGGGGTAGGTTCATATAAACCTCCTCATCCAAGTTCCCATGTAAGAAAGCATTATGCACATCCAATTGATGTGAAAACCAATTATTAGAAAAGGCTAAGGCAAGTAGTAGTCTTACAGTGGTTATTTTGGAAACTCGAGAATAATTGTCAAAGTTGTCTATACCTTTAATTTGATTAAAACCCTTGGCAACTAATCTAGCCTTATACCTTTCAATTTTTTCATCAGAATTGTGTTTGATATATACCCATTTGCAACGTATGGGCTTTTTTCCTTGTGGTAATTCAGTTATCACCCAAGTGTTGTTGTTATTTAAAGCATCTATTTCAGCCTTAATCCAAACATCATGTTTAATAGCATGTTTATAATGAGATGGCTCATGACTAATAGTGAGAACATTGATGTACTTAAAGTGAGATGGGGAAAATTTATGATAAGATGATACAGTAGATAAGGAATGTAATGGGGGTAGATTATCATGATGCAAAAAGGCATTACATTGAAAATCATTTAAGTATGTAGGGGGTGACGATGCCTATAAGATCTTCTTAAAGAAACAGTGTCAAGATTAGTATGATGAACAATAGAATCATTTATGCAAAGAGAATTATGAGAAGAGGGAACATGACTATCATTAGGATGCAATGCAGTAATAGAATTGGAATTATGGACCAGGGGATTCATCACAACATAATTATCAAAAATAAGGACATCATCAGTGTTAGTGCCATGATCTAAAACAATGGCAGAAACATTATTTTAAGGATAAGGAAAAACATATTCATAAAAGATAACATTTCTAGAGATAAAGTAGCACATGTATGCAAATCAAATAAAATATAACCTTTTGTGCTAATCTTAAGACCAAAGAAAATGCATTTTCTTGCACGGGGGTCTAATTGGTACGAGCATTAGTTAAAGTAGTAACATATTCCAAGCAACCAAAAACATTCAATTCAGTAAAAGTTGGAGGAATGGTGTATAACATTTCATAAGGAGTTTTAAGATTCAAAACAAGGGTGCAAATCCGATTAGTGATGTAAACATCTTATTTTAGAGCATGAGACCAAAAACACTTAGGCAAATGAGCATGGAATAAAATAGCACGAGTAACGTTTAAGATATGTCGATGTTTACGTTCCACAATTGAGTTGTGTTCAGGAGTTTTAACACATGAAGTATGATGAATAATATCTAATGAAGAAAAAAATTCAGGCATGAGAAATTCTAAGCCATTATCACTTCTAATAGCTTTGATTGTACATGAAAATTGATTGGAAACATAAGAAATAAAATCCTTAATATAAGTTCGTGTTTCAAATTGGTCTTCATAAGAAAACCCCATATGTGTCGTGTAAAATCATCTACAATTGAAAGAGAATATGAAAAACCTTCTAAAGAAATTTGATTAGTAGGGCCCCATATATCCATGTGTACAAGGTCAAAGGCATGTAAAGACTTAGTTGTACTTGAATAAAAAGGTCATTTACATTGTTTAGCCAAATGACAAGAGTGGCAAACCAAATCTTTATTAATAGAAATGTAAGGAAATTGTTTACACATAGTGTTGGAAACAGTAAAAGATGGGTGTCCTGATCGAAAGTTCCAAAGATCAAAAGAATTACAAGAAACAATATTTACATTATAGGCAAATCTAGAATATAAAGTATTATGAAAGCTATTAGGAAAAGAATGTATAAAAGGTTAGTGATTAAGGATGTAAAGATTATCATGAAGCTCCACATTCCCAATCATCTTCTTGGTAACCATATCCTGAATCGCACAAAAATCATGTGAGAAAACTAACTGACAATTAAGATTTTGAGTCAATATAGAAATAGAAATTAAGCTAAATCGAAATTGCGGAATGAACAAAACTTTAGCTAATAACAATGTTGGTGTAAAGAAAATGGTGCCAGAAAAATGTGCAAACAAATTTATGCCATTAGGAAATAAAACAAAAATAGGTTTAATAGATTGAATAGTGCTAAAGCAATGAATATTAGGGCAAATATGGTCAGAAGCACCAGAGTCTAAAATCCAAAAATTGTAAGAGTTATATGTACGTAATATGGAAATACTTGAAATAATTTGGGAGTCAGAAGCAGGACTATTCTCCTTGTTGGTGGAATTAGAATTTGAAGTAGTTACCTTAGAAGCTTTAAGTAGGGAAACTAATTGTTGATAATCTTCAAGTGTAACAAGTGAAAAATCAGCATTGAGATTGTTTGTAGGTTGAGATTTTTTGATATTAGAATTCTCTGAAGTCTGTTGTCGAGAAGATTTGTAACCCGGTGTAAATCCATGCTTGAAATAGCAAGTGTCTACCGTGTAATTGGTCTTTTTGTAGTGGGTGCAAACCATATTGGGTCTTGAATGACCACGACCTCTCCCTTTGCCTTGAGTAAAGGAAGGTTTGGTGTGTGAAGAATTACCAGAACTAATTGTGAAGGCAGTTGAGTCATGTTGGTTGAGATTTAAGGAAGGATCTTGTTGAACCACAAGTGAATATGCCTTGCTTAATTGAACATAGATGCTTATAAATAGAAATGAGAAAAGACAAAGATTAGTAGAGCATCTGAGAGTGGTACCAATAATCAAAAGGGGTGTTACATGTCTGCTAAAGAGATCAAATACTATATGGTAAATTAATTTATTTAATTACTTTAATATATACGTTTGCATGCTTATTTAAGTTATATTTTTAATATATTTTTTCGTTTTTTAATTTAAACGAGCAACAAACAAGATATACTTGTAGAAGACAACATAACGCTTTAATTTTGACCACCAATTCTCCAAACATCTATCATCTATGTTGGCATACACGCATTACAAGGGCAAGACAAAAAGGCCAAATTGGATTAGTAAAAATGTTTGAAGTGCTTTGTGGAATTTCACAAGTGTTTGAAATGCTTTGTGGATGACTGAGCAAGAAGAAAAAACACAATGGCTGATACAAGCTGTAGTTGAAAAATAAATTGCAGACTGACAACAAAAGTTTTCGCAGCAACAGCAACAATTTTAACAGCAATAGTTTTCATCTCAACCATTGCATCCTGCTTTTCACTAGAAGTTCCCGCCTCAGCAGCAATAACTTACCCACGGTTTTAGAACTTGCAGCAACAACAGTAATACTCCCAGAAGCAGCAGCTTCAAGCCTTCTAGTAGCAACAACAACAACAACAATTGATCAAGAAACAAGTAAGGGGTTGGAATTGCGTTTACAGTTTTTGAAAATATTTTGAATGGCTTAAAAACAACTGAAGTGATAAAACTAAAATCATAAAATAAATAACTCGGCAATTCTATCCTGGTTAACTTAGTTGTTATGTCCAGTCCCTTCCTTTGAAAGATTTAATCCACTATATTTAGAACTTACACTTGAACACTTGGTTAATCACAATGATTGTGTTCAATGTTCTAACCTCAAACTTTGTATCATAAAGATGTTGAGGAAAGGGCAATCACTGCCGGACTAAGTTTACGACTTCTAACAAGTCTCCTCAACTTTCAGCATAGTGTCGTCAAGCCGTTGAGGAATACAATCAACCACTACAGGGCTTGGTTACAAAAAGGAGTGTTTTTGGGTTTCATAATTTCCTCTCTAACTAGAGAATGTTTATAGAATAAGCTCTTAGATTTTTCTTACTCAAAGACTTACATAAATTTGACGATTTTCTAACTCAGTATTTTTGCCTTTCTAATTTGAGATTGTTTCACTTTGAAAAAATGTTGTAAGTTGTAGTGATCAATTCTATTTTTGAATTCTGAACCGTGCTCTATTTATAGAAGCTTTTGCAGCATTTCCTTTATCCTTCAAAGTATGGTCGAATGTTCTTCAAGGAATGGCCTTGTACCTTTCCTGGTATGGTCTGCTTGTCCTTCAACATGGTGCTTCATTGTCTTCAAAAATACATTCGTTGAGTTCAATTCTAGTCGTTGAGCGTAAAACTGAAACTTAGAATTTTTCTAAGTGTTTTTTGAATTCAAATTTAGATGAAATATAATGTAATGGACCTAGAAGTATGAACACCAGAGGCATGGTTTCTTGACCAAAAGTAGGAACACCCGAATCATGTTTTCTTGACCAAAGGCATGATTACTAGACTAAAGGCAAGAACACCAGAGGCACGACTATTGGACCAGAGGTAGGAACACCAGAGGCACGATTACTAGACCAGAGGCAGGAGCAATCAAAGGCATGATTTCTTGACTAGAGGCAATGACAAGAAGTAGTATTAACTGACCAGAGGCATGGAGTAACCAGAGGCAGAATTATTGGATCAGAAGCAATAACCAGAGGTAAATTACTATACTAGAGGAAACAACCAGAAGCAAAAGTAAATTACTAGAGCATTGACTTTTACCAGAGGCATTGACTTTTTTCAACATTGACTTTTTCGAAACATTGACTTTTGTCATAATATTGACTTTCACGATAGGCATCTTATGAGCGGCAAGAAAGACAAATGCTTGCTTAATCTCTAGAGGAAACTTGTTAAAGGAAGTTATGACCAGAAGCTTGATTGCTTCACCAGCGGCAAATTTCTCAAAGTCTGTTTTGCTTCATTAGAGGCAGATAATGTCCCTTCACCAGAGGCAAACTTTCTCAAAGTCTGTTTTGCTTCATCAGAGGCAGACTTCAATAGATGCGTTGAGAGAATAACTGAATCAGAAAAAGATGCAGGCTTGGCATACCTTCTTGTACCACGAGAAGTAGATGGAGTCTATTGCTTTTTATCATTAGGTGCAGTGTTTCAGAGGCGTTTTTTCATCAGTTTTGAATGCAAAATTTTCATGACTTTTTTTGACCAATTCACTGGAGGATATGTCCTAATATCCTATAATATTGTTGTTGGTCTTGGAATTGCACACTTAAATAAAACATTAGTGTCTAAAATTGTTCCCACAAACTGATTTTGTTATCATCAAAACAAGTAGGATCTTTTGTACTTGAAACCAATATTGTTCTCACAATCTCCACCTTTTTGAAAATGACAAACATCCATTTTTGTGAAAAATTTTTAGTTTAAAAAAAAATAGTTAACAAAAGCTCCCCTTCAAAATATGCATGTATGATTGAAAACATAAGACAATATTATGATAGTTAAAAAAAATAGTTCTTCAAATAGTATTCCTTCTCCCCATTTTGTCATCAAACAAAAAGTAAAGAACATCAGTAAAAAAATTCAGATACTGAAATTTGTCAAATTACCACAATTGTTTAAGTTCAATTTAGTTTTACCGAAGACACAAACGAATTCAATTTTATTAAAGGCATAGGAGGATAATGTTAAACTAGTCATTCTTTTTTTATTAGAAGAAAACATTCAGAGAAGCATCATTCTTTAATAACAACAATCTTTAGACGCTTCTTTATAACCTCAAATTTGTTCACAACAAGGGGTTTTGTGAAAATGTCAGCCCACTATTATGTCTACAAATTTTATGTCTAAAATACTCTTCTGAACATAATCTCTTATGAAACGAAGTTTGATCTCTATATATTTTGTTCTATAATGTAAAATAGGATTTTTGGTTAAATATATAACAGAAGTGTTATCACAGAAGATAGGGATATTACTCTCATTAATGTGGAAATCTGCAAGTTGATGTTTCATCCACAACACTTGAATACTGCAACTAGCTGATGAGATATATTTTGCTTTTGTTGTTGACAGTGCAATGGTTCCTTGTCTTTTGCTTGACCAGGAGATCAAATTCTCACCAAGGAAAATGCAATTTCCACTAGTGCTCTTCCTTTCTAGCTTATCTCCAGCATAGTCAGCAACACAAAAACTAACTAACCTGTACTCAGAGGAAGGCCTATAACACAAACCAAGGTTAGTTGTGCCTTTCAGATATCTAAAGATCCTCTTAACTACTGCTAAGTGGGATTCTTTAGGATCAGATTGAAATCTAGTTTAAACACTAAACAAAATGTCTGGTCTAGAGGTAGTTAAGTAAAGAAGGTTACCTATCATTCCGCTATATACCTTTTGATCTACCTGTTTACCAGTTTCATCTTTTACAAGAGAGAAATTTCGATGCATAGAAGTTGCCATAACCTTACAATCATCCATTTTAAATTTTTTAAGTAATTATCTTTGTGTATTTGGTTTGGGGAATAAGCACTCCATCTAGACTTTGATGAATTTGAATTCCCAAAAAGAATTTCAATTCACCCATCATGCTCATTTCAACCTCATTATGCATTAACTTAGAGAATTCTTGGCAAAGCTTGCCATTAGTGGAAACAAAAATGATATCATCGACATATACTTGAACAATTATAAGATCATTTTTAGAAGATTTTGTCAATAAAGTAATGTCCACTTGGCCTCTTTCAAAATCATTTTTCAACAAATAGTTACTTAATCTGTCATACCAAGCCCTTGTAGCTTGTTTTAGTCCATACAATTTTTTTCTTAATTTAAGCATATGGTTTGTATATTCAATATCCTCAAAACCAAGGGGTTCCTTGACATACACTTCTTCATTTATGTAGCCATTTAAAAAAACACTTTTTACATCCATTTGAAATAAAATGATTTTGTTAAAAACAACAAATGAGAGTAAGAATCTAATAGCTTCTAACCTGGCCAAAGGGCCAAAAGTTTCAGTATAGTCAATACCTTCTTGCTAACAGTATCCTTGTGCTACCAGTCTGGCTTTGTTTCTGACCTCTTCACCTTTCTCATTTAGTTTGTTTCTGAAAATCCATTTGGTTCTTATGGATTTCTTTTCTTTAGGCTTAGGGACAAGACTCCATACATCATTCCTCTTAAATTTATTTAATTCTTCTTCCATGGCCAGTATCCAACTATCAACTGATAATTCTTCATTTATATTTGTTGTTCTGATGTAGAAAGCAGTCCAAACACTGATGTTTCTTTAGTAGAGGATCTGGTGTCCATAGGGGCAATAGCACTTCGAATGATCAAAGTATCTGGATGAGATGATTGATATATCCATCTAAGTTTTGATTCCTGATGATTCTGGTTTGATTGCTCAAGCATATCTTCTGAATTTTTTGTATCCCCTGGTGTTTTTGTTTCCTTTGATTTAGAAGCTTCTTCTGATTTGGCTATTTCGTCTTATTTTGCTTGTTCTTCTGATTTTTTTGTTTCCTCTGATTTTTGTGAACTAGCAATATCGTCATCTAGCTTTGTTGTCATGGTCAAACTTTTTGTCATCTAACCTGACATGTATTGATTCCTCAACAATCAAAGTTTCTTTGTTGTATACCATGTAGGCTTTAGACCTTTCAGAAAATCCCAAAAAGATACACTTTTGAGATTTGGAATCAAACTTGCTAAGTTGCTTTTTGGTGTTCACAATGTAACATGTACATCCAAACTGACGAAAATAAGAAATATTGGGTTTTATTCATTTCCACAGTTCATAAGGAGTCTTATTTAGAATAAATCTAATAAAGATTCTATTCTAAATATAACAACCAGTATTCACTGCTTCTGCCCATAAATGTCTAGCTACATTAGTTTCATGAATCATGGTTTTGGCCATTTCTTGAAGAGATCTATTTTTTTTTCTCTACAACACCATTCTATTGAGGTGTTCTATGTGAAGAAAAATTATGGAAAATACCATTCTCTTCACATAACTTTTCAAAAAGATTGTTTTCAAATTCTCCCCCGTGATCACTTCTAATTGTTGCTATGCAAACACCTTTTTCATTTTGAATGTGTTAGCAGAAGGCAGTGAATACTCTATGTGACTCATCCTTGTGTTTTAAGAATTTTACCGATGTCCATCTGGAACAATCATCAACTATGACAAGTTCATACTTTTTACCACTTACAGATGCATGTTTTTATTGGGCTAAGTAAATCAATATGCAGAAGCTCAAGATTTTATTTGTTTCCCTTCTGACATGCATCACAAAGAGCATTGTATTTGTACTTAAAATTAGGCAATCCTTTGACTAAATCATGTTATTTCAAAGTTGAAATTAATTTTAAGTTTGCATGCCCTAATCTTTTGTGCCAAACCATTTGTTCTTCATTAATAGATAAAAGACACTTGATTTTTTGTTTGTTTAAATCAGAAAGGTTTATCTTATAAATATTAGTTTTCCTTTGGCCAGTAAATAATATGGATCCATCTTTTAGATATATTGCCTTGACTTTTGATTAAAGGTAACATCATAAGCACTATCACTTAATTGACTTATGCTCAGTAAGTTATGCATTAATCATTTGACAAGTAAAACATTTTTAATAGATATAATGGAACCATTTCCTACTGTTCCATGCTCTATGGTCATACCTTTTTTACTACATCCAAACCCTACTGATCTTCCTTCCTTGAGGGTTAAGTTTCGGAACATAGACTTTTCTCCCGTCATGTGTCGTGAACAGCCATTATCCAGACACCATGACTAGTGATTTAATTTTTTTGCTAAAGATATCTACAACATAGATAATTTTATCTTTAGGTACCCATATTTAGTTTGGTCCTTGTTTGTTAGTTCTGACTACCTTTTAGTCTTTCCATGTTTTTTGCATAGGACCAGTAGTTTTGTCATGACCTTTCTTATGACAATATAAACAAACAACATTAGATAATATAGGTTTACCATCATAGATCATGGAAGCTCGTTTGCTTCTATCTATGCCATTTGCAAGAAATTCTTGAAAGGCATATTCATATTTAATAGAGTTGTAGATTTTATCCTCTGATGATTTTGAAACAGTTTCTTTCAGAGTCAATTTTGCCTCTGAAGTTTTTTAAACATTTTCTTTTAAAGTCTGATTTTCCTTTGATGTTTTTAAACCTTTTTTTTTTTCAGATTCTGATTTTCCCTTTTTAAGTTATCAAAATCACTTTTAAGAAGATTGTATTTTGTTGTTAGACTATTATTAGTTTCTCCAACATACTTAAGTTTTAAAAAAGTATCATGATTTTTGTTTAAAAAATCATTTAACACTTTGAAAAGATCACTTCTAGATATGTCAAAAAATATCTCAATGTCTTCATCAACAACTTCACTATCAGAGTTAGAGGCAACGTCAGAGTCGGATTCAGAGCGAATATTTGCCATTACAGCCATGTTTGCATGTTGCTTGTCTTCATTAGATGATTCATCAGAGTCATCCCAAGTAGTCATCAAACCTTTCTTCTTGGTCGTGACACTTTTCCTCTAGAATCTTCCTTTTTCATATTTTGGACAATCAGCTTTGATGTGGCCTGGTGCTCACTCATCACATACGAGTGTGTTTTGTCCAGCCTCTCATTTCTGTTTTTGCCATTCTAAGATTTTCTTAAATCTTTCTTTGGGAAAAGTTTCCTTTTCTTGTTCCACAAGTTTAGAATTTTTCTTGAAATGTGAGATAGCTCTTCATTCTCTGATTCCTTACTCTAATCTTCAAAGTCACTTTCATTTAATTCTTCAGCTTCTTGCAGAGCTTTGGAGTTTGTTCTCTTTTCTTGAGATTTCAGAGCCAAGGATTTAGATTTCTTTTAGGGCTTATCTTCTTCCAACTTAATCTCATGAGATTTAAGAGAACTCATCAGCTCTTCTATAAGTAGTTTGTTCAGATATTTTTTCTATTGTATAGCAGTTACCTTTGGTCTACATTTGCTATGAATATTTCTTAGGATCTTCTTCACATGGTCAGAGGTAGTATAGCTCTTTTGTAACACCTTCAATCCAGAACCTAGAGTTTGAAATCTAGAGCACGTTTGCTCAATATCTTCATCCTGCTTGTTTCCTTCATACTTTAGAACTAGAGCATCAAAGATACTCTTGACTGTTCTTTGTTGATGCACTTGTCTAATTCTTTGAAAGTGATAGCATTGATGATGAAAGTTCTGGCATTGTGATGCAGCTTATATTGCTTTTTATGATTTGCATCAAGATCTTTTTTGGCTATCTCAATACCTTTATCTTTTATTGGAGCAACACAACCATCTTCTGCCATGTCACAAAGTTCAAGACCATGAGCAATGTAGAAACTTTTGAGTCTGTTTTTCCAGTACTCGAACCTTTCTGCATCAAACAAGGGAGGCCTGTTTACATTACCTCTTGAACTTTCTTCACCACAATTAGCAATAAAAAATTTAGTTCTTTACTCAAAACATGGTTAAGTTCTCAGCTTGAAGATCGAGCTCGGATACCAGTTGTTGGTCAAGAAACATAAGAAAAAGGGGATTTGAATTGTGTTTACAGTTTTTGAAAATATTTTGAATGGCTTAAAAACAACTAAAGTGATAAAATTGAAATGATATAAATGACTCGATAATTTTATCCTGGTTCACTACTACCTTAATAGCTACATCCGGTCTCTTCCTTTGAAAGATTTAGTCCTCTATATTTAGAACTTAAACTTGAACACTTGGTTAGTCACAATGAGTGTGTTCAATCTTCTCACCCGCAACTTTGTACCGTCAAGTTGCTGAGGAAAGGGTAGTCACTACCAGACTAAGTTTACGAGCTCTAACAAGTTTTCTCAACTTTCAGCTTAGTCCTATCAAGCCATTGAGGAACAACATCAGCCAATACTGGGCTTGGTTACAAAAAAGATTATTTGTGGGTTTTAGAATTTTCTCTCTAACTAGAGGATGTTTATAGAATAAGATCTCGTATTTTTCTTACTCAAACACTTAGATAAATTTGACAATTTTCTAACTTAATGTTTTTTCTTGTTGATTTGAGATTGTCTTACTTTGAAAGAATGTTGTAAGTTTTAGTGATTGGTTCTATTATTTGAATTCAGAATCAACTTCTATTTATAGAAGCTTTTGCAGCATTGCCTTTGTCCTTCAAAGTATAGTTGAATGTCCTTCAAGGAATGGCCTTGTATCCTTCATGGTATAGTTTGTTTGTCCTTCAGCATGGTGCTTTAATGTCTTCAAAAATATATCAATTGAGTTCAATTCTAGCCGTTGAGCATAAAACTACCTGAAGCCGAGAAAACGACCTGCATGCTAAAGTCGGGAAAACGACTCGCACCCAAAGCTGAGAAAATGACCCGCATGTTGAGGCCGGGAAAATGACTCGCACCCGAAGCCGATAAATCGACCCGCATGTTGAAGCCGGGAAAACAACTCGCACTCGAAGCTGAGAAAACTACCCGCATGTTGAAGCCTGGAAAACGAATCGCACCCGAAGCCGAGTAAACGACCCGAATGTTGAAGCCGAGAAAACGATTCGCACCCAAAGCCGAGAAAACGACCCGCATGTTGAAGCCAGGAAAACGACTCGCACCTAAAGCCTAGAAAAGACCCGCATGTTGAAGCCGGGAAAACGACTCG
>JBBPBP010000002.1:33604268-33624758 GCA_037974735.1 Cicer chorassanicum
ACACGAATGAAATATAAGACTCTCTTTAAATTTACATATTTTTCTACAATCAACAATAACTACTATGAAATAAACATTAATTAATTCTCTCTTCAAAGGTAAACATATAAAAACAATATCAATTCTAAACAAACTTAATACTATAACTTATTTTCTTAATACCCGTAATTTGGTCAATTAAAACATATATTGAGGGACAAAAATATTATAACTTTTTACATTTCCAATTATCCAAATTATTGGTCATTGGGAGTAATTTAGATGATAAACTTAATTTACATGTATAATGATCATTTTTTCTTATGATTCATTCACGAATGAGTATTTGTATATAGATGTACTAAACATTAACTTTTCATTCTCCAAGATAATTTAGTACTCCTTCTGTCCTTGAACTTTGGTTCTTTTAGACTTGAACATATATATAAGAGAAATAATAAATTTAGATTAGTTTATGTTGAGACAAAATCTCTCAAATGATTTTAATGATAACAAAATTGTTTAAAGATTATGATTGTGGTTTATGACTAATCTGTGCTTTTGAGTGAATCATTATAAGAAAACAGGTTAATCTTCAATTAGATCAAAAGGAAGAAAAATATGGGTTAATTTATTAAGTGTTCAAGTTGGAGGATAGGACGGAACATTGAGAGGATGGGTCTTCAAGATGAAATTTTCCATCCTCGCTGAAATAACGTGTTTAATTAATCAAAAGAGGTCAAACCAGCATGAATAATAGATTATATAAAGCATTTGATCAAAAGAAATCCTAAGGCCAACTGTACAAGGTACGAGGATGGCTTATAGCTTGGGTTTTCAAGAAGTCGCATGTTGCAAAACTACTTTCCTATGAGCAAAGGCTAATGGGCAGCCCTATATATCATTCTTGTATGATTGGAAAAATAAAGCTAAGTCAATCTACAAAAAGGCAACTGCAAACAAACTCAAAATAGAAGTCACAAGTCTTGAAGAATGAGAAAAGAAAAAGACAACACAAGACCAAAGTCCAATGCTAGTCAATTTCCAGGCTGAGGATGGACTGCATATGTCCAAGGACAACTAGATGGCATTTTCGTAAATATGATGAAAGACCATGGATTGATTTGAATTGATTCCAAACGGTCACAAAAGCTTGTCTCATGGAAAGAACGTCACAAGATCTCTATAAAAGGCAGCAAACTCTTCATAATTCAATACACAACAATATTGTAGAAAAAGATCAAGAATCTTAAGTTTATCATAAGCAATATTCATCATCTCTTTATACTTTCTACATCCATACACTAGATCTTTGAAATATCTTTTTAGAAAGTGTTTAAGTAAAGAGAAAAGAAATCATACTCATATCACTCTGTAATTTTCAAGTAAGTTGTACTTGAAAATATTTGAAACTTGGCTGTAAGCTTGGTGAAGCTTGAGAATACACAAAGTGTAATCATCCTCTGCAAGAGACTGATCTGATTGATCTTTAGTGAAATCTCACAAGGTTGTGAGGACTGGACGTAGCCATCTTTGGGTGAACCAGTATAAAAGTTGTGTGTCTATCTCTTTATATTTTCCTTGCATTTATTCTGTTCTCACTTAAAAAGTTTGAAAATCTATTTTCTAGTTCGTATCCTCTCAGAGAGGACAAAAACTCAAAAACTCTTAAAACTATTTTTAAACGCCAAAATCTCTATTCAACCCCCCTTCTAGTGATATTTAGCTCCATCAGTTTAGTCATTTTTACCCTTCATTTATTAATTGTTGGAAATGAAGTTGAAACAATAGAGCTAGTGTAGAGTTTATAAGATGGAGATATAAAAAAATTAATATTTAATTTAAATGTCTGTGTTTTTCTCTCTAAAATTATTTGACATGTTTTACACACGTTTTTGTCTTCCACCGAGTCAACAACAATTGATCTGATCTGTTATGCACTCCTCCCAGTTTTTGCGCGGTAGTTTCGTTGACCTACTCAAATTGGGCACATATCAGTTTTCGTGGATACAGACAAATGGACCGCAATTTCCGCTCCCGTCAGTTGCATAATTCCTCTATAAATAGAGGATTTCGCTCAATTTAGAAGATCCACCAAAAACTTCACACAAAAAATCAAGTTTTATCCTTTCTCCCTTTTCTTCTTCCTCCAAAGTCTTCTTTATGCTTCTTTATCGATATCTTTTGTCCCTTCAGATTTTCAAGTGGTCATAGTACCATATATGAGGACCACAACCACCATATTTAGAGGTTTTAATTCTGGAACAGTTTTCTATGGTGCAGTAGTAAAATCAATGCAGTGTAACTAAACTTTTTATCTACAGGACATTGATACAGTGTAATAGGGTTGTTTTATATTGGGAACATTGTGGTTGATAGTACGACCTGCACAATTTTAGGCAGTGCCGTGAAACATCTTAAAAAGAGCGACTCAACCCAATAATACCTTTGGTGGCTGAAAATGAATTTTCAAAATAGTTTTTTGAAACTCAAAAAACAACAATTTTAAGATGTTTCCTTCTGCCATTTCAACCGAAGAGATTACTAGATCCAGTTCCTCTACTTCTGATTTCAATAAATTGTTTCGATTTGAGGGATGTCATTTCAAACGATAGCAATAAAAGATGTTATTTTTCTTAACTATGAAAAAGGTTGCAAATGTTTTGAAAGATGACATTCCATCGGTAACAGAAACAACTGAACAAATAGAAAAGGATAAAAATGTTGTAGAATTAACCCAATGGGAGGTTAATGATTACCTTTGTAAGAATTATAATCTTAATAGCCTTTGTTGATGATCTGTATAATTACTACAGTTCTAACAATAGTGCTAGAGATGTTTGGGATGCTATGAAGAATAAATATGATACTGAGGAAGTTGGGACCAAAAAGTATGTTGTGAGCCATTACTTCAAGTATCAAACCGATGTTAGATTATTGGAGGCTCAGTCCCATGAAATTCAGAAAATATCTCATGAGATCATCTTTGAAGGTATGACTTTAGATGAACAATTTCAAATTGATGTTATAATTGACAAACTACCCCTTACTTGAAAGGATTTCAAAAATTCTCTCAGGCACAAAACAACAGAATTTTCACTAGAGAGTTTGATAACTCGCATCCAAATTAAGGAAGAATCCCAAAAGCAAGACCAGATAGATGAAGTACTAGGTGTTTCAAACAAAAACAAGAAATTCATCAGGGTAGATATGAAGCCAACAGGCAAACCACTTAAGGATCAGAACCGCAAACTAAAGAATAACAACAAGAATGGGAACCCTCCAAAGGTCCCAATTATAAAGCAAAAACCACTTATTACAAATGACTCTAACTCACAAGTTGTCTTTTATAAATGTGGGAAACCAGGTCATATGACACGCAAGTGTAGGAACATGCCAAACTCTACTCATCAGGCTAACATGACTAAAAAGCAATTTATTGTTGTAGTAACTGAAATCAACATTATTGGTGGAGCAAATGAATGGTGGATAGGCAATGGCGCCTCTCCCCGTTTATGCTATGATTGTGTTATGTTTAAAACATACATTGTTGTTGAGGATAAGAAAGTGTTGTTGGGATATTTTCATACCACTAATTTGTTGCTATTGGAGACGTGGGGTTGAAGCTCACCTCTAGAAAGACTTTGATTCTAAAGAATGTGATGCACACTCCCATAGATAAGGAAGAGTCTGGTTTTCTTCTGAATAAGGCAAGGTTTACTCAGTCTATAGGGGAAAATTTGTACACAATTTCTAAAAATGGTATTTTTCTTGGAAAATGGTACACCACTGTTGGCATGTTTAAATTAAATGTTTCCGCTTACATGTTGTGTGATTTTAATATTAAGCATGCTATACTCTGTCATGTGAACAAACATATGATTTCAAACTTAAGTAACTTAGGTTTAATTCAAAAGTTATCTTTAAATGATTTTGAAAAATGTGATTTTTTTAGTCAAGCTAAAATTAAAAAGAGTTCACATGAATCAATAATTAGAGAATTTGAGCCATTAGGTTTAATACACTCTAATATATGTGAACTTGATGAGACTTTAACTATAAATAAGAAACGTTATTTTATCACTTTTATTGACGATTGTTCTAACTATACTTTCGTATATCTACTGAAAAATAAAAGTGAAGCGCTTGACATACTTACGATCTTTGTAACTGTAACATCCTCTAAATTTATTATTTAAAAATAATTAGAACCTATCAATATTATTCAATATTAAATTATGTGTGATAATTACTTGCTGTGTTCGTTTTTTTTTTTGTAGTTGATAAAGTTATTAATAAGAATTATTTAAATATATGGGGAGTTCAAATATATACATGTATATAAGTAGAGATATATTATATGTAGATGTGTTTTCTAGTCCAAGAAGAAATTGGAGTAATGGTTTGTGGCTTGGTCTTTATGATCAAGGTTAACAAAAATAATAATAATAATAATAATAAAAAAAAATAGTGACAATTTATCCCTCTTATTCTTCATTTAGGCCCAACATTTTCTAACCCACAATTTCCACCTTAAATTTCCCTAAGTCCACAATTTCTGTATACTCACTAATAAGAAACAAAAAGAATTCCGAAACCCTAGCCACCATCACCTTCACACCTCATTTTCTCCGTGTATCCAAAGCTTGGAACTTCTTTTCCTTGTGAACAACTCCGTGGGGCTTAAAGCTTTGTACTAGGAAGAAAAGCGGCCAAGGTAAGGGCTTTTCCCCACACAAATTAGAGTTAGGCCGTTGGTTGGATGACATGAAATAAATAATCGTGATTTCTTCTATTTTAAAATGAATAAATGTAGACTAATGGAGTAAAATGATAAAACCCCAATTTTTATTGAGATTGAATTGTAATATATGATTTCTATAGAGTAAAGTATGAAATTTTATGCTATGTGTGATAAAATTGTAGTGTTACGATGAATATGAAATAAAGTTTGAATTTTTACCTTATATGTGATAAAGTTTTAACTTTTATTATGTATATGAATTGGAGTTTGAATTTTCTTGTCATATATGTTAAAGTGTTAATTTTTATGTCCTATATGATATAAAGTTTCTATTTTTATGTGTATGTGGTGAAAGTCATAATTTTTATGATTATTTGTCTATGATTATGTGATACTCATGATAAGGATGTGTTGTATGTGTTCTTAGTGATATGTGAATAAGAGATGATTTTGAAAAGTAATTTTGAATGCATATGACATGATCCTTAGTGGACTGTGTGTGAGTATATATATGTTTGATACTATATTATCATGTCATGACATATGCATCTTCGTGGGAGTTGCCTTAGTGGCAGGTTTGATTTCCCCATTGGTATGGGTGACCTTTCTGTGTGGAAGTTGCCTTAGTGGCAGGTTGATATCCGGATCATATAGTTTTAGGAGCATGCACTATGCATATGTTTGATATACATTTTACCGGTTTGCGCATTTTTTCTTTTAAATTAGAAGTTTTTACTTTTATATGTTTTGTGTTATTCTTTCATATGTTTAGCTTTGGTTTGATGTGGATGATGGAATAAAACTAACCCTTACAACAACATTTTAGGTACTAATGAGTCCGAGGAGATTCAAGAGTAGTTAATGAGTATTGATGTGCGGCGAACGTGGGGTAAAAATGGTTTTTTTCGAGACAATTTTGTAATAATAGAGTTGTCGCAATATTTCTAAGTTCTTTTTAATCTTTTGTCACAAACTTTTAAAATGTACTATAATTTTTGAAATACGGAAGTAGTTCCTTCCGTTAGGAATAATTGCCTTTACCTTGTTTTAAATTTTGAATAAATGTTTTCTTAATGATATTAAATAAGGTGGTTGTTACTAATTATTTAAATGAATAAATGTTAAGTATTCAAAAAAAAAAAATTTGTAAACTTTTCTAAACAATAAGTATTTTTTTAAGTAACGTTTTGGATTAAAAATTCGGGCGTTACATTATGGTATCAGAGCAATGATTCTCGGACTTTTGGGGATGGGACGCTTCGTGTATGTCGAATGTATGTCGAATGTATTGTAACGTTGCTTGTGTTAATTGTTTGTTTTTTCTAATTATTGGATGTTGCTGATTTTTTTTTAAATTCCTATTATGTGTCACTAATTATGTTAATTGTTTGGTTTCCTTTCCTATTATGTATCATTAATTATGTTAATTGTTTGATTTTCTTTCCTATTAAGTACATAAATTCCTATTATGCATCATTAATTGTGTAACCTCCTTTAATTTTCTAATTAAATATATGCCTTAAATTCCTACCAATTGAAAATAGTTTTAATTGAATTCAATGTAATAATTGTTTTTGATTTTAATAATGTTTTGAATTTAATATTATGACGTTACAAATTTATTACTCATGATTGAATTTTTTTTTTTGTATGTGATGAATTTAATACTCGTGTTTAATGATATCATGAATTTATTACCTGTGATTTGAATTATTATTTTTAATTGTTTGTATGTTATTAATTTAATACTCGCGATTTAAAATTTTTAATATTTTATTACTTGTGATTTAATTTGACGCTATGTAGTAATTGATTGTACATTTATGAAATTATCAACTAATTGTCACAAATTGATTTTTTTTAATTTTAGAATCATAAAATGAGTAGTTTTATTTTTCTATAATGTGGAGTTATTGTGTATTGATTTGGATTGATTTTTGTTGTTGAAAATATACAATAATTAATTGGTCTCCACTTTGATGACAGTTATTAATTAGACCAATTGAATTATAATAATTAGGAATATTTCTTAATTATTTAAATTTTGTGCGATAGTTTAAATTTTTGTAATAAAATTTTAGGATCCCTGTAATAGAAATGAAGGGTAATACCGTAAAAGTTGTATTAGTGGGATTCTGGCTAAGGAAAGACTTGGTTATTAAGTGGTCCATTGACCCACCTCTCTTTCCTGGGAACCCCTCTAGTACACGACTTACTGTGTGACCCAAACCTTTTGTCCCCATAATAGAAGGGAAAGGTAATACCGTAAAAAGTTGTATTAGCGGGATTCTGGCTAAGGAAAGACTTGGTTATTAAGTGGTCTGTTGACCCACCTCTCTTTCCTGGGAACCCCTCTAGTGCACGACTTACTGTGTGACCTAAACCTACTATAGAGACGTGAATAAAATATTTCCTTACAATCGTAAGGTTATAATTAGATCATAGCGTTATCCTAATTAGATAATTTGTAGGAAGTATGGCTCGTCGCCCAAACCGATCAGTCCCCCATGGAGGAAGTGACATGGCTGAAGCAATCCAAGCCATGAATGCAATGGCCGCTGCAATGGCCCAACAAGCCGCAGTCCAGGCTCAACAAGCTGCAGTCCAGGCTCAACGTAATGCG
This sequence comes from Cicer chorassanicum, assembly GCA_037974735.1. Lineage (NCBI taxonomy): Eukaryota > Viridiplantae > Streptophyta > Magnoliopsida > Fabales > Fabaceae > Cicer > Cicer chorassanicum. Next base: position 33,611,615 of record JBBPBP010000002.1, read on the forward strand.
CAGAGGGACTTGAGGGAGGAAGCAGCTATTGCAACGAGGGGACTATCTGAATTTCTTCGACAAGATCCGCCGAAATTTAAAGGGGAGCATGACCCTGACAAGGATGACCTCTGGCTGCAGGAGATAGAGAAGATATTTGACATCCTCCACTGCCCCGATGACACGAAAGTGGAGTACGCGACCTACTTACTGATTGGTGAAGCTGAATACTGGTGGCGGGGGGCGAGACAAATGATGGAAGTAAATCACGAAGAGGTGACTTGGGAAGTCTTCAAGAGAAAGTTCCTGGACAAATATTTTCCGAAGAGTGCCAGGGCTGAGAAAGAAGCCCAATTCTTGAGACTATATCAGGGAAGTCTCACGGTGTCCGAGTATGCGGCAAAGTTTGAGTCCTTAGCAAAACATTTTCGCTACTTCCGTAACCAAGTGGATGAAGAGTACATGTGCGAGAGGTTTGAAAACGGGCTCAGGTATGAGATTAAGGAGTCCGTGGGACCCCTAGAGATACGTCAGTATCAGGTGCTGGTGGAGAAATGCAAAAAGGTTGAGATCATGAAACGGGGCCACTTGAACAAAGGTGCTATTGGTGGACCGGCAAGACCTCAGGTAGAAATTAACTACAACCTTATCATTTAATTATGGGGTTATGTCTCTAAATATGATCTTTGAACAGGGGATTGGTGACCAACAAAATAGAGGCAGACAGTTTCAACAGCAAAAGCCTTATGATCGCCCACAAGGGATTGCTAGAGATCGATCAGGTTCCCAAAACGTGGGAGATCAGAGGCCTCAGAATCCAACACAGAACCCAATGCGTACTGTTCGATGCTATCATTGTGGACAAGAGGGACATAGGATATCTGAGTGTCCCAGAAGAACCAGGATATGTTATGTCTGTCAGAAACCAGGCCATTTTGCAAAAGATTGTCGAGAGAAGGACACTGGCGACAATAAGGATGTTGTCAACAACAAGGATGTTGCACGCCCTACTGCGCGAGGACGCGTTTACCATATTAGGGGAGAAGAAGCACCATCTTCCTCAGAACTTATTCAGGGTGAGTGTTTAATTGCTGGGAAAATACTTTCTGTGATATATTTCAGGAGCAACACACTCGTTCATTTCATTAGATTGGGTGGATTCGCTCCAACTAGATGTCACTACCTTACCATTCGATTTACTGGTTACCCTCCCCTCTGCTGAACCAGTAAAATGCAATTCGGCATGCTTGCAATGCCCATTAACTGTGTTTAAAATGAATTTTAAGGTCGATTTAATTTGTATTCCTCTGAAACATCTTGGAGTAATTTTGGGAATGGATTGGTGGTCTAGCAACTACGTCATGTTAGATTGCGCCCGACGGAATGTGTTATTTCCAGATCCTGACATTTCGAAGTTCCTTTCAGCAAATAGATTGAAGTTTTCTCTTAAGGGAGAAGTGCAAAAATATGTGTTTCTCAACTCCATCAGTATGACTCCAGATGTTATTGTCGATGAGATCCCAGTGGTGAAGGATTTCTCTGAAGTTTTCCCGCCAGATGTACCAGGATTACCCCCAGTCTGCGACGTCGAATTTTCTATCGACGTCATTCCAGGTACTGGACCCATCTCTATTGCTCCTTACAGAATGGCCCCCTAAGAGCTATCAGAACTAAAGAACCAATTGGAAGACCTTCTGTCTAAGATGTTCATTCGGCCTAGTGTGTCACCATGGGGAGCCCCTGTATTATTGGTCAAGAAGAAGGATGGAAAGTCGAGACTGTGTGTTGATTATCGACAACTCAACAAGGTCACAATAAAAAACAGATACCCCTTACCCCGCATTGATGATTTAATGGACCAACTCAGAGGGGCAGAGGTGTTTTCTAAGATTGATCTAAAGTCAGGGTACCATCAAATTCGGGTGAAAGAAGATGATATATCCAAGACGGTCTTCAGAACGCGTTATGGGCATTATGAGTACTTGGTGATGCCCTTCGGAGTGACCAATGCGCCAGCTATCTTCATGGATTATATGAATCGTATCTTCCGTCCATTCTTAGACAAGTTCGTTGTGATCTTTATTGATGACATATTGATCTATTCCAAGACCCGAGAAGAACATGAGGAACATTTGCGTCAAGCTCTACAAGTACTAAAGGAGCAACAACTATATGCCAACCTAGGAAAATGTGAATTTTGGTTGGAAGAAGTGAAGTTCTTGGGACATGTAATTTCTAAGGAAGGGATTGCTGTCGACCCATCCAAGGTAGAAGACGTGATGGCATGGAAACAACCACAAACAGTCACATAGATTAGAAGTTTTCTGGGTTTGGCCGGGTACTATAGGAGATTTATTGAGGGATTTGCCAAGATTGCTGCTCCATTGACACACCTTACGAAGAAGAACCAGATTTATGCGTGGACTGAGGTGTGTGAGAAAAGTTTCCAACTGATGAAGGAGAAACTAACTACGTCCCCAGTGTTAGTGTTGCCACAACCAGAAGAACCTTATGAAGTTTATTGTGATGCTTCCTACCAGGGTTTGGGTTGTGTGTTGATGCAGAACAAACGAGTAGTGGCCTATGCCTCAAGGCAATTGAAGGTGCATGAAAAGAATTATCCCACTCATGACTTGGAGTTAGCGGCAATTGTCTTCGCATTGAAAATTTGGAGACATTATCTATATGGGTGTAGTTTTGATGTATTTAGTGACCATAAGAGTTTGAAATACTTGTTTGATCAAAAGGAACTTAACATTAGGCAGAGGAGATGTATGGAGTTCATTAAAGATTACGAGTTCACGTTGCATTACCATCCAGGGAAAGCAAATGTGGTGGCTGATGCCTTAAGCAGGAAGCGAGTTCATCTCTCGTTTGTAACAATGAAGGGGTTGGAGTTGTTAGAGAAGTTCCGTGACTTGGATCTTAATTTGGATTCCCCATTGGGGAAAGTGCAATGTGGAATGATCATTATAGATAGTGAATTGATGAATGAGGTTAAAGTCCTCCAAGTTACAGACGTGTTGACTCAAGAGAAAAGGAAGTTGATCGAGGTCGGCAAGGCACCTGAATTTGAGGTGGGCCCGACGATATTTTGAGATGTAATGGACGTGTTTGTATACCTGACAATACAGAATTGAGGAAGACCATCTTGGATGAGGCCCATAAAAGCAAGTTGAGTATTCACCCCGGTACCACCAAAATGTATAAAGACCTTAAGCAAAAATTCTGGTGGCCGGGAATGAAGAAACAGGTAGCAGAATATGTGGCTTCATGTTTGACTTGTCAAAAAGCCAAAGTAGAGCATCAGAAACCAGGGGGACTACTAAGGTCGTTAGATATACCAGTATGGAAATGGGATAGTATATCTATGGATTTCGTGGTAGCATTGCCGAAGACTCAACGGAAGTTTGACTCCATTTGGGTGATCGTCGACAGATTGACCAAATCTGCTCATTTCATACCCGTGAGGACTACTTATGATGTGACTAAGCTTGCAGAGATCTACATTGCCGAGATTGTTAGACTACATGGGGTACCCTCCAGCATTGTGTTAGATAGAGACCCGAAGTTCATTTCTCGTTTGTGGGGAGCATTACATGAGGCGCTAGGTACTAAGTTGAGATTGAGTTCAGCCTATCACCCTCAAACCGATGGACAAACAGAAAGGACTATTCAGACCTTGGAGGATTTACTGAGAGCGTGTGTGTTGGATGAGCGAGGAAGTTGGGATAATATGTTGCCTCTCGTTGAGTTCACTTATAACAACAGCTATCATGCGAGCATTGGAATGGCACCATACGAGGCTCTATATGGGCGTAAGTGCCAAACTCCCTTATGTTGGTATCAGAATGGTGAGAACCTAATTGTGGGGCCAGAATTGGTACAACAGACCACAGATAAAGTTCGTCTGATCCAAGAAAGGATGAAGACAGCACAAAGCAGACAGAAGAGTTATGCCGACCAACGGAGGAAACCGCTGGAGTTTCAAGAGGGTGAACATGTATTTTTGAGAGTGACGCCTACTACTGGCGTTGGTAGGGCACTGAAGTCTAAGAAACTCACTCCTAAATTCATTGGCCCATTTCAGATCCTCCGACGTGTAGGCCTCGTAGCTTACCAGATTGCCTTGCCTCCGAGCCTGGCCAAACTGCACAACGTATTCCATGTGTCACAACTGAGGAAGTACATGACTGATCCTTCCCATATTATCACGCTAGATGATATCCAGTTGAAGGAGAACCTTTCCTTTGTAGTTCCACCACTAAGCATTGAAGATAGGACTACTAAACACCTACGAGGTAAGGAGATCGCCTTGGTCAAGGTGATTTGGGACCAAACGGCTGGAGATGCAACTTGGGAATTAGAGGAAAAGATGAGAGAACTTTACCCTAGTCTATTTATGTCTATCTAGTTTCGAGGACGAAACTATTTTTAAGGGGGTGAGTATTGTAACATCCTCTAAATTTATTATTTAAAAATAATTAGAACCTATCAATATTATTCAATATTAAATTATGTGTGATAATTACTTGCTTTGTTCGTTTTTTTTGTAGTTGATAAAGTTATTAATAAGAATTATTTAAATATATGGGGATTTCAAATATATACATGTATATAAGTAGAGATATATTATATGTAGATGTGTTTTCTAGTCCAAGAAGAAATTGGACTAATGGTTTGTGGCTTGGTCTTTATGATCAAGGTTAACAAAAAAAAAAAATAATAATAATAATAAAAAAAAATAGTGACAATTTATCCCTCTTATTCTTCATTTAGGCCCAACATTTTCTAACCCACAATTTCCACCTTAAATTTCCCTAAGTCCACAATTTCTGTATACTCACTAATAAGAAACAAAAAGAATTCCGAAACCCTAGCCACCATCACCTTCACACCTCATTTTCTCCGTGTATCCAAAGCTTGGAACTTCTTTTCCTTGTGAACAACTCCGTGGGGCTTAAAGCTTTGTACTAGGAAGAAAAGCGGCCAAGGTAAGGGCTTTTCCCCACACAAATTAGAGTTAGGCCGTTGGTTGGATGACATGAAATAAATAATCGTGATTTCTTCTATTTTAAAATGAATAAATGTAGACTAATGGAGTAAAATGATAAAACCCCAATTTTTATTGAGATTGAATTGTAATATATGATTTCTATAGAGTAAAGTATGAAATTTTATGCTATGTGTGATAAAATTGTAGTGTTACGATGAATATGAAATAAAGTTTGAATTTTTACCTTATATGTGATAAAGTTTTAACTTTTATTATGTATATGAATTGGAGTTTGAATTTTCTTGTCATATATGTTAAAGTGTTAATTTTTATGTCCTATATGATATAAAGTTTCTATTTTTATGTGTATGTGGTGAAAGTCATAATTTTTATGATTATTTGTCTATGATTATGTGATACTCATGATAAGGATGTGTTGTATGTGTTCTTAGTGATATGTGAATAAGAGATGATTTTGAAAAGTAATTTTGAATGCATATGACATGATCCTTAGTGGGCTGTGTGGGAGTATATATATGTTTGATACTATATCATCATGTCATGACATATGCATCTTCGTGGGAGTTGCCTTAGTGGCAGGTTTGATTTCCCCATTGGTATGGGTGACCTTTCTGTGTGGAAGTTGCCTTAGTGGCAGGTTGATATCCGTATCATATAGTTTTAGGAGCATGCACTATGCATATGTTTGATATACATTTTACCGGTTTGCGCATTTTTTCTTTTAAATTAGAAGTTTTTACTTTTATATGTTTTGTGTTATTCTTTCATATGTTTAGCTTTGGTTTGATGTGGATGATGGAATAAAACTGACCCTTACAACAACATTTTAGGTACTAATGAGTCCGAGGAGATTCAAGAGTAGTTAATGAGTATTGATGTGCGGCGAACGTGGGGTAAAAATGGTTTTTTTCGAGACAATTTTGTAATAATAGAGTTGTCGCAATATTTCTAAGTTCTTTTTAATCTTTTGTCACAAACTTTTAAAATGTACTAGAATTTTTGAAATACGGAAGTGGTTCCTTCCGTTAGGAATAATTGCCTTTACCTTGTTTTAAATTTTGAATAAATGTTTTCTTAATGATATTAAATAAGGTGGTTGTTACTAATTATTTAAATGAATAAATGTTAAGTATTCAAAAAAAAAATTTGTAAACTTTTCTAAACAATAAGTATTTTTTTAAGTAACGTTTTGGATTAAAAATCCGGGGCGTTATAGTAACTAAAATTGAAAACCAATTTAGTATAAAGATTAAGAGGTTTCTTAGTGATAGAGGAACTGAGTGTGATTCTATTTTGTTTAATGAGTTTTATAAATTGCATGGAATTATACATAAAACAACTGCACCAAATTCGCTTGAAATGAATGGTATTGCATCTTATTGGTGGGTGGAAATTGTATTGACTGTTTACTATGTTTTGAATAGAGTTCATAAATCTAAAAACAAAATATTTACTAATAATATTTTGAAGAAAAGACAATTGAGCTTGTCTTATTTTTAACTTGGGGTTGTCTTACTTATGCCAGAATCCCTGATCTCAAGCGAGTAAACTTGGGTATGCAATAAACAACAAAGCGTATAGGTTTTATGACCTACACGCTAAATTAGTCATTGAGTCAAATGATGTTGACTTTTATGAAAACATATTCCCTTTCAAATCGAGATATAGTGGGGGCTCTGATACCAGTCACACTCCCGTAATCAGAATCACTAAAAGCAACGAACAAGGCGAAACAGAACCTCGAAGAAGTAAGAGAGAAAAAGTTGTTAAAAATTATGGACCCGATTATATGACATATACTTTAGAAGAGGAACCTACAAATCTTAAAGAAGCTTTTTTGTCTTTGGATGTAGATCTTTAGAAAGAATCTATACACAATGAGATGGACTCTCTAGAGTCTAACAAGACCTAGCATTTAGTAGACTTTCCTTTTGGTTGCAAACCAATAGGTTGTAAATGGATTTTGAAAAAGAAACTAAAACTTGATGGAACTGTTGATAAATGCAAGGCCCGCCTTGTAAATATAGATTTCTTCGATAGTTTTTCACCGATCACAAGAATTACAACCATTAAAGTACTCATTTTACTTATTGCTATTCATAATTTAGTGGTACACCAAATAAATGTTAAAACTGATTTTTTAAATGGTGACTTGAAAGAAGAAATCTATCTAGAACAACCAGAAGGTTTTGTAATTCATGAACAAGAAAACAAGGTCTTTAAGTTAGATAAGTCTATGTATGGTCTTAAAATAGCTTTATGCAATGGCATGAAAGGTTTGATAGCTTGATTATATTGAATGAGTTTAAAGTGAATGAGAGTGACAAATGTATTTATTACAAATTTGAAAATGGCATTTGCACTATCATATGTCTCTATGTAGACGAATTACTCATATTTGATTCAAACATTCATGTTGTAAATACTATGAAATCATTGTTGTGTACCAACTTTGACATGAAAGATCTCGACGAAGCAAGTGTAATCCTTGGAATCAAGATTATTATGTCAATAAAGGGAATTTTCTTGGGATTAGTCCAGTATGATGGCCAGGATAACGAGACAGAATAAGATACACTTATCTTATTTCACCTTAATCTTTTGTTTGATGCACCAACCGAATATGATAAGGTAATCAAATTTTTTAAACATATTCTGTTTCAGCCTTATTTTCTAATTCTTAATTTAAGGTAGGTTAAAATAATTTGTTTTCAAACCTGATAAAAGTTAACAAATATTTTCTCATTTTTACCCTTTCCTTTCCTATTAACGTTTCTCTCTCCTTCTACATCCTCTCAACTAGTCGTGTTCCTCTCCCTCCCTTTCCACCGTGCTCTCCTTTCCATCTCATTTCTATCTCTTCTCCACGGCCACTCTCCTCCCTTTCCACCGTCGCACTCTCGAAGGTATTATTTTTCCCCGTTTTTCCTCTTTTCATATTTGCGGTATTGATGACATAATTTTCTGATTATTTTCTATTGTTGATATTGAGTTGATTTTATGATTGTTGACGTTAGATTTTCATGTGATGTGTTTGGCTATTTTCTTATTTATTTTATTCTATAACAACATAAAAAAAATTGATGGAAAATAACAATTATTTTCCTCTGCCATCCATGTTCTGTGTTTTGATGTATTGATATTCAATTTTGTGTTGATGGATGATAATAATAATAATAATAATAATAATAATAATAATAATAATAATAATAATAATAATAATAATAATAATAATAATAATAATAATAATAATAATAATAATAATAATAATGATAATAATAATAATAATAATAATAATAATAATAATAATAATAATAATAATAACAATAATAATATTAATCATGTTGATACTTTTATATATAGGTAAATATGAATTTACAAGAACAAAATATTGTGATGCTATATCTAATGTTAGAGCAAATGTTTTTAGAGATGGTTGGACTTTGTTTACCAATTTTTATGATAGTAAGTCATTCTTCAATGTGGTTTTATGAAAATCATAGCATTAGAAATCGACTAATTGATAGAGAGGAATTAAGGGGGAAATTTTTAGAGTTTGATCAATCGAGATGATGTTATGATAATAAGTCATTCTTCAATTGTGATGGATTGAGAAATCACAATTTTTTCAAGTATATAAAATTATTTCATAAATTATTTACATTTTTATGATAGTGAGTCATTCTTCAATTGTGATGGATAGAGTAATCACAATTTTTTCAAGTATATAAAATTACTTCATAAATTATTTACATTTTTTAGCATTTTTTATTTATTTATAAAAATAATATATGAATGTTATTTTGAAAGAAAAAAAAAAGTTAAATAGATTATAACGACAAAATTTATAAAATATAAATCATATCATTTGGTTATCTGGATATGATAAACTACTCTTATCAAGTTTGTTATCATGTGCATATCAAACAGATGACATGATAACTCTTTATCCTGTCCATATCCTATCATGTCTCTATCCTCTTTCTTATCCTATCATGTCTCTATCCTATCATGTCCACCAAACGGACCCTAAATGTAAACCTGCTTGCACACCATATGATCCAAGTGTGAAACTTTTGAAAAATACTAGTGAAGACAAATTGAATATGCGAGCACCATTGGCAGCCTCAGGTATGCCACTGATCGTACTAGATCTGACATTGCTTACATCGTGGGACTATTGTGTAAGATTACCGATAAACCTAATATGGAGCATAAACACGCTATCAAGAGAGTGATGAGATATCTTAAAAGAACCATGAGTCTGAGATTTAATTATCAAAGATTTCATGTTGTCCTTGAAGGATACAATGATGTTGATTGGAACACTTCATCACATGACTCCAAAGCAAACAGTGGCTATATATTTACCATTGATGTTGGAGTTGTATCTTGGAAATCAAAGAAATAGACGATATTGGCTCATTCCATTATGGAGTCTGAAATGATAACACTAGCAACCTCTAGTGAAGAAGCGAGCTAGTTGAGATGTTTGCTAGTTGAGATGCCTTTATGCAAAAACCAATGCTAGTTGTGTTGATCCATTGTGATAATATTGTGTTTATTGCAAAAATTGAGAATCGTTATTACAATGGTAAGAGACGATATATATGTTGTAAGCACATCACAATTTGAGAGTTATGCACTGACGAAAATTTAGCAGATCCTATGACGAAAGGATTAGCTAGAGAGAAATTCCTAAATATATTGAAAAGGATGTGACTATTGCTTATAGATCAATGAGTCACTCATGATGGTAACCCAACCTAAAAGACTGGAGATCCCAAAAATTAGATTCAATGGGTAATAACAAGTCGTTAAGAGATATGAGATGAAGATGCTATTATAAATCAGAGAAATATGATTCCTAAAGCGATGAAAGGATGAAGTAATGGAAACTCTTAATGAGATATATACTCTATGTAGAGTAGAGTACCTAGCTACAAGAGTACTCTTGATAGACTTACCTATATAAATGTGGAAGTGGGCTCTTCCTATGGAATTTTGAGGCATAATTCCTAGAGCATTCACTATATGGGATAGACATGCAGGACCATTAATGCACGGGCATTTGACAATACACCATATGAAAAGGATATGTGTCAACTTGATGTCAAAGATAGAGTTCAAGACTACAAATCACTCTTGTTGAATTTGAACTGCACTTACTATGCAAAGGTTTAAGGCATAAGACATATGTTCCAGTCAGTTGGGTTGGGCTTGAGTTAAATGGTGTATTATTTTTTAGTATCCTAAAAAATAAAAAATAATATTTAATTTAAATGTGTGTGTTTTTCTCTATGAAATTATTTGATCATTTTACACACGTTTCTGCCTTCCACCGAGTCAACAACAACTGATCCAGTCTGTTATGCACTCTTCTCATTTTTCTTACGGCAATTTTACTGACCCAATCAAATTAGGCGGGCATCAGTTTTCGCAGATCCGATCAAATGGACAACAATTTATGCTCCTGTTAATTGAAAAATTCCTCTATAAATAAAGGATACCACTCAATTTAGAAGATACACCAAAAACTTCGAAAAAATTCCAAGTTTTCTACCGAAATCTTTTTTCCCTTCAAATTTTCGAGTGGTCATAGTACTATATTACGTATGACCTTAAGTGACATATTTAGAGAGTGTAATTCTAGAACGGTTTTCTATGGTACAGTAGTAAAATCGATACAATGTAATTGAGTTGTTTTATCTTGGGGTATCGTGGTTGATATTATCCTTTGCACAAATTTAGGCAGTGTCACGAAACGTCTTGAAGAGAGCGACCTAGTCTGCTTTAATGCATGTTTTTGGGATTTTAAAGGTATAAAAGGAAAAACATCATTAATTACATCTTTATTTTCTAAAAGAAACAAAGTTGTGGGACAAAAATAAAATGCTTAAATGACCAAAGATTAGGACCGAGTGAGTAGCATTAATAAATTATATATTTGGAAAATCAATATTAAATATATCTAGAAATTTACAAAAGGTTTTATTTGAAGTAGCAATATCAATCATAAGGAAGGGGAGTTTGAATTGTGATCATTTTTTAAAATCTTAATTTCTGAACTTAATTCAAATTAACTTAAGATCAACCTTGGTTTCAAAAAGAAAGTCCAAAACGTTATGGATGAGTTAAGATAAATAAAGCAGATTATTTTTAGGTGATATGTGATCAGTGAGTAAAAAATAAATAAGGATAAGGATAAAGAGATCACACAATGATGTATCCTAGTTCACCCAAGGTGGGCTATATCTAGTCCTCACAATATGTGAGATTTTCCACTAATGTGCTTAGCACCAGAACGTTCTTGTTTTCGCAGTATCTTTCTTGATCAGTTTCAAAATTCACCTTTCAACCTTGAAATGCTTTTTACAGTTACCTTTCAGTTCATAAAGGATTTTTTACAATTCACCTTTTAATAAGTAAAAGAATTTTTTTACAACATACTCAAACTATCTTAAGAGATAAACTTAAGTTACAAGTGATGTGCATGATAAAAGAGTTTAGGATCAAAATCTACTCAACAGTTGTTTGAGATTGATTATCAGGAATAACTCAATAAAGTGATCACTGAATATAATAAGAGAGAGCTAGAGGTTTTCTTTAAAAGAAGAGTTTTGTTGCTTGAGTATGATTGTTTAAGTATGGAATGATTGCCTTAAAAACTCTTTCTATTGCCTTCTCCTTGATGTTCCTTTTATAGATGAGAATATGATTAAAAAAGCTCAATATAGTCGTTACTAAACCTTTGCAAGTTGTTGGTTCAGATTGAACTTCATTAAAGACATGTGTGTGGTCCATAATATTCTTCTATAAAACCAGAATGTTCTCGGTTTTATGTTTTATGGAAAATGTGGCTGAGTGATTGAATGACTGTTAAATGTCAGTCTTTATCTCAGAAGCATGCTGAGTTTTCTGCAAAAAGATGCAGCAACAGTGTATCCATGTTCTTGTTGTCCTTGCTCACTGCTCATCAATATGGAGATCAATCTAATAATCCATCTAGAGGTTATTTTGCTTTTTTGGGCATTCAACTCAAGTTTTGAGCTTGATTATTGATTTGAGCATTTTTGATACTTTTCAACTTGAGGTTTGGACTGTGGAGAATGATCAATCTTAATTTTGTCTTTAAAAGAGAATAACCCTAATGTTCTTTTCTAAAACCAAAATGTTCATCTGATCAATCTCTAGTTCAAGTAAGACATGATGTTCTTGATTTCTTTCGTTGTGAGATCATTGATTTTGGTATGAATGTATTTGATCATCTATCTTTGAATAAATCACACAAAAATACAAGTTAAATAGCAACATAATCAGAATCATGATTAGTGCTTAATTAACTATTTGTTTATCCTCAAAGCACTTGATTTGAGATTTTGACTCATCATTAGTTTTATAGACAAATAAAAGTTATAAAGGGTCTTATAATCAGAGATAGAGAGATAGAGGATTGATAAACTATTTTCACTCAAGTCTTAATCGTAACACTTTCTTGTTTTTCCCTTTTTTTTCAATAGGTTTCTTTTGTTGAAGGTAATCCTTTTCAAGAAGCGTTAGACACTAAATATGAGTATCTCCACTCAATCGGGATTTGAATTGTGGTTCACCATATTTAGGGAGTCTAATCCCTTTTGCTAGACAGAATCAATGTTTGTTCTTGTTTTCCTAATAAAGACTTGTTTGACATATTTGTCTGTCCCTAAATATAAAGACCATTTGCAAAATTTAAGATACATTATTAATGTTTTTCAAATATATCTCTTATTAAACTTCTTCCTTCCTCAATTAATTTCATATATTTGTTTGGTCTTGAATATACGACCATTTACAAATTTTTATATACATTTATTTTTCAAAGATATTTATTATTAATACTAACAAGTTTTTTTATTTTATGAAAAGTAGTATACATTAAAAGCGTTTATACACAAAAGAGTAATTTAGTATCACCTTTTGTCCAATTTATAAGAGAGAGAGAAAAAAACATCAAAATCAATGTAATCATTTATTATTGTTTTAATTTTTGACCATTTTTTCATATACACTCTTGTATAAAATTGTGAAACATTAAATACTCAAAATAGACATACACAAGTTATACATATTAATAATAATATTATTTTTTCTTAGTATTTTTTAAAAATA
>JBBPBP010000002.1:33634609-33660668 GCA_037974735.1 Cicer chorassanicum
AAAAAGGAACAAAAGGAATACATCGTAACATAGGTTTATTCCATAAAAAAAAAATATAAGTTAATGAAGATAAATTTACAAATCATTTTTAATCTATATAATCTCTACTAAAACAATATCTTATACTCCTATAAAAAGACTTAAATTTAGTTAAAATAGTCTTTCTATGAATGTTGTAAAACCAACTTAAATTGTTCCCTCATAGTATGTGAGACATTTTAAATCAATTTCTAACTGACTTAAAAAATATGTCTTAAACTGGTTAAAACAATGGCCACTATATACATATTCTTGTTAAAAAGGACTTTTGAGGAGTTTTTTTAAACCATTTTCTATTAAAAACTAGCTAAACATGCATTTTTTAGTCAGCTGTTTTTTGACAACTAACTTAAAATTCTATTTTATTTGTTTAAAACTACAATTTTGTTTATCATAATAGTTAAGAATAATTATATATTACAAATTATGATATATGCACATGAACATCTTGATTTCTTTACAAAGGAGCGACCTCGATTAGTGTTATAATTAAAGATATTCATGTAAGTTAGTTTGTTAGTCTTCACTAACTCTATTATAGTTGAGAACAATTATGAGGATAAATCAATCAACTATAAAAAAAGGTTACATGAAAATTAATAAACTATGCATAGTTACCAACATATCCTTTTCATCTTTCTCTTCAAAATCATCAACCATAAGAGTAGCATGAGACTCTCCCTCATTGTTTTCACCCATAGAGAAATCTACGTTGAGGTTAGATTTTTTTTGATATATGTTTTAATAAAAATATATTTTATGAAATAAATGTTAAGTTTTATGAATCTATATGAGAGGATAATTATTTTGTTGAAGCAATACTTCCCATAGTAGTGGGAATGGAATGAAGCGGTACTTATCCCCAATTGATAGTGGGAATGGAATGAAGCGGTACTTATCCCCAATTGATAGTGGGAATGAAATGAAGCGGTACACCACAAGACCAAGGCCAAGGCCAAGGCCAAGGCCGGGCCGGACGGACGGCGGCGGCGGCGCGCGCGCGTGTGGTGGTCAACTTTGCTTGCGTTCTCCCTCCTTCACAAAATTGGGGTACCCCTTGGGGCACACCCCAAGGTACATACCTCCACCTTATATACCCTTCCAAAGTGTGGTATCCCTCCTATGTGGGACTTCTCATTTTTTCAATTCACAACCACACTAGTTCATTAATGTCACCATTAATACCAACAATTCCATTAATAATTATTCATCATTTCCAACACAATAATACCTTTACTTTTTCCCAAACAAATGAAAAACATATTCCTAATTAAGTTAAAAATGCAAAAAACAAAAGTGCATAGTAACTGTAAGAGTGAATAGTAATATGTGTAAGTGAATAGTGACCCATGTCAGTGACCAGTAACAACAAATAATAACTAAATAGTAATTTGTCTCTAATAATTTCTTGTGGTATCAGATAAGACCATATCTTCAATGTAGTGCTTTAATATTATCAACATCATAACAATCATCTTCGTTGAGAGGTGTAAAACTTTGATTAGACCCTACATAGTCTTCTTCTTTATCTTTTAACTTTGAAATGACCATTTATAATTTCTTTAAAAATTCTTTCTTGCTAGTAGAGGTAGATAATTCATCCATTACTTTGGATTTTTCTGCCAAAAATAATGCATCTTTGTTTTCTTGTCTTGACGTAGCTAAATAAGATGGGTTCTTTCTAAGCCAATAAGTTAATCTATTCCTTGATAGTAATTCAAGATTAAACATATTCCACCATCTAACTATAATAACTCGAATTGTTTCAAGAACTGTACAATGTTCCCAAAGTAATTGAGATCCACAAGTCCATGATGTTATCCATGTAGTTCCAAAGCTTGCATAAAAGTATAATAAGTGAAGAGATCTCGGGAAAATAATCTCTTTTACAAAAAAAATCAAACGCTTCCTTTGCATAATTAGGGAATATTACAGGAAAAAATTCCAAATTCTAAGAACTGTTTAATAAACCATTGGAGGAAGTGTAATTTGATATCTTTCTTAAACCAAATAAACCATATGTGATTATAAGGTTCAAGAAAAAACATGTTATACCAAGCATCCATATAATCACTATAATTCTATGGAGTAAATCTTCAACTAAATTGCCTTGATGTTGAAGGATGATTCTTCTACTCCTTAATAGATAATACCTTTAACATTTTAAAATTTGAAAGAAAAAAAATTTGCTAGAGTCTTTTTTTATTATTATTATTATTATTATTATTATGATTATGATTATTATTATTATTATTATTATTATTATTATTATTATTATTACTATTATTATTTATTTATTTATCATAGTGATGAGTAATATCAATAGAATCGGTATCAATCAAAATAAACTCATAAAACAAAACTCTAGTTTTTTTCTGGTGTTTTTGGGAGGTATTGAAACTAGGAGGATAATATTTAGCTGTCAATTATAATAGTAAACAATTATAGAAGGCTTTTCAATAAATGGACAAGTAGAGGAAGAAGAAAGAGGAGTACAAAATGATAATTTCTTTGGTGCTTTGCGAGAGGGAGAAAGGGTTTTAGTTTGTAATGGTGAAAGATTGTAAAACATTAGAGGAGGAGGGTTGGTAATGCACTAAAGTAGTCATCGTTGGTCTAATGGCCTAACAAGGTGGAAGTAATACTTGATATTTATTTTAATTGTTTGGGGAAGTAATAACCTACATGGAAGACTATAATGCTTATTTTGTTGTAATCAATTTAGCATTTAGGCTTTCAAGAGAAGAACTATATCTACTTTTAAGATCACTCATGACATCTTCCTCGTAAGAATTCTTAAGTAAGAAAATCTGGAAGATAATTTTTCTCTCCTTTAATATGTTTAATATCAAAATCCAAACATGAAAGTAAGGATTGTCATCTAGCAAAAATATGTTAAGAAACTAAATTTTTAACATCTCTAGCAACTTTGCAATCAGTTTTAATAAAAGTCTTTTAGAAAATAAATCATGAAATTTTTATTGAGTTTTTCTGAAAAGCAAAAATAGAGTGCAAAGGCATCATATGGTTAATCTAACATCCCAATTATGTTGACATTCAAAGTTAATCACCTATCATTAGTAGCACTCTAAAATGTTATTAAAAATGATAAAAGGAATACAAAATGTTTTGGAGGACTATACCAAAACCCAAGAAAATAATCATCCTGCATAAAAAATATTACCTCATCAAAAACCTTACAAGAAAAAACCATATGGATAAAACCACAACGAAAGAAAAAAGAATGCAGTAACCACCTACAAACATCAATAAAATCTATATTAAGGAAGACTAATCCTATTTATATTGAAAACATAAAAAATATTAGAAGGAAAAATATCCCACGAATGTCTGTTAACAATATGAAGTCTCAAATTAACAATCTTGTTCGCACGTTGAGCCATCTATTTTTAATAGACCAAGGAACAAGGGTAGTATTCCTAATAGTTAGATTTGTCAGTTGCGAGTCAGATTCAATCTAAAGATATTTCCACCCATTTTGTAGGCTGTTTCAATACCAACCATAACTCTCATAAGCTCAACATGCAATGTAGTTGTAATATCTAAATTCACAACAAAACAACCCAAAGAAGCAGTAGAGCTGCCTCTAAATATACCTCTGCAAGCAACTGGACCAGGACATCCACATGTAGCACTATCAATATTACATTTGATCCAATACTCTTTGGGCGGGGGCACAAAATCACTTCCTTTATGATAGTTGCTCTAGGTGGATGAGCTCCAACATGAACGTACTTGAGAATTTAAAATTTCGAAATAGAGTTAGAGACTGTACCATTAGTGTGATTGCAAGATAAATATGCATCGACAATAATTTTGTTGATGACAGTGTAAAAAACAAGATTCTTACCTTCAAATCGAGCTTGATTTATGCAATACCAAATAGTATCAATAGTATATATGATGCTAGCTAAAATAACATCTCTCCATTGATGAGGCCATCCTTTGTTGCATATGACAAGAAGATTTTGAATCGAACTACTATCAAATTGAGAGTGAAAAGTAAAGCTTAACCAAGACCATAGCTTAGTAGCAAAAGATCAAAATAAAAAGAGATGATTGTTATTCATCATTTCACATTTATAGAGCTCACATCAAGTATCATTTTGACAACCTATAGAGATTAAATGATCATATGTACGCATCTTTTTATGCAGCAATCCCCAAAACTTGAGAGACTAGGAAGGAGAAATTCTATTTTGCCAAATAGCTTTGGCCTAAGGGATTTGTTGCCTGAAAGGCTGAAAGAATAGATAAGCTTCCTTAAAACTTAAAACTTCAGAATTTTTTAATCTCAAAACTTGATGATCCTTATTTTCAAATTTAGGAAATGTTGCCTTGGCGAGCAAGGTATCTAGCTGAGGGTAAGTATGTAAGAAAATCAAAGGAACTTTCCAACGACCATCCTGAATGAATTAAAGTGGCATGAAGATGATATTGCTTGTCCCCATCAATGTTAAGAATAAAAACCAAAGAATCATCCAACCAAGTGTCAACCCATAAATTAGTATTTTTACCTTTGCCAAGTTGCCATTTGTTGTTCTCATATGTAGCAGTTAACTTAGCTTTGAGTGTTGTCCAAATGGAGGAATCAATATGATATCTAATGTGTCCATTCCTTCGAAAGACAGGACCTCTAAGAAGAATAGTCCAATGTTAACTTGAAGTAACTAAGTCACAAGTGAGTTTACTAATAGCAACATTATTAATGTCTTCCTAATTCCAAGACTACCTTCATTAAGTGGATGACAGATTCTATGCCTGACAACAATAACCAGCTTTTTATGCTCAATATCACTAAACCAAATCAAATTCTTAATCCATTTTTCAACATTCTTGAGAAGAGAAGTCAACCAAGAATATATGTAGAAGCTATAAATCAACATGCTATGAGTGACACTTTTCACCAATTAAATTCTACCCACCATAGAGAGGAGTAATGCTTCCAAGATGCAAGTTTATCCTTGATTCGATCAACAATAGATTGTAAATAATCAAGTTTAGGTATTCCCTTGAAAATAGGTATTCCAAGATAAGTGAAAGGGAGATAACCAATAGAAAAGCCAAGCAAAGTAGCAAAGATATTCTGGCGTCTAATGGAAATACATCCAATGTAAATTGTAAATTTATTAAGATTAATCTATTGACCAGAGACATTGGCATTTCTTTCAAAAAATACTTTGTAGGATGTTAACAATGGAAATGGAAGCCTATAGGACCATTTACAAAGAAAGGGAGCCGTCATCAACCAACTTGGTTATAGCCCTTCGAAGAACCTCTTTTGCAATGCAAAATAAAAGAGGAGATAAATGTCCCCTTGGCTGACCCTCATTTGACAAGAAAAGAAGTCAACAAACAAGCCATTAACATATGTAGATAGCTTAACAGATTTGAGAATGGTTCTAATCTAATGACAAAACTTGTTGAAACCAAAAGCTTGAAGAAATTTGATTTGAAATGCCCAATCTTTAGTGTCAAAGATATTTTTTATATCAATCTTGAGAGCCAAATTTTCAACAAAGATTCTAGTATGAAGCATATTAATAGCTTCAGAAGTGAGAAAAATGCAATCATTGACATACCTACCTTGAATAAAGCCCCTTTGATGATAAGATTTGATATTAGACACAATAATGGCTAGCTTGTTGGTAAGAAATTTAGTAATACTTTTGAATTTGAAGTTGGCAAGGGCAATGGGTCTATAATGCTCGATTTTACTAGGATCAACAATCTTAGGAATAAGCCCAACAACATTGGAGTTATAATTAGGATGAATTCAATCCTAAACAAAGAATTGATAAACTACCTGGAAAACATCATGACCAACCACATCCCAATACTTTTGAAATAAAAAAGCACTAAAACCATCAAGTCTTGAAGCACTGTCAAAATTCTTTCCAAAGATAACATTTTTAACTTTTTTAAAGTTGGGTAGATTAGTAAGCATAACATTCACAAAATCACTACAAGAAAACCCTTAATTTGTGGCCAACTTAAAAAAAATTGTGGCCGAAAAAAACCCTCACAAATTACTAACCGAAAAAGCTCTCACAAATAGTAAAATTTAAATTGCTTGTTATTTGTGGCTGAAAAAGCCTTCACAAATAAAAAATACTTCTTTTGGCTAATTGTAACATTTGTGGCAGCAAAAAACGATCACAAAAATGTTGGAGGAAAAAGTTATTTGAATTTGTGGCGATCAATACCCTTACAATGAACTTGATTGATTGAAAATATTAGAAGGATTTTGTGGCGGCATATACCCTCATAAAATCAGAATGTTGGAGCATTGTGAGGGCTTAGGCCGCCACAAAGTATGCCAGTTGTAGCTTTGTGAGGGTATTGGCCGCCACAAAGGCAACCCTTTCTGACCGCCTAGGCTGCCACAAAAGCAGTAGTATATTTGGCATGTTGTGGTTGCTTTGGCCGCCACAAATACCCTCTTTTCTCCCTATATAAATCACTCTTCCTCTCATTTCTTATTTCTAGTTTCTCTCTAAATTTTCTCCTTACCCTTTTCTCTTCAAATATTTTTTCTTAATATATATATATATATATAGTAAGTTTTTTTATGTCACATGTCGCTTCCACCTTAAATTCCGATAATATTTTATTTTTCTCTTTTTAATTATTTTTTCAATTTAACTTTTCATTTTTTCATTTTAAATTCTAAAAATTGATTTTTATTATATAATTTTTTGTTTGAGTTTTCATTTGATACATGTTTTATTTTTGAATTTAGAAAGATATTATAATATTTAAATTTAATACAAAAAAATACACATGTCATTCTAAATTTAATATTAAATAATATTTTAACAAACTACATGTCTATATATTTTTTTTATTATATCCATAGTTAATCAATATTTTGAAGGATGATAAGATGAAAAAGAGTACCTCAAAATATTATTGAAAATTAAGAAAAGTAAAACACTTGGGGCACTATACAAAAATACAAGAACACAAAAGGTATGTAAATAAAGAAGTATCTCATTAAAAACTTTAGTAGAAATTCAATGGATCAAAACTATAGTAAAGAGAAAAATAGTTCAGTGAAAACAACAACCAAAAAAAGTAAAAACTTGACCTAAAAAAAATTATATAAAATGAAAAAAGGTAACCCAAATCATTATGTTAAACTTGATCAAGAAAAGCAAAAAAGTTATACTAATTTTTAATTTAAACTTAAGATAATTTTATTTAAGGTTAGAATTCTCATGAGATTTGATAGTATAATATCTAACCACCAATCATTCTTTTTTAAATAATATAATTTTGGCACAATTGCTCATGCGGTCCCTTAACTTAATTTCAGATAACACTTTACTCATTTATTTATTTATTTTTTCTAATTTGGTGCTTTATTTAATTTTAAGTAAACAATTTAATCCTATATTTCACATACATGGTTTGTAACGTCCATTTGATGTTAATGATCAAAAATAAAGTTTTTGAATATTGCAGGGATGAAATCTAAACAAATATTTTTCAGAGACTAAAACTGAAAACTGTTATATTTACCGGGACCAAAAACATATTTAAACGTTTGGTCCATGTTTCCCTTTGTCGATGAACGATTTTTGTAACGTCCATTTGACGTTAAAGACGAAAAATAATTTTTTTTTATATTATAAAGATGATATCCAAACAAAAATTTTTACATAGATTAAAACTAAAAACTGTTATATTTACAGGGACAAAAAAATATATTTAAACCTTATTAATTTTTCTTAATCTATATAAAATAATCAATTGTATTATTTATTGTGCCATAGAGAGATTATCAAATAACTTATTTTTTCCAATGAAATACATAGTCAAAAATAATTATAACAAGACAAAAGTTAATACATACTACTTTGATCTTTGAAAACGATAAATAATTATGAACAGAGGGAAGTATATCATATTTATTGAAAAGTACTTGATATATACTGATAATAACTAAAATTGTATCTAATTTTCTTTCCTTATTTGTTTTAGGAGAAATTATTTTATATAAATGTTCATTCTCACTTTATCAATTGTGTATATCTTTGATGTTATATAAAAAACATTTTCCATCTCTAAAATGCTGTGTTTGGGTGGTGTGTGAGTGCGCGCGCACATATATATATATATATATATATATATGGGTGTGCATCATTGATCATCGGTTGCGACTTTAGAGGGATCCCCTTATTAAGGCTACCCACCACCTAACCTCTTCTCACTTCTTAGAGAGCCCACAATACCTGCAAATTTGCAAGAAATCAATTAATTGAAGTGAACAGCATAACTATATGTTTTGAATCGGATCTCATGTGGTCAGTGGAGAAAATTTCTAGGGAAAAATGAGAGAGAAAAAGACATCATAACGAACGACATTGTTTGATAGGGACATGGCAAACATTTGATGCACCACCTTCAAACAATGAGCGATTGGTACATTATTTTACGGCCATCATTGATAAATGCAAGAGGATTAATTTGATGATTCATAAATACGTGTAGTAATATATATTAAATAAAAACTTCTAGTTAAGATAAAAAAATAAAAATAATTTTTTTTAGAGAAACGTGTGATATGACATGGACACTTTCATCAACACATTTTGATACACTTTTTATAGATTGTGCTTTATAGTTTTCTAGTAGTTACATTTTACTATGTTTAATATTTTAATGTCAAAGTTGGACTTTAATCATTATCTTAAGTAATTTTTAGTTTTTATTAGCCTCTTGACACTCTCTTGTTTTGCAGTTTTTTCTTGACTTGACTTTAATCATTAACTTGGACTGTGATTGTCCGATTGAAGTGATCTAAGATGCGTAGGAAAACTGAGAATCAGAGCTACTATTTCTATGTTGGACACAAAACCTTGTTCGGAAGTCTTGATGGTAAAAAAAGATGATTATTGAAGTTGATGATTTGATTTTGGGTTTTGGTTCACTTTGTCATGTGATTAGTTACTGTTGGGTTGTTAAACTTCCTTAGAGCCCACATTGGTATAGATTTTGGGTTAAGCTCTTTAGGTTAATTTAGGTTATTATCAATAGTTATAAGAGAGCCTTGGGAGGAACCTTTTTGTCATATTTTGCAAATCCTAGAATTCCGTTTTGTGCTCTAATCTTCCATGGAAAGCTAAAGGTCTGATCAATCCATTGGTTAAGGATACTTTGTTAAACTCTTGAGGTTCAATTCTTAATGCAATTTTGTTTTATGTCTTTATGTATTTTCTATCAATTCTCATCTCTGCATGTCCTTTATGTATGAATTAGATTTATGATACCAAGTTCGATTTATACCTTTGATTGAAAAATAGGTTGAACGCTTGTTTTGGTTTTATTCGGTTATGACATTAATCGTGTTTTTGTGACGCTTGTTCACTACAATGAATAATCGAACGTTGTGATGCTTGATCTAATAGGAATTTAGATAAAATTAAATGAAGTATTCTTGTTTAGTTTTGTGATCATACATGAATAGAAAAACAGAACAAATGTTTATTCATAACCTATGATAGAATCCCAATGAAGAACTCATAAAACCAATGGATTGATTGTTAAAATAGATTGATAATTCTCTATAATTACTCAATTTATTTTCAAACTAAAAATCCCCTCTTTTATTTATTTTGTTGCAAATTCTTAATTTTGGTAATTATCCTTATATTTGAGATCCTTGTGAGACGACCAATATTTAACTATCTTGTTTACTAATCACCCTTTTTTTAATTTATTTTACGCATGTACGATTGTAGATCACATGTTGACATTACTCATGTAAAAATATATATAGGTATCCCAAGCAAATACACACACTATTATAAGATAAAATTAGTTTCACAATTATTCCAAGGAAGAACTTAAGTTCTTCTATCATGCTCATTTCAAATTCATTCTACACTAACTAAGATAACTGTTGGCAAATATTTGCATTAGTAGATCCAAAGATAATACCGTCTACATTAATTTGATTAATGCAAAGATTATATTTAGATGATTTTCTAAATAAAGTTGTGTCCACTTGACTCTTATAAAATCATTTTCTAAAAGAAAATTGATTTGTCTATCATTCCAAATTTTGGAGTTTGCTTAAGACCATACAATGATTGTTTAAATTTATAGTTGTGTTCTGAAAAATCTAAATCTTCAAAATCAAGTGGTTTTTGAAATACACTTCTTCATTTTTAGAGAGTAATGTCATTATTGATTGTATAGGTTTCAGTGTAATTCTAATTGATTGTAACCTTTCTACAAATGCAAAGGTTTCAGTGTAGTCAGTACTTTTTACTGACCGAAACCTTTGGCTACAAGTCTTGCTTTATTTCCGACCACTTCACTTTTCTCATTCAACTTGTTTATGAAGACCCACTTGGTTCCAATGGGTTGCTTTACTTTGGATTTTGGTACCAATTCCTATACACCATTCCTCTTGAATTGATTAAGTTCTTCTTGCATGGCCACAATCCATCCATCGTCTGATAATTCTTCATCAATGGAATTTGGCTCAATCAATGAAATAAGTCCTAAGAATGATTGTTCTTTGAATGGAAGATCTTGTTCTTAGAATATATTTTACATCTCCAATAATCAAAGTATTGGATGAGATAACTTGTATTTCTATCTTGATCTTGGTTTAGGTTGACTTTGACTACTAAAGGCAGAGTCATCATTTTTTTTCATCGTCTGCTTTATCAGATTCATTTGCACAATTATATGCTTCACTATTGGATGATTTTTCTATTTCTTCTAATAGTTGGATATTTGCAAAAGTTTCAACTTGCTTTGACCTTTTATGGTCAAGCCCTTTTTCCTTAAATCTGACATGTATTGATTCTTCATAAACGGATGTCTCTTTTTTATACACTATGTATGCGCTTTAGAGTGTTTAGAGTATCTCAAAAAGATACATTTTTGAGATCTGGAATTAAATTTTTCTAGATTTTCTTTGGTGTTAAAAATATAATATGCACACCTAAATTGATGAAAATATGAAATGTTGGGTGTTCTTTCCTTCCACAATTCATAGGGATTCTTATTTAGAATATGCTTGATATAAACTCTATTTTGAATATAACAAGTAGTCTTAACTGCTTATGCCAAAAAGGGCTTTGCAATATTCGACTCATGAATGATGGTGCGTGCCATTTCATGAAGAGACCAATTTTTTCTTTCAACATCATTCTTTTGAGGTGTTCTAGGAGAAGAAAATTAATGTGAAATACCGTTTTCTTCACAAAAGGTTTTAAAAAATTTATTTTCAAATTCACCACCATGATCACCAAGAACAAGTTTAATACAAAAACCTTTTTGATTTTGTACTTATCTGTAGAAGATAGAAAATGTTTTATGTGACTCATTCTTGTGTCTTAGAAAACTTAACCTGTGTCATTGGGAATAATCATCAACAATTACGGGTCCAAATAAATCTATATGTAAAAACACATAACAACACAACCAAATTATCTTGGTTCTTCATCAACATGGTAGCTACCTCCAATCTCTTCAAACTGAAGGATTTAAGCCACTAATTCATCAACTGAATCACATTTCCATTGAACACCTGCTAGTTAAAATAATTATGTTCGAGTCTTCTCAACCTTCTATCTTAGTACAGTCAAGCTGTTGAGAAATGGAGCCATTATTGGGCTAGGTTAGAGAAACAAAAGGTTTAAAGGGTTTCTAAATGACTCTTACAAGAGGGCGTATACAAAGTTGTATTCTCAGAAAATTGTTTCTCAACACTTAGACAAAATAAAGGATAGAGAGCAAGAGTGCATAGACGGTTGTATTGCGCTTATTGCAATGCATTGTTGTTGTTCTTCTATGAAGGTTGCACGTCTTTTTATATAGATCTTTAGGGTTTTTGGTTGTTTCCATGATTGCAAGTAATCAACATGTATCATGAAGTTTCGTATCAAATCTTCAGAGACTGATTCACCATTAAACCTTGTTAAGAAATAGTTCTTGTAGTTGATTATGCGTATCTTGATATGGAGACAAAGAGAGCAGAATGATCAAAGTATGTCATATAGACCTTCAGAAAAATAACGGATTTAGAGTGTTGAGTAGAGGATGTACAATTTTTTTTAAAGTTTATCATTGAGCATGAAATGGTTAAACCATAAGTCATTGAGCCTTCAAATGTTATTTGTGACATGTTGGGTCGTAGCCCAATCTGAAGTACTTTCCTCGCAAGTTGTTATCACCTGAAAAAAAAATTTAGGCGTGTTTTCAGGGCTTCAAACAATTCTTTCTTTCGAGGTTAGACGTTGAAACCAAGGACAAATGCAAAAAAACTCTAAAACAAGAGCTAAAAAATTATCATATGTATTAATGTGAAAAACATTTTAGATATTACTATCTTTATCTCATAATAAATGAAACACTTTTTTGTTTTAAAATGAGAGAAATATTGTGATAAATACTGGGTGATGCATATCAAATTAATTACATAGTGTAAATGAAAAAAAATTAATATCACATTGAAAATTAAAATCAACAGTCATTTGTAAACTTTATTTGTTTGCAAAATATATAACTCATAATCATACAAAAGTAAGTAGCATTTAAAAAAAAAACCAAATGTTATATTATTGTGAAGTAATAATCATATTTCAGGTTTTATTAAAATTAAAGTAATTAATTAAATAAGACAAACAAATGAGTATTTGAAAGAGAGTATTTTGTTAGTGCAAAAGTGAATTTGAGCTACAATTCTCTAATTGATGTTTTAATGATAACAAAACAAACAATAAGAACAATTATCTCCTAACTATATTTGCTAACTGTGCAAATTAAGTTAGAAAACAAAATTTTATATTAATAACTATCTATTCAAGTCAGCATAAATTACAAGTTAGAGATAATAAGTGTTTTTAACACAATATTATCACCTAATAAACTAGTAATTAGGTTTACTAATAGAGTATGTCATGATATAGCAATAAGAAGCATTGCAACAAGCGTATGATAATCTACAGTCTGAGTCAAAGCGTTGAAGACAAACAAAGAAAGATAATTATTACTCAAGGCAAATACACCAATGCTCTGAAGAATCTGTTAAAGCTGCGCCTGAATCTGTTAAACGCGCTCTTAACGTGCCTCTGCTAAATCTGATATTATAAAGTCGCTTTGATGATTTTGTGTCTGATAAATTTGGCAAACCAGTTGACCGTCTAGTCAAAGCATCAAGTCAACACTTTGATAAAAAGTCAACTTTGTTAAGTGATAGTGTTTCAGTAAGTGTACTGAATCCTTACAAGTAATAATAAAATGGTAAGACCGAACTCAAGAATTCCGTTATACTTTCGAATTAAAATTAATTAATAAAATCGAACAAAATGTTTCTCAATTGATTGAATATTTTTGAAATTAGCAAGATAATAATATTGAACTTTTCTAATAAGAATAATGTTAGGGATGAGTTTAACTTCGAATCCAACTTTGGTTTCTAATTTGATCATAGTTATTGAATTCCTTTATTGAACTATTACAGAATTCTCTTTACTATTCATGCCCTAATTCCTTAGTGACAGAACATTTAATTCCAAAGTAACCCCTAATTCCTTAGTAGATTTAAGATTAAAATTAAGATTTACAATACTAGAATTCACCTATTAAACTATTGCTTCTGCAAATAATTCAATTGGTTTCATGACCTACATCTATCCTTAGACTACAATATCATGAACTTCTTATCTCAAACATTTGTAAAGTCTACTTCCATTTCAAAACATGAATCGTAAAATAGTTTAAAGTTTATCAAACAATAAAAAACATTAAGCATAAAGATGAGAAAAATAATTCAATAAACTCATTCATATAACTAGAAATCAAATAAGAAAACTTAGGGTTTTATCTTGTTTTACTCATCTCTAATAAACAGGTTTAAAGAAGAATTACAAGAAATGTTTGTAACATCCCAAATCAAAGCACTAAAAATAATTAGAATTTCAAATTTTAATACATTCTAATTTATAGATTATTATTATTATTATTAATACTCTAATTGTTATCAATAACCAATTTGCTTAAAATAAGATAACATTAATAAGTTGTTTTGTTTGTTAGAGACTTATAATAAAGTATAATAGGAAGTCTGTTTTGTTTGTTTAAGGTTTATGTGAAATAGATAATTACTATAACAACCTTTTGTTATGTAATTACCTATTATTAAGGAGTCAAACAAAACCAAACAAACAACCGATTCTAAATGAATTCAATTTGTAATATTTGTAACAACCAAAAATTTAATGGGGCAAATATAGGATACGTAATCAAATTATTTTATAAATATTTAATTATAAATAGATAAAGAGAAGAAGATACTGAATTAAAAACTCAATAGAGAACTATGCCCAAAATAAAGGGGAGCAAAAGTACGGTTGCCGTTGCAATAGCGGTTAATAGCAATTAACATATACGGAAAGCTTTTATCGGAGAACGCTTCAAGAGGTGAGTTATGACACCCTTTAAACTTTCATGGTACATTTATTTTAGGATGGAATAAGAGTTAGATATTTTCAATGGTACTTTCTTATAAAATTATACTTTGTTGGAAATCTAACTCTATTAAAATTGAGATTTTATGAACTATAATAATAGATTATGTATTGATTTATTTACTATTGTTTGTTGAATTACCATTTTTAGGATTGTTTTAATCGATATTCTTTAAAAGATTGTTTTATAATATTTTCCTGAATGATTGTTATTATTATATATTCAAATAAAATATCATATTATAAATATATATATATATATATATATATATATTCTTTAATAGATCGTTTTAACTATATTTTCTTGAATGATCGTTGTTATTATATATTCAAATGAAATATTATATTGTAAATATATATTCTTTAAAAGATTGTTTTATTATATTTTCCTGAATGATTGTTGTTATTATATTCAAATAAAATATCATATTATAAATATACATATATATTCTTTAATAGATCGTTTTATTATATTTTCTTGAATGATTGTTGTTATTATATATTCAAATGAAATATCATGTTGTAAATATATATTCTTTAAAAGATTGATTGATTATATTTTCCTGAATGATTGTTTTTATTATATTCAAATAAAATATTATATTATAAATATGATCTTACGGATATAATTGTTAAAAATATGAATTACTTTGATTGTGTGTGCTGGAGATGGGTCTTGTACCCCACATATTGATGAGTTTTAAACTTCACTGTGAGATGAGGTTTAAACTTCACACGGATGCGTCTTGTACCCCACATATAGATGAGTTTTAAACTTCACAAAGAGACGAGGTTTAAACTCCACACGGACGAGTCTTGTACCCCACATATAGATGAGTTTTAAACTTCACAAAGAGATGAGGTTTAAACTCCACATGGATGAGTCTTGTACCCCATATATAGATGAGTTTTAAACTCCATAATGAGATGAGGTTTAAACTCCACACGGATGGGTCTTGTACCCCACACTGGATGAGTTGGTGCTCCACATGATGAGATAATACTCACTTCGCGGAAGTAGTATATCTCCATATAACGATGAAACATCATTGAATTGATTGATTTATTTTCTGCAGAATAAATGTGTATATTGGATTTATTCGATTATTATAGATGTGAATTATCGTTAATTTAATTGATGAGTTTTATTAATTATTTGAAGTAATTGGTTATTATAGAAAAAACTTAGTTATATCGAGTACATTTCTAAAGAATATTTTTAGAAGAATGCGGGTGCCATGATCGATTTGGCTGGTTACCGCACCAGCTGAGAATAATACTATTTTTTAAAATTTGTGTATTATTCACTGAGAGTTGAGATGTCATACTTCCTTTGAGAACAATAATTTCCTTTGATTAGGTTTGTAGATCAAGAATAAGTAGACCTAGTGTCTACATAGTTTATTTCGGGATTAGTTATTAAATGTCCAGATTTGAATATTTTGATTATTAAGAAATTTTCAGATGTAAAATTTTATTTTAAGGATTTTACAATATTATATCCTTCGAGAACTTCATTATTTATTATAGTACATTTCCTCTTATATAAATATAAAAACTTTTTCGTTATTACCTCAATTGTTATACCCACGTAACTAGGCGTTACAAGGTTCATGAATGATTTTTGATAAAACTCCGCCAATGGTGATTAAAGATAAATAAGACAAAATAATAAAAAATATGCATATGATGAAGAACTATCACAACCCCAAACTTAGTTTGTTTCTTGTCCCCAAGCAAAAATTAAATTCAAATCAGGTACCATTTGAAATTAAGCTTAAACTCAATATTTCAAATCAAGTCAAACTCAATTCTCAAAGTTCATGCTACATCAACTACTTACTTCTATAGAATAAATTCACTTTAAAAACGAGTTCAGCCCTAGGAAAAGAGTTGTCAAATTTGAATCTTGAAAAATTAATGTGGAAGACCACAATTTTAGAAGCTTTCTTATTGTTATTGTAAGAACTAAATTGGTTGAAATATAACTATCTAATATTGATGTTTCGCTGATAACAAAGCAAGAGAACAATTATTCTTTTACAAGTTACTTTAAATATACTAATTAGTCTAAGAAATAACAAGAATATAAGCTATAGACTATCTGACATTAATTACGCAAACAATTGCGACATAGTGACAATCATTTATGTGTAAAGCACGTAAATATTATTATCAACTAATGAACAAATGATTGAGTTTACTAATGAAAGAAAAGGTCAATGAAGTTGTGGTATAAGACATGCGTTAATATTACTATGTGAAATCATTTTCTAAATAAGAAGATGAACCATATGTTTAATGATAAAACAAGTGTCTCTTCTCAAAGCCTCTAATCAGCAGATGGCACGAAGAAAGGATTTAGAATTGATCAAGTAAGCATTTGAAGAAATCAACGTAAGACCCTAAATTTTAAAACTCTAATTTATGCAATTTTAGTATTTTTGGTGTTAAATTGCTGAGGCATTTAGCTCAATTTTAATTAATTTTGTGAATTAAATACGAAAAACATATTTTATTAGAGTTTGTTTTATGTACTTTATATATATATATATATATATATATATATATATATATATATATATATATATATTTATATATTTAGATCCGGTGAGAATTATTTGGTGGGAAATAATTTAATTACGTTGTGGAAAGTTTATTACCGGACTATTTTGTTAAAAATATATATAGTTGCTAAAATTTTACGTGTCAATTGAGTTGCAATGAGAATAGATATTTTTATCAAAATTGTTGGGGTGTGTGAGAGTGTTTGACATTTTTTGGTTTAGGATATATATATATATATATATATATATAAGAAAAGGAAAGGGAAAGAAGAAAAGAAAAAAACATTTCCTCTGTTCCGCGTACGAACCACTCCATCTTCTCCTTCCTCTTTCTTGTTTTGTTTTCAAAAACCTCAAACGTAAAACTTCACTTATCACCTAGATCTAAGCTTCTTCTCGCGAAGTGACTGAAGAGAAAGTTGCTCCTTGTCACGTTGCGGTGCTAGTGAGCTAGCTTTGGAAGCATCGTGCGAAGCGAAGTTTTACCAAAATTTAATCGCAGTGCCGTAATCGGCCGTTAAAGCTACAACGAAGGTAATGACTCGTTCCAAATTTTTAGCTTGCATTTAGGACTCTATATGTGTATTTGTGGAGTTTGATTTTGATGGGGTTTATGTTTGAATTTGGGGAAAAGGAATTTAATGGGATTTATGTGAGTTGTGGAAAAGAAATTTGGTGGTTTATGTTTAACAATTTGGAGTTTTGATTTGGTGTGTTTTGGTTGAAAATTTTGGAAAATGAATTTGGTGGGTTTAAAGTGTAATGTTGTGGGAAATGAATTTAATGCATTTTATGTATTTAAAACAGACTATTTTAGTCGATGTATTTTATACTTTGGAATTTCGTTCCAAAAACTATTTCCGCTGTTTGTAATTGATTATGACTTTGTCGTTTGTGTTACGACTTAAAATATTTTATCTAAGAGTATTTTCTTCATTATGGATTTAAATTGGTATTTTTATCAATTTGTTTTGAAAAAAACAAAATATACTCTCGCTGTTAAAAATCGGGGTGTTACAAAGTATATGAGGAAACTATTGAAGATCAAGCATTCCCTTGTTGCAACATTCCTCCAAGGATTAGGTTCGATATTCCTCAACAACAATGTTAGCAAGCAACGTTTCTTCTGAAACAACATTCCTCTAGTACGACTTGAAGACTACCTAAAAAGGATCTTAATGACTTCAACGGAACAAGAAGATTCCTCTAATGAAGTACTGCCACTACCTTTGAGTTCAGATGATGTGAATCAACAACCCAGAGAACGAAACAAGAGATCAAATCCTATGTAAAGTACAATGTAGTTTGAAATTTACATAGTAAAAAGGTGCAACGTCAAACAATTTTTTGTAAGATTGCAATAGGCTCTACACGTAACCAACAACTCTTTTTTTGAATGAATAGATTTTTAAGAGCTATAAAAGGGACCACCTTTAAACTGATGAAGGTGACGATTATGTCCAAAGTGATGATCATGTCCAAGTTGATGATGATGTCCATATTGACAATAACGAGAAAAATGTGTCCACTATGACAATAATGTCAATATATAAAAGATCTAAGACTATGTTCATAAATTGAATATCTTTTATGAAGTACAAATGCTCAAAACAAAGAAAAGAAAAAGGCATGGTTATATACAAAATAATATATCAAAAAAATCATGAACATGATATTCTAATTGTAATATCCTCTTTTAGGAGAGTAATTAGAAATCTTTGCAAATCAATCAAGTAGAATCACGATTAATTGCGAGTGAACTGTGATACTTGAATTGATATATAATTTAAATTGTAAAATGCTCTTTATTAGAATTACAATCATAGATAAACTTTGTTGAAAGTTAGACACAAACTTGTTACGTTATTATAAATCGATCTAGTAGTGGCTATCTTTTATGTAAAAGGAAAGTCTAGAGAAACAGGTAAACACTGAGTTCCTCAATAGCGCAAGAGGACTCGCCAGAATTGTTGAGAAGACTAAAGTTCTCTAGTTGTAGCCTGAAGATGAGGTTATACAAATACTTGATTTAAAGAGGTACTGTACAAACTCAACTCAAGAGAAGAGTGAAGTAAGAGTTCTTGAGGAACATAAAGAGTGTACTTGTTGCCTAGAGAGGCATTCCGATACTTGTTTTCTATCGTAGCATTATAATACCAGGTTCTTGGAGAGGCTTTATAATACTCAATTCTTGGAGAAACAATAAACTATACTTAGCTTGGTGAAACTTAGAGAATATTCAAAGCTTGGAGAGGCTGAATGAATAATACTCTTGTGGATTAAGTCATTGATTGTACTAGAAAAATCTGTTTGTAAGAGGAAGACTAGATGTAGCAACATTTATTGCTAACTAATAAATAAATACTTCTGCGTTTTTTTCTCCCTTATCTCTTTACTTTTGCTTTTAAATTCTTTATGTCTTATCTTGTACTCCATGTCAAGTATTTCTGTTTAATTGAAGATTAGTTTTTGATAAGGAATTAATTTTATAACAACCCAAATTTTTTTTAAAAATGTTTACAAAAATTCAAACCTCCAATTTCTTATGTTTTTCAGCACTTTCGATTATACCAGTCAAATTCCATTTTCTTGCGATCATGATTAATTTTATTCTCTACTCACTTTATTATTCCGTTGAGAAAATCCTTATTCGAGTTAGTAATTTTACTCTAAATTTAATTGATGTATAATTAATTGTTATTAAAAAACTACGGTCTTTTTAACTTTGATATTTTTACTACTTGATAAAAACGGCACACTTGCAGATTTTTCAAAAGTTATCGACCCAGTTGTTAGGGATTGTGTTTTCTTTAACTATCAATTTAATTATAGATTTAGTTAAATGAAATAATTTTTATTTGTGAATATTTTTTTAAAAGTAAAATTTTATTCTTAGTTAGCTTTAATTGAATTCAATTTAATTTTTTTGTTATTATAATTTGTTTTCTCTATGCTTGTAATTTTCTTCTTTTGTTTTTTATGCGAAGAACTTGAAATGCTGAAACTGTTTTAAAGCTTATCTCCCAACATCAAAAGGACTTTTTGTAGAAGAAGACAACAAAGACAAAGAATGAGACTGAGAGAGGTTGTGCCACCTACGCTTGTCATGGTAGCCAACAATTTTCATAGGCCTCTGAAACAACATGCAGCCCCAACTTTAGGGGATTGCGCTATGGGATTGTTAGGCTACCCATAACAGACCTCTTTAAAGATCATTGAGTATTCTGAATCAAATTTTGATGAATGCTAAGATCGAAGAAGATCTACGTCATTCGATGATTTTTTGTTGGTTGGTGGTGCAATTCTCTGACATAGTACTAAGAAAATTCTTGTAGTTTTCTCCACTAGCATGACCTGAGGCATGAAATAATGGTATTTGGTTGAGGAATCTTGTCACTGTTTATAATTTAAAATTTCGTAGATCATTTTTGTCAAGAGTTTATGTTGAAAATCATGATCATATTAATAGAAGATTGTTGGAAATAATGACATTAATGAGAGAACTAGTGTTGTTGTGAATTGAAAAAATAAAGAAGTTCGCACATAGGAGGGATATCATACACTAGTAGTGTATATAAGGTGGAGGTATGGATCTTGGGGTGTGCCCCAAGGGTACCTCAATTTTGTGAAGGAGGAAGAACGAATGCAAAGTTGACCATCACATGCGGGGGCCGCCGCCGTCCGGCCAGGCTTGGGCTTTAGCTGCCCCAGCTAAGTGGTGTATTACAATATTGAGAGTCTAATTCTAGAACAGTTTTCTACAGATCTAGTTTGCGACTCAACCCTAGTAATTTTTTGAGTTTCGGTGGCACAAAATTCTTATTGATGTTGTTTTTATCTCTTAATGAAATTGTTTTTATCTCTTATAGATTTTTTTTAAACATGTTTCTTATTGATGTTGGTTTTGGTTTACATGATATTCAAAAATTAGAAACATGCCAATTAGGAACAAGAAGTTCTTCATAACGCCAAAACAAACATTTTGACCTTTCAAAATTGTTATTGCTCTTTAGGTATTATGTTGCCATAAATATCATGATTGGCTAAAATAGAAATAAATAAATAAAGTTTAATTGAATTCTGATGCCACGTCAAAGAAACTAAGTTCAAGTCATCAATTGAATGTTAAAGAGACATACAATACGTCCATATTCTTAAGAGTAATTTTATCATGATTCTAGATTTAGAAAATGATTATTGCAATGTTAAAACTATTTAATTGTAGTACATATATAGAGCATGGTGTTTTTATAAATGATCATCAATTTTTTATTTCTGGCAATCAAAGTAGAAAAATGTCTAATTCTCTTCGTTATTTATGTTGTTATACTCTTCCTTTCCCAATTTTTTTTTTTGTAACCTATAGTTGACTTCTGAAGTGCCTGGCTACCACACATAATGTCCTAATGATTGTGGCATTGAGAAAATCCTAATTGTTCTTATAATTCACAAATTAATCGATAAATCTACTATCAATCTCCACCTATACTTCACACCCTCAAAACATAAGAAAATATGCTTTTTCTCCTTTTTTAACTATTTGAAAGATTTTTGAAATATAAATAAATTATTTACCTCTATCTTTGAAAATTTGGTTAAATTTAAAAGTTTCAAAATGTAACTTTTGAATAATTTTAAAATATTTCTAAAATTTGATTGAATATGAAATGCACATTTTCTAGAATTTTTAAAATTTTGAAATTTGGTTGAATATGAAAGTTTTGAAAAATTAGTTGAACACTAAATTTCGAAAACGCAATTTTTTTATAAGTTAATTTTTTTTTAAAAAAAATTTGGTAGAATATGAAATTTTTAAAATGCAATTTGGTAGAATATGAAATTTTGGTTGAATACCAAACTTTTAAAATTCAATTTTTTCATAAATTAAAAAAAAACGGATAGAATATGCGACTTTTGAAATGCTAATTATTTTTTCCTTCAAAATTTTAAAAAATTTCGAAAACTTTGTTGAACACCATACTTTCCAAAAAAAAATTCATCATCTCCCTTTCTGAATTCTATTCCAAAACCCATACATCTACCATAATTCTTGTAGTACTTGTTAACTTCATCTTCAATTATGAATCTCACCTCTATACTCTTCTTCTACATAAACAATTTTTGCATCTAAAGTACTATCATCACATTTTTTTTACATCACTTTCCTTTTCATCAGAAGATTTAAACATTTTTCTCACTAATGCAATAAAAAAAGTTTCAAATAGTTAAACTAATAAACTAAGCAAATCATTAAGTAAAATACTTTCTATATTATTTTATAGAAGAAAAAAAAAGCAATGTATACTGGTAAATTGTAAACTGAATTGCCATTGAAATACATACAGCCACAAAGTTAACAAATAGATACCAATGACAAGGGTACATGATTTTAGAGTAGTCATGTGATTGTGAATGAGTAAATTTTGAGACACTATGGTGATGGCCACAGTGGTGTCCCAAAACCATGCTACAAGTTTCACAGTCTAATGACAGTGGCAACAACAAACTCTTAAAAGCAATGTAGTGGTGGTGATGAGTCTTCCTCAGTTCTTGTATTTAAGCATTTTGTGATTAATTTTATTTAAAGTTTCATTTATTTTTATTAAATTTTATAGTTAATTTAATTAAGAAAAGGAATTTGAATATTCTTGGATCATTTTGGATGTTTTGCTTCTAACCCAATCTTATTAGACAAATTCTTGGTGTGAATTCTTCTTGTTTTGATGTTACAGGTCAATTAGATTGAGGAACCGACACACAAGAAATTATGGAGGGTTATGCTAACAAAAGGTGAATCTCGGATTATAAAATTTTCTTTCATTGAAGTTTGGAGCGAAATAGGAAGGAGTAATGGTGCAATGCAGTAGTCCATGCGTAGCAGTTCATTTGTTGGCACAACTCTCTGCCTCTAAACACTTCATAATGAGTTTCAAAAGCAGCAACACATTGCGCTAATGTCTGACACAATGCCCAGGCATACATTTCCAGATTCTATTTGAGTCAAAAACTATTTGTTTTATTAGGTTCCTGAATTGGATTCATTGGAGGAGGTAGATACACCATAGAGGAGACTTTATGAAACATTTAAGAGTAATTTTCTTCTTTGTCTACATTGTTTATCAAACATCACGAGTAACTAATTTATTCATTGATTGGAGATTAGATGATCCTCTTTGTATGTATGTATTTTTATTTTTATTTTTATTTTCTTATGCTATTTATGTAATTAAAACGAGTTTGATTATTTATATATTTTTGCGCTTAATGTTTTTATGTGCTTCATCACCATATAATTTAAACTAAGAATTATTTCATTTTTGGGTTTCATCACCATATAATTTAACATAAGAATTCAACGGAAACCAAAATATACGTTCATGTATCAATATTGTTATAGGAACATAGTATTAGTATATGTATGAGAAATTAGTTCACAAATCAACAAAAATGTCACCATGGGTTAAAATCCTATTGCTTAGTGGGACAATAGATTTTCCATTATGCTAGCCCACATTTCTTGATAAAACTCAAACAAAAATATATAATATATAACACATTTAATGTATAATTTTAATATATTTAATGAACACAGTGAAAAAACAAAAATGGTAGTTTAATTTTTTCTAAACACAATTTATAAAAATATTTCTAAATTACTCCTACCTCTGCCCCCTAAGAAAAAAGATTTGAATTTTATTTAATTTTTTTTATAAAAAATCCTTCTTTTTACAAAGTGGGGTAGTCACGAATCTCTAGGATTCCAATAAAGCTTTATAGCTCAGGCTTTAGTCCTTCCTCAAATTTGATTGCCTTCCACTTGTCTAGTGGGTTGTCCCTAAGATAGTGAGAGTACCTCGATAGAGCTTTAAACTTGGCTACATACTCTGCAACTGACATACCTTCTTGACGAAGATGAAGAAACTCTGTTTCCTTTTGAATGCGAACACTGTGGGGAAAATACTTTTCTAGGAATATCTCTTTAAACCTATTCCAAGTAATAGGAACTCCTTGTGTCAGTAGGCCTCCTCTAGCACAATTCCACCAATGCTCAGCATCAGACTCTAACATATAAACGGCAAGGTCCACTTTTTGACCATCATTGCACCGCATTATTCGAAAGATTTTCTCTAACTTCAGCAACCATTCTCTAGGATTCCAATAAAGCTTTATAGCTCAGGCTTTAGTCCTTCCTCAAATTTGATTGCCTTCCACTTGTCTAGTGGGTTGTCCCTAAGATAGTGAGAGTACCTCGATAGAGCTTTAAACTTGGCTACATACTCTGCAACTGACATACCTTCTTGACGAAGATGAAGAAACTCTGTTTCCTTTTGAATGCGAACACTGTGGGGAAAATACTTTTCTAGGAATATCTCTTTAAACCTATTCCAAGTAATAGGAACTCCTTGTGTCAGTAGGCCTCCTCTAGCACAATTCCACCAATGCTCAGCATCAGACTCTAACATATAAACGGCAAGGTCCACTTTTTGACCATCATTGCACCGCATTATTCGAAAGATTTTCTCTAACTTCAGCAACCATTCTTCTGCCTCAACTGGATCAGAACTCCCACGAAATGGTGGTGGATTGTTCTTTCGAAATTCAGAAATT
Source organism: Cicer chorassanicum (assembly GCA_037974735.1). NCBI lineage: Eukaryota > Viridiplantae > Streptophyta > Magnoliopsida > Fabales > Fabaceae > Cicer > Cicer chorassanicum. The sequence continues at coordinate 33,659,337 of JBBPBP010000002.1, forward strand.
CCTACAGACTGAGGGTCTACGGCTGCTGCCGCTGTGGTATTGGATCCTCTCAACTGACGAAGAGTCTCTGTTTGTTCTCGCATGGCTGTAGCCATCAAGTTGAGAGTCTCGGCAAGTGCGTCATTCGTTCCACGCCTATAACCCGACATAAATCTACAAACCAAGAATCAATTAGGAGTTGGCAACGCCTATCCAACCGAATAGCTTGCAAAATTTATGACCATAACAAACGATCCTATAAGCCCAAGTTTTGATTTTTTTTTTATAAAAATAAAGTAATGTAAACCCACACCGCAGTCCGATCTAGGTTCGAACTGGCTCTGATACGAAAAATGTAATGCCTAGTTATGTGTTATAACAAATGAGAGAATAACAAAAAAAAATTCATATTAAAAAAAAAATAGTTGTCCGAAGGAAATAATGTTATGAAATCTTTAAAATAAATCCTTACAACTGAAAATCTTTAATAATCAAAATATTCAAAATATTCAAAACTGGGCAATTGTATCTAATCCCGAAATAAAAGTACGATGTAGACACTATGTCTACTTATGCTTGATCTACTAACCTAATCTAAGAAAGTCACCCTTCTCAAAGAAGGTAGAACTTCTCAACTCTCGACGTCCCCGACGGTCTCGGTCTCTGAAAATAACACTTTAATGAGATACTAAATCACAGTGAATAATAAACACAATTTTAAAGCAAGTATTAACCTTAGCCAGCGCGGTAACGGGAAAAAAATCGATCATGGCACCCGCCTTCTTCAAAAAATATTCTTTTAGAAATATATATGATATAACTAAGATTTTTCTATAATAACCATTTACTTCTAATAATTAATAAAACTCATCAATTAAATTAACGATAATTCACATCTATAACAATCAAATAAATTCAATATACACATTTATTCCGCAGAAAATAAACCAATCAATTCATCTATATGTGGGGTACAAGACCCATCCATGTGGAGTTTAAACCTCATCTCTTTGTGAAGTTTAAAACTCATCTATATGTGGGGTACGAGACCCATCCGTGTGTAGTTTAAACCTCACTCTGTGAAGTTTAAAACTCATCAATATGTGAGGTACAAGACCCATCTTTAGCACACACAATCAAAGTAATTCATATTTTTAACAATCATATTCGTAAGATCATATTTATAATATAATATTTCATTTGAATATAATAACAACAATTATTCAGGAAAATATAATAAAACAATATTTTAAGAATATGTATTTACAATATGATATTTCATTTGAATATATAATAACAACAATCATTCAATAAAACATAATAAAACGATCTATTAAAGAATATATATATATA
>JBBPBP010000002.1:33660863-33674719 GCA_037974735.1 Cicer chorassanicum
AACAATCATTCAAGAAAATAGAATAAAACAATCTTTTAAAGAATATATATTTACATTATGATATTTTATTTGAATATATAATAACAACAATCATTCAATAAAATATATAAAACAATCGTTTCAAGAATATATATTCAAACAATCATAAAAACGGTAATTCAACAAACAATAGTAAATAAGTCGATTCATAATCTATTATTACAGTTCATAAAATCCCAATTTTGATAGAGTTAGATTATCAACAAAATATAATTTTATAAAAAATTACCCTTCAAAATATCTAACTCTTTTTTTCCATCCCAAATTCCCAAAATAATTGTAGCATGAAAGTTTAAAGGGTGTGATTACTCACCTTCAAGCCTTCTTTGATAAAAATGTCTGCTTTCTATTATCTGCTGTTAACCGCTATCGCCAGCAACTACGAAGTACTTCTATATTTTATTTTTATTTTTTAATTCAGAATACTCTTTCTTTTTTTTTCTTCTTCTAAGTATCTATATATTTATATACATATAATATAACTCAACCATGAATCCTAAAATTGCTCATAGTCCGTCCGCGGTTCCACTTATTGTGCATTTCGTTCCTTATCTTAACGGATTGCTTCGGTGTGCTATTAAACCTGAATTGTTCCCAGTGGGTCATCAATTATGCAACTAATCACCTATATTTACTGCCATCTAAGTAGATTGTTTGTTTTAGAGATAACGTCACTTATACAGCTTGCATAGTGAACTCATCTATTTACAATCCATCATAATTTATATAGGTGTCTTATTTAATTATTTATTTTTATTATTCAATCATTAACACTAACCCTCCTAAAATTAATATGATTTGTCCTTATAACAACATTATAAGCACATGACAACAAATATAATAATAATAATAATAATAATAATAATAATAATAATCTATAATTTCGATTATTATTATTACTTTTTAATTCTAAAATCGGAAATTTTAAAATTTCCTAATATTTTATTTTAGGATGTTACATTTTCTCTCCTACTTAAAGAAATTTCGTCCCCGAAATTAACGTCAGATCGAATAAAACCAAAATGAAGCAATTGGTGCAAACATAAGGAAGCTTATGTACCTGCATCCACAAGATTTGGGTAATGACGTATGACTTCTTCCTCTAGTTCCCAGGTAGCTTCTTCTGAGGTTAACCCTTCCCATACCACCTTTACTAACGGGATCACCTTATTCCTTAGAGTCTTGGTACTCTTGTCAATAATTCGAGTAGGTCTAGGTTTAAAAATTAAATTATCTTTCAATTGAACTGACTCAGGAGCTATCACGTGTGAATTATCCGACACATATGTTCGCAGTTGAGAAACATGCAATACGTCGTGAAGATTAGATAATTGTGGCGGAAGAGCCAATTGGTAAGCAACGAACCCGACTCTTTTTAGAATCTGGAAAGGACCCATGAAACGAGGGTTCAACTTTTTTACCTTCATTGACCTTCCTACCCCAGTCTTTGGAGTGACTCTCAAGAATACATGTGACCTTTCTTGAAATTCCAATGGTTTTCTTCTCCTGTCAGCATAACTCTTTTGCCTACTTTGCGTTGTACGAATCCTTTCCTTAATCATTTGAATTCTATTAGTGGTCTCTTGCACTAAATCAGGTCCTAACAAGGACTTCTCACCAACTTCACACCAACACAAAAGTGACCTACACTTCCTTCCATAAAGAGCCTCATATGGTGCCATACCTATGCTAGAGTGATAACTGTTGTTATATGAAAATTCCACTAGAGGTAAATACTTATCCCAACTCCCACCTTCATCTAGAACACAAGCTCTAAGCATATCCTCAAGAGTTTGAATAGTCCTTTTATGATTGACCATCTATCTGTGGATGGTAAGTTGTGCTAAAACTCAGTCTAGTACCAAAAGCTCTCTGAAAAGCTTTCCAAAATCTAGAAGTAAACCGTGGATCCCTATCTGATAGTATAGAGGTGGGTATACCGTGTAATTTTACTATGTCCTTAACGTAGAGGTCAGCTAGTCTATCTAAACTATAGGTTGCTTTAATTGGTAGAAAATGAGCTGATTTGGTCAATCGGTCAACTATCACCCAATTAACATCAAAACCCATACGCGTCTTAGGCAAACCCATCACAAAATCCATATATATCCTCTCCCATTTCCACTCAGGAATTTCTAAAGGTTGCAACAATCCTGAAGGCTTTTGATATTCAATCTTAACCTTTTGACACACCAGACACTTAGACACAAAGCTAGCTACATCACTTTTCATTCCTGGCCACCAGTACATTTTTCTCAAATCCTGATACATTTTAGTTATTCTTGGGTGTATCGTGAACTTACTCTTATGTGCTTCCTCTAAAATCTTATCTCTAAGACTCCCCTCCTTAGGAACAATGATCTTATCCTTAAACAACACTAAACCATCACCAGATAAGGTATAATCCTCCCTGCCCACTAGAGACTGCAATTCTTTATCTAAGAGTTGTTCTGTTTTTATTATCCCTTTCAAGTTACTACTAATTTCTAGCCTATTTAGATTCAAGCTTAAAGCATTAAGGGACACATCCAAATTCATGTCTCTAAACTCCTTTAATAGGCTTGTCTCTTGTACCATCATATAAGCTACATGTAAGGATTTTCTACTTAGAGCATCAGCCACTACATTCGCCTTCCCAGGGTGATATTTCAACTCAAAATTGTAGTCCTTAAGAAACTCCATCCACCTTCTTTGTCTCATATTTAATTCCTTTTGATCAAACAAATACTTAAGGCTCTTATGATCACTAAAAACCTCAAATTTCGCTCCATACAAGTAATGCCTCCAAATCTTAAGAGCAAAGACTACAACCGCTAATTCAAGATCATGGGTCGAATAATTCGCCTCGTGTGACCTAAGTTGTCTAGATGCGTATGCTACCACTTTTTGTTCTTGCATTAAAACACATCCCAAACCATTTTTAGAAGCGTCACAATAAACTACAAAATTCATGGATGGATCGGGTATAACTAAAACAGGTGCTAAAATTAATCTTCCCTTAAGCTCTTGGAAACTATCCTCACATTCTTTGTCCCACACAAATGTTTTCCCTTTTCTAGTCAACTTTGTGAGAGGTAAGGCTAAACTAGAAAACCCCTCTATAAACTTCCTATAGTAACCTGCCAATCCTAAGAAACTCCTTATTTCAGTCACTGATTTAGGTTGGGGCCAACTTAATACTGCATTTACCTTACTAGAATCAACTGTTACTCCTTTACTAGAGACGGTATGTCCTAAAAACTTCACCTCATTAAGCCAAAACTCACATTTCTCAGGTTTTGCATACAATTTATTATCTCTCAAAACTTGCAATACTATCCTCACGTGTTTCTCATGCTCGCCTAAGCTCTTAGAGTAGATTAGAATATCACCTATGAACACTACCACAAACTTATCTAAGAAAGGTCTAAAAATTCGATTCATATAATCCATAAAAATAGCAGGGGCATTGGTCACTCCAAAAAGCATCACTACATACTCATAATGTGCATATCTTGTCCTAAAAGTTGTTTTAGGAATATCTTCACTCTTGACTCTAATTTGATGGTACCCAGACCTCAAATCTATCTTAGAAAATACTGATGCTCCTCTCAACTGATCTAAGAGGTCATCTATCCTAGGCAAGGGATATTTATTCTTAATGGTAACTTGATTCAATTTTCTATAGTCTACACACAGTCTCATACTTCCATCTTTCTTCTTCACTAAAAGTACCGACGCTCCCACGGACACTAGGCCTAATGAATCCTTTTTCCAAAAAATCTTCCAATTGTTTCTTGAGTTCATCCAACTCTAGTGCTGACATCCTATAGGGTGCCATTCACACTGGACCACACCCTGGCACTAAATCAATGGAAAATTCTAATTCTCTATTCGGGGGTAAGCTAGAGACATCTTTAGGAAACACATCAGGAAATTCATCAACTACAGGCATCAAGGTTAAATTATCCTTAGCCTCTACCTTAGAAGAAAATAGGAGCATGTACCCCTGAGCTCCCTCAACTTAATACTTATGACAAGCTAAAGCAGACACGGAACATTTGGACGAATGAGGTGAATCAATAATCATAGGTTGAGGTGCAACAAGGATAGATTTATCAGAACAGGTTATAACTGCATGATTTGAAGACAACCAATCCATTCCTAGGATAATATCTAATCCAGACATAGGCAAACAAATCAAATCAATAGTATAAGGCACATTTTGATAAACAAGAGTAGAATTCAAGCATGCAGTGGAGGTAGTAAGATTTTTTTCAGCAGGGGTAGTAACACATAAATCAAAAGGTAGACAAGAAATAGTCAACTGTAAGGCTTTCGCAAAAGACAAGGATATAAAGGAATGTGTCGCTCTTGAATCAAACAATATGATAATCTCTTTATTCTTAATAAAACCCATACCTTTGATTAGACCATCCGATTCCTTCACCTCTTCTCCTTGGAGTGTATAGACTCTCCCTTGGTTTTTTGGTGTTGATTGAGACTGCCCCTCACTCTGGCAACATCTAGCATAATGTCTAACCTTTCCACACTTAAGACATGTAATTCGTGCAGCAGGACATGACTGGTCTCCATGATTGAATCCACACTTTTCACATCCCTTATTCTTACTAATCGAAGCTTGTCCTTGCTTGTCCTTCGAAATCGTAGGTACAGGGAGTAGATTCTTCTGAAATTTATTGTCCTTATTGTGGAACCTTTTTCCAGCAGAGTTAAACTTCTCCATCGGTTTTTCAGCTTCCAGCGCTTGCATCTTTTGCTCAGACTCCCTAGACTTGTTTACCAAAGTGGGGTAGTCACGAATCTCTAGGATTCCAATAAAGCTTTGTAGCTCAGGCTTTAGTCCTTCCTCAAATTTGATTGCCTTCCACTCGTCTTGTGGGTTGTCCCTAAGATAGCGAGAGTACCTCAATAGAGCTTTAAACTTGGCTACATACTCTGCAACTGACATACCTTCTTGACAAAGATGAAGAAACTCTGTTTCCTTTTGAATGCGAACACTGTGAGGAAAATACTTTTCTAGGAATATCTCTTTAAACCTATCCCAAGTACTAGGAACTCCTTGTGTCAGTAGGCCTCCTCTAGCACAATTCCACCAATGCTCAGCATCAGACTCTAACATATAAACGGCAAGGTCCACTTTTTGACCATCATTGCACCGCATTATTCGAAAGATTTTCTCTAACTTCAGCAATCATTATTCTGCCTCAACTGGATCAGAACTCCCACGAAATGGTGGTGGATTGTTCTTTTGAAATTCAGAAATTCCTACATACTGAGGGTCTACGGCTGCTGCCGTTGTGGTATTGGATCCTCTCAACTGACGAAGAGTCTCTGTTTGTTCTCGCATGGCTGCAGATATCAAGTTGAGAGCCTCGGCAAGTGCGTCATTCGTTCCACGCCTATTACCTGCCATAAGTCTGCAAACCAAGAATCATTTAAGAGTTGGCAACGCCTATCCAACCGAATACAAAATTTATGAACATAACAAACGATCCTATAAGCCCAAGTTTTGATTTTTTTTTTTTTTATAAAAATAAAGTAATGTAAACCCACACCGCAGTCCGATCTTGGTTCGAACTGGCTCTGATACCAAAAATGTAACGCCTAGTTACGTGTTATAACAATTGAGATAATAACAAAAAAAATTTCATATTAAAAAAAAAAAGTTGTCCAAAGGAAATAATGTTATGAAATCTTTAAAATAAATCCTTACAACTGAAAATCTTTAATAATCAAAATATTCAAAAATTCAAAATATTCAAAATTGGGCAATTGTATCTAATCCCAAAATAAAAGTACGATGTAGACACTATGTCTACTTATTCTTGATCTACTAACCTAATCTAAGGAAGTCACCCTTCTCAAAGGAGGTAGAACTTCTTAACTCTCGACGTCCCCGACGGTCTCGGTCTCTGAAAATAACACTAATGAGATACTAAATCCCAGTGAATACTACACACAATTTTAAAGCAAGTATTATCCTCAGCCGGCGCGGTAACCAGAAAAAAATCGATCATGACACCCGCCTTCTTTCAAAAATACTCTTTTAGAAATATATATGATATAACTAAGATTTTTCTTTAATAACCATTTACTTCCAATAATTAATAAAACTCATCAATTAAATTAACGATAATTCACATCTATAATAATCAAATAAATCCAATATACCCAAGGATGTCTCATCGTTATATGGAGATATACTACTTCCGTGAAGTGAGTATTATCTCATCACGTGGAGCACCAGCTCATCCAGTGTGGGGTACAAGACCCATCCGTGTGGAGTTTAAATCTCATCTCTTTGTGAAGTTTAAAACTCATGCGGTACAAGACCCATCCATGTGGAGTTTAAACCTCATCTCTATGTAAAGTTTAAAACTCATCTATATGTGGGGTACGAGACCCATCCGTGTGTAGTTTAAACCTCATCTCTTTGTGATAACAACAATCATTCAAGAAAATAGAATAAAACAATCTTTTAAAGAATATATATTTACATTATGATATTTTATTTGAATATATAATAACAACAATCATTCAATAAAATATATAAAACAATCGTTTCAAGAATATATATTTAAACAATCATAAAAACGGTAATTCAACAAACAATAATAAATAAGTCGATTCAAAATCTATTATTACAGTTCATAAAATTCCAATTTTGATAGAGTTAGATTATCAACAAAATATAATTTTATAAGAAATTACCATTCAAAATATCTAACTCTCTTTTTCCATCCCAAATTCCCAAAATAAATGTAGCATGAAAGTTTAAAGGGTGTGATTACTCACCTTGAAACCTTCTTTGATAAAAATGTCAGCTTTCTATTATCCGCTATCGCCAAAGATGTCTGCTTTCTATTATCCGCTATTAACCGCTATCGCCAGCAACTACGAAGTACTTATATATATTTTATTTTTATTTTTTTAATTTCAGAATACTCTTTCTTTTTCTTTTTTTTTTCTTTTTTTTTCTTCTTCTAAGTATCTATATATTTATATACATATAATATAACTCAACCATGAATCCTAAAATTGCTCATAGTCTGTCCGCGGTTCCACGTATTGTGCATTTCGTTCCTTATCTTAAAGGATTGCTTCGGTGTGCTATTAAACCTGAATTGTTCCTAGTGGGTCATCAATTATGCAACTAATCACCTATATTTACTCCCATCTAAGTAGATTGTTTGTTTTAAAGATAACGTCACTTACACACCTTGCATAGTGAACTCATCTATTTACAATCCATCATAATTTATATAGGTGTCTTATTTAATTATTTATTTTTATTATTCAATCATTAACACTAACCCTCCTAAAATTAATATGATTTGTCCTTATAACAACATTATAAACACATGACAACAAATATAATAATAATAATAATAATAATAATAATAATAATAATAATAATAATAATAATAATAATAAAAATAATAACAACAATAATCTATAATTTCGATTATTATTATTTATTTATTTTAATTCTAAAATCGGAAATTTTAAAATTTGCTAATATTTGATTTTAGGATGTTACAATTAATGCATGGATATATTAAAGAACATTAAAATTTTCAGAGCCAACAACTAGATATAAAAAAAAGTACATAAACTTAATAACTTTTTAATTAATTCATATATCCTTAGGATTTTAAGCCTTTGGATTCTTGTTCTTCATAGGATGTTAAGTCCAATGAAACAATCCATGTTTCTCAAGGATGTTAATCCTTTCAAAACTAGGGCGAATTTCAAGTAACTATAAAACAATGATGCATTGAGAAAAACTAAATTTCAAATATGGTAAGCAAAATGTATGCATTCAAACACACAAACACATTGATAAAATTGAATTGTTACTCATTGAATGTAGTTAAAAGAGTTATAGAGTTAAAAATAATAATAAGTGCAAGTAAAAACAAGGGGATCATGTGGGTTAGGGCCGGATAATTTTGAAAGAATAAAGGATGATTGAGCTAAAGTTTCAACAAAAGCCTCGGTCTTAGCCTCTAGTTTTTCAAATTCTTCCTTTGTGAAAAACTGTGTAGATTGAACAAGTGCACGAGGAATCACATTCTAGAAGATCGAATCATAAGCAAATGTAGTATCTCTAGTTGTTCCTTCAACTGTTGCATTTAGCAATCTTATATTATGTGCTTTTTGGGCTTTCTTAAAACGAAGAACCCAAAGGTAGAGGGTCTTTGTAGTATTTTAAAAAGAAATAGTATTTTTCTGTGCCAAGTGTTTCCCATACTACATGTTGTCTCTATTGGAAACGAAGATCAATCTTCGTTTCAGTATAAGCAACTGAAGATCAATCTTCGTTTCTGTTTGGTGTAATTCAAGTATATGTTAGTTAGTTAGTTAACTAGAGTACTGTTAGAATAAGCCATATATAAATAACTCATTCCATTCAATCAATAAACAAGTCCTACAATCATATTCCATATTGATTCTATCTTCTTGCACTTGAGTTAAGAATAGCTTGAAAGCTAACAAATGGTATCAGGAGCTTGGTTGCGAAAAACCAAATCAGAGTGATCAACACGAGTGAGGTATGAGGATCAAACACGAGTGTAGTGAAGATGAGTAACAATGGAAATTATCCAGCCCATATGCCACATTTTGATGGAAAAGATTGGGATAGATGGAGAGTGCAAATTCGTGCATTGATTGGATTTCAAGAAGTGTTGGAAATTATAGAGAAAGGTTTTGAAGAACTGGGGGTTAATCCAACAGAAGAACAGAGATCAAGATTCAAAGAAAACAAGAAGAAAGATTGCAAAGCCACCTACATTCTTCATCAATGTCTTGACACGGCTAACTTTGACAAGATATCTGATGCAAGAAGTGCAAAAGAAGCGTGGGACATTCTTGAGAAGTGTTATTCTGGAGGAACCAAGGTCAAGAAAGTGAAATTGCAGACCTTACAGAAACAGTTCGAATTGCTGCAGATGGATGAGCATGAGAAGGTTGCAGATTTGATTTCAAGATTGAGGAGTATCACAAATCAAATGGCTAGTTGTGGTGAGAAGCTTACTGAACAGAAATTATGTGAAAAGATATTGAGATCTTTGCATCCCAGGTTCGATTATGTTGTGTGTGCGATTGAAGAATCCAAAGACATCTCCACATTAAGTCTTGAAGAGTTGCAGGGAACTCTAGAAGCAAGGGAGTTAAGAATGGATGAAAGGACTGGAAGTGATTCTAGAAATCAGGCATTGGTAGTGTATGCCAACAAGAAAAAGAAATGGAAAAAGAATAAGTTCAAGGAATCTGATGATGATTCAGAATCTTCATCAGAAAGAAGCAATACAAGTGGTAAATCAAAAAGAAATTCAAGAAACTTTGATAAGAAGAATGTGCAATGTTACAAATGTGAGAAGTTTGGACATTTTGCTCGAGAATGTTGGGCTGGCAAAGGAGGAAAACAGAAGAAGAAAGAAGAAGGTGAAGCCTACGCTGCCCAAAAAAATTCAGATTCAGATTCGGATGTAGTCTTGATGATGGCTACTACAAACGGAGATCAATCTTCGTTTTCAGAATATTCTTCATCTCAGTTCTGGTTTCCTAATACCAGTTGTTGTAATCAGATGACAAGCCAGAGGGAATGGCTGGTTAATATTGATACATCCAGAAGGAGCAAGATCAGCTTTGTTGATGATAGAACTTTAGAAGTTGAGGGAGCTAGCAGCATAGTGATCAAAAGAAGAAATGGCAAAACAACAGAAAGTGAGGGAGAGGATGTGCTGTTGGTTGAACCAGAAGATGATGGTTCAGAGAAAGTTAATGATGTGGAGGTTGCACATGATCTAGAAAGTAATGCAGAGGGAGTGTTGCAAGCTGAATCAAAAGAGGAACGTTCAGAATTGCAGAACCAGTTGAATGCAGCTCAAGAAGATCTAAAGAAAGCAAATGAACAGATTCTCCAGGCTGAAAAGGAGAAGGTAAAAGCTATTGATGAGTTGAAAGAAGCACAAAGAGTGGCTGAGGAAGCAAATGAGAAACTCAGGGAAGCATTGGTGGCTTAAAAGCTGGCTAAGGAGGAATCTGAGAATGAAAGGTTCCGAGTTGTTGAATATGAACAGGCTGGAATTGAAACTGTGCAGAAGGAAGAAGAATGGCAGAAAGAGCTTGGAAATGTGAGGAACAAGAAAGCAGCTCATATGGTTGATAGTAATAACCAAGTTGGACACTTTCAAAAGGTGCTTACATCTATTGGAATTTTCTGCATTTATTCAATTGTTATTGGAATTCTTGTTGAGATACAACATAAAAGGTATAGAGATGGAATTGACAATCTGTTGGTGCTTTTGATTGGTGGAATTTCAATTGCATTGCCAATTGTTTTGTCTGTTACAGTGGCTATTGGTTCTCACAGGTTATCACATCAAGGTGCAATGACAAAAGGAATTATAGCTATTGAAGAAATAACTTGTGATGCCAAGAAGCCAGCATTGAATCATGCTAATGATGCAACTAAAGTTGTCGAGGTTCATGTCAAAGCAGAAGTTTATGCAGCTGAATTGGAGCAGTTGAAGGCCTTGCTAAATTCAAACTTAAAAACTGAAGCTAGTGATAGTGAGCGTATATTGAAATTGAAAACAGAGATAAAACAGCTTGAATTTGAGGTTGTCCCTGTTAAAGCTGAAATAGTGAAGTTAAAATCTACATTGGATGTTGCTGAGGTAAAGCATCATGATGAGTATATCCAAAGTACAATGAATATTAGAAATGTTTTGAACAAGTTGGAAGGAAAAATGAGAGCAAATCTTTGAAGTTCTTGGAGGATATGTGGAACCCTTTATCATGGGTCATGGAAGGTGCTGCATTAATGGCAATGGCTTTGGCCAATGGAAGTAGAAGACCTCCTGATTGAAGAAACTTGAATTAAGGGGAAGTGTTGAAAACGAAGATCAATCTTCGTTTCAGTATAAGCAACTGAAGATCAATCTTCGTTTCTGTTTTGTGTAATTCAAGTTTATGTTAGTTGTAATAACTAACTAACTAACTTCTCAGTTAGTTAGTTAGTTAACTAGAGTACTGTTAGAATAAGCCATGTATAAATAACTCATTCCATTCAATCAATAAACAAGTCCTACAATCATATTCCATATTGATTCTATCTTCTTGCACTTGAGTTAAGAATAGCTTGAAAGCTAACAGTCTCTGATCCAATCTGCTACAAAAGTAAGACATTCATCCCACAAGGTTGAAACATCACTAGGATACAGACTACTTGAGTTATTATTCATAATCCTATTAACTTTGATAATAAATGAAGTAATAAGCTCATACAAGCTAGGAAAACAGAGGGTAAGGATGATATGAAAGGATATAGATAGAAGGTATAAGAGAGGTGGAGTTAGGTTTAGGGGTAGAGGGAGAAGGAAAAGGTGGTTGGGGAATAACAGATGTATCATCAAAAAATGATTTAGAGTTTAGATTTTTAATAACCTCAATTGCTATTTCAGAAGCAATGTGAAATGGCTCAACACAAATGAGTGAGCTTAGGTTAAAAATAGGCGAGGCGTGTAAGGGTGAATTAGGTTGGGGGTTAGAAGTTTCAGAGTTAGGTTGGGGTGGTACTTTTATGGCTAGGTTTTGTGTGTTTTTTGGGAATTTAGTGTTTATGGGATAGGGGTTTCTCAAGCATCTTTTATCTTGAATTCTAGTTTCTAACTCTTCTAAGAATTCTTCACACGAGCTTTCAAATGAGTTAAAGTCAGATTCAGATAAAACATTCACAGTTACAGTCTCAACTTTCGAAGATGGAATATGTTGACTTGAGTTTTTAGCAGAGATTGTGTTTGTCAGTTCAGAAGTTACAGATGGTTCAGTTTGCATACGTTCAAATGATTTTTTAGATGATGCAACGTTAGCATTTGCAAATGATTCAATAATGGTGGTTTCATCTTATTCAATTAGGTTTTCAGTTTAGGTGTTAACAGAGGATAAGGTTTAGATTACACAACTTTTAGAAATAGTTGTGGATGAATTTAAAATTACATTATTATCATTATTAATATAATAAGTAATAGTATCAAAAGCAAAAGATACCTTTCGTTTCCTTTTTAGACGAGGGCATTACTCTTCATCATTGGTTTCTTCTTCCTATTCTTGTTCAACATCTTCCAGAGAAGCCTTTCCTTTTTCTTCCTCTTATTTTCATATTCTGGAGCAACCTTAGGGAGAGGGAAATATAAAAGGAATATCAGGCTTTTGCTTCCTCTTCAAGGATTGGAGGATAAAAGCCTACAACAGGAATTGGAGATTCTCTAGTACCACTTGTTGGATAAACGTGCTTCTTCCCTGTGCCTTCAACAACAGGTTCAATGCAATCTTGTATAGGTATTTGAACCCGAGTATCCGAGAAAGAGCGAAATATTTGATGGAAGAATAGGGAATCCTCGACAATCTTCATTTTGATTACATCGTTTATATAAAACAATGGTGCATGCGGAAACTACTAGTTCATCCCTTGTTGAACCACATACCTCTTCTAGAGTTTGGATTATTGGAGTTCTTTATAGAAATGCAGAAATCAGCTTTGCATAACAAACAATTTTGATTTTTCCTGATTTGGGGTTGTTAACACAACTTTTGATGTGTTCCAAAATGAAATTGGTTAAATTTACCTTCTTTTGTTGAATACTGTTCCACTTGATGCACTTGTGCTCATTTCCCCCATGGTCTACAAAGCCGCCCCCTAGCACAATGAAACCATTCACTACTTTGAACAAACCCTATAGTTAGATTTTAACTGAACAAACTTTTCATTTACAATATGATCTTCATACAATTCTTTGTCTATTTTTGTCAAACCCACTTTTCTTTCACATGCACTCAAAAATCCAATTCCTTCATCCAAACATCTTGTTACAAAGAAAATGGAGGGACAAGTCATTTTAATCTATGTTCCCTACACTGTGCTTGTCACTTCATCGTCCTTGAGGGCTTCTACAACTCTCCGAAACTCTTTTATCAAAACACCATTAATTTTTAGATTGTCCAGAGTGAAGTATTGTCTCACATAATTCATATATGAGGTAGAATCCGTTTTCAACAAGATTACAAAAATCAACCATGCGTTCTCCTAGAGTATCGAGTTGATCAGTGTTGCAAGACATGGATGGTTTTGTACTAGAAGCCATTGTTGTGCAAAACAGGGTTTTGGAAAGAGAATGAAGTTCTTAGGATTCAAACATGTAGTGAGAATACGTGAAGGTAATGTGTTCTTAGGAGTGTTGAAGTTTTTGTCTAAACAGTTAAATTACTAAATCTATTATATATATATTTAAAACAGACTCGAGACTCCGCTGCCACCTCATCCTATTTCTCCACGTATGCGAAACTAAAAAGCTGACGTGTACATCTCCTTTTCCTATTCACTTTCTAAATACATTTTCCCCATATTTTGTGGAAGTATTCATGTGCCATAAGTTACAAATTACAATAAAATAAATATCAATTATTTGACACTTATTGTTTCTCCAAATAGAGAGATATAATTTAGAAGTAGGCCAACAATTTGTTTTTCTATTTTTTATTATTATACCATTCCTGATATGGACTTAGAGAAAAATTTATGTATTTTCTGAAATATTGATATTGTTATGTATATTTTTAACTTTTTCAAGTAGTAAATTGTTTTTTTTGTACAACCCAACTAATTTTTTCTAAGGACATAATCATGAAATCTTATTATTTTGATAAAATAAATATAAAAAGTAACCAAATTAAATAAGTAAATGTTCATACATTTTCCCCATATTTTGTGGAACTATTCATGTGCCATAATTTACCAATTACAA
>JBBPBP010000002.1:33674837-33688509 GCA_037974735.1 Cicer chorassanicum
TATTGTTTCTCCATTATTATTGATAACGATTATTCCTCCATAAATATCTTCAAATTGATTATTATATAGTATCTGAAGAAAAAAAAATCTTTTAATGAAATTTATAATATCTAATAATTAGGCCAAAATTAATATTTGAAATCAAATAGAGAGATATAATTTAGAATTAGGCCAACAATTTGTTTTTCTATTTTTTCTTATTATACCATTACTGATATGGACTTGGAGAAAAATTTATATATTTTCTAAAATATTGATATTATTATGTATATTCTTAACTTTTTTCATGTAGTAAATTGTTTTTTTTTGTACAACCCAAACATTTTTTTCTAAGGACAAAATCGTGAAATCTTACTATTTTGATAAAATAATACGTTGAAGTGTATAAAAAGTAGAAATCGTGAAATCCGGTGTAAATCAAATTAAATAAGTAAATATTGATACACAATATTTTAATAAATGTTACCAATATAATTGATAAAATGTTCAAACACTTTTAAATATTTATTTAGACATTAAAAATAGTCGATATACAACTTTTGTATTTTTTTATTATTATTGTGTCGTCACATATATTTACCAAAACAAATAACAATTAGTCAATCTAATAAAAAAATTTGTGTTTTGTTTCTCTTATTAGTTATCAATGCATATATTTACCATGAGCATTATTTCGAATTTTTTTTAATATGTGTAGGAAAAAAATGTTAAAATTTTAAAAATTCCTATGTAACTTATATACTTTAATAAAAATAGAGTTTACGATTATCACCTTATAAAAAATTTAAAATTAAACCCGCGCAAAGCACAGGTCATATTCTAGTTTTATATAAAATTAAGAAAATTAATTTAAAAAATGTACAAAGGGATAACATTAATCAATCTGCAGTCCTTGAACCACACCCAAATCATTTTACTTCAACTCACCAGGTTAGAGAAATTACACTCTTTAAAATATTAACAATCACATACATCACTTAAAATGATTTTTTTTTAGATATAGAGGCAAATTGTGTAACAAAACTCTAAATGCAAAAAGGGAGATTTTTTATTTATTTCAAACAAGATCATCTTAAAATATTTATTTACTTTAAAATCAAATAATAGTTTTATTAAATATATTTTCTCAAAAATAATAACCCTGAGTAGTCACTATTACAGAAATCTATCTAATAAATACATTAAGATTAAGTTTATAAAATAAGGCTCTTGGCCCTTTTACTGTCGAAGGACACACCCTAACTGATCATAACTTTGGTACTTGAGAAAAACTCTCCCAACAAATCTAACACTGGTACAAAAGAATCTCGGAGCCTCTAAGGACACATCAACTAAGGGGAGTCGTATAGCTCAAACAAAGTAACAATAAGGGTCACCAATCCAAAAATAAAATATATACAAGTACATGTCAATTAAAATATATAATATAAAAAAATTGTACATGTATCAAATAAATGACATAAAAATGCATACACATATATAGTTTACTAACATATCAATGATTAAAATTATTAAATAACAACACTAATAAATAAAATTTAACAAGGGAAACAATTAACTAAAACAAGCATGTAGAAAATAGTTAGAAAATAAAATTAGAAAGTATCAAAAGAGTGTGATCTTACATCCTACCCACCTAAAATAGTTTCGATCTCAAAACTAACATCAAGAAATTAATTATGGATATGGTTCATTCATCTTATCCATAATAGGGCAATCATTTCAAAGTTTTCTTCGAACTTAATATCTACAATATCATCCTATGAGATCTTTCTTACACACAACAAAAATTCAAATTTAATTCTAGTTTGAAAATTCGTTTGAGCATAAAAAATCTCTAACAAATTCCAATCAATAATTATAATCCATCTTTAGTCTCATGGCTCCTGTAGAACGAGAAACACAAGAAAAAGGGAGAGAGGGGGTTGAATTGTGTTACAAATTAAAAACCATTTTTACTTAGATTAAAACAAAATGATGAAAACAGAACAGATAAACAGAAACACGATATTCAATTTATTTTGGTTCACCACCAACACAGTAGCAACATTCAGTTCCTTCAACCTGAAGAATTTAATCCACTAATTCACCAACTGAATCACAGATCCACTGAACACCTACCGGTCAATCTGAATGTGTTCAAGTCTTCACAACCTCCTAGCTTAGTACAATCAAGCTATTGAGGAATGCAACAACTACTGGGCTAGGTTACAAAAAACGAAAGGTTTAAGGGTTTCTGAATAACTCTCACAAGAGGGTGTTTATAAAGTTATATTCTTAGAAACCATTTTTCAACACTTAGACAAAGCAAAATATTAAGAGCAAGAGTGCATAGATTGTTGTGATGTGCTTATAGTAGTATGTTGTTGTGTGTTCTTTAATGAGGGTTGCACGTCCTTTTATAGAGAACTTTAGAGTTTTTGGTTGTTGTCGTGATTGCTTGAAATCGTCATGTATCATGAAGTTTTGTATCAAATCATCAGATATTGATTCACTATGAAATATTTTCCAAAAATATTCTAGTAATTGATTATTGGTATCTAGATACGGAGATCGAATGAGCAGAGGATATCATGATTGGAGTATGTCACATAGACCTTGAAACAAATAACAAATTAAGGTTGTTGAGCATATGAGGCACAAATTTGTCTTCTTTAGAGCGTCTACTATTTATGACAATGTTGACTTTCTAGAGGATTGACAATCCAGAATGTTGACTTTCTATTAGAATCAAACTATCAGATGCTTTACACGATTATTAGTGGCAGACAATCACTTGCTTATTGCTCTTATTAGAGGCAGAATAATCAGAGCATTGCTTGCATTAACATAATCACCACAGGCACATTCCAAATCGTGTCATCAGACTTTGAATACGAATTTTAAAGCGGAGTCTTGGTTTTCCTTTAACTTGGTTCAAAAATCAGAGGATGCAACGTAAAGTCATGTAAAATAAACTTGATATGGGAACTGCACACTTAAAGAAAGCATTAGTGCTTTAAATTGTTCTTACAAAATAATTTTGTTATCATCAAAACAAGTAGGAGTCATAGTTCTTCAAATCAATTTGGTTCTAACAGCTTCAAACTTGAATCGACGTGATTTACTAATTAAAACTTTACTTCATTTCCATTATAGCATCACTTACTAACATACTAAACTCGTAAACATGAATTGCTCCTTAATTTAGTACGAGGAGTCAAAGGAAATGATTTTTTCTTTAATGGACTCGAATTAGCGTGTGAAAATATTGAAATAAGGTAAGAGAGATAATTTGAATTCATGTGTATATTATAAAGTGACACGAATGGAAAAATCGTTTGTCCCAACGATTCATCCGGGATTTGCTACGTATTGATGTAGCCCTTTGAGCGATAAATTATTTAATGTAAAAATTTGGGAATTGTTAGATTGAAAAGTGGAATAGAAATATTTATAAGGTGTTGATTTATTTATTTTTCTATGAATATCTAGTATTTGATGAAATAGTATATTGAGGCTGCCCATAGTTGATGAAATAGTGGTGATACGAATTTGTGCTAAAGGTGGTGTTTTTAATGGAGAAACCTAGGTCAACGTGGGGAAAAACTAGATGTTAGAGGTCTTTGTCGTGGAAATTAACTTGTTATCATGTAGGTTGGACCTGACAAGCCTGATGTGTTACAACCAAGTTGGTTTGAAGAACTATGGCCCTTACGTGTTTTGAAGATAACACTATTTTGTGGGAACAATTTAAAGCACTGATGTTTTGTTTTAGTGTATTGTCTTCAGAGTAAGTTATTCGTTGAGTTCCTGCTACATCCTCTAACGTTTTATCTAAGTTAAAGGAACACCAATAATCTGCTTTTGATTTCCGTACTCTAAGTCTGGTGAACACACTATGAAACGCGCCTCTGGTGATTTTGCTATTGCAAGCAATGCTTTGATTAGTTTGGCTTTGACGACTACAACAAGCTTCTGACTATTCAGCCTCTAATAAGTGTGACAAGTAAGTTATCGTCTGCCTTTGATTAAATGTGCCAAACATTTGATTGTTTGACTCTAATAATAGTTAACCCTATGATAAGTCAACACTCTGACAATATTCAACTCTCCAAAGAAGACAAAGCTTTTGCACATCCTCTAATAAACACCCTGAAGATCTATGTGACATTATCTAATCACAATATCATTTGCTTCTTCTGTCTAATGGCGAATCAATCTCAAAAAGATTTGATACGAAACTCCATGATTCATGTTGATTTCTTACAATCAGAACAACAACCTAAAACCCAGAAAATCTATTTAAAAAAAAAAGAATGTAAAACCCTCATTGTAAAGGACAAGCAACAACATACCACAATAAGCATTTTATTGTTGTCTTAGCACTCTTGCTCTTTACCTTTTATCTTGTCTAAGTGCTGAGAAATTTCTTTTTGAAAATACAACATTGCGAACACCCTTTTGTGAGAGTTATTTAGAAAACTCTTAAAACCTTTCTTTTGTAACCTAGCCCAATAGTGACTGCATCCCTCAATAACTTGACTGTACTAAGGTAGAAGGTTGAGAAGATTTGAACACAATAAGTTTGACTAGTAGGTGTTGAGTGGAAGTGTAATTCAGTTGGTGAATTAGTGGATTAAATCTTTCAAGTTGAAGGGACTGGACGTAGCTACCAAGTTGGTGGTGAACTAGGATAAAATTGTTTATGCTGCTCTATTTTTTTTAAACATTCTCTGTTAAAACCATTTTTTAATAAATACAATTCAAACCCCCCATTTATTCTGTTTCTCGTTCTACATGAAGATATTTGATCCGCGGTCGTACATGGTCTAAATAAATTAAGGAAAGAGTAATATGGTAAACAAATTAGTTAAATCTTGGTCTTCTTACAAGGATATCAAATATAACGATAACAAAAATTAATAACTTATAACAAAATAAATAAAAAAGGAGTTTTTTAGTTTGAAAACAGATTGAGCAATTATAGAGAATTATCAATTAATCGAAACAATCAATCCATTGGTTTTAGGAGGTTTTCGTCGGGGCTCTATCACATGTTAAAAATAACCATATGTTCTATGTTTATATTCTTGTTTCATCATAAAACTAAACAAGCAAGCCTAATTTAATTTTACCTGAATTTTCACTAGATTTAGCATCACAATGTTCGATTAATCATGGTAGCCAACAAGCGTCACAAAAAAACGTTTAATGTTATAATCGAATTCAACCAAATTCATAACTAAGCGTTGTAGATTATGTCAATTTCTATTCGAACAAAACCAAAACAAGCACTCAATCTATTTTGAATAATCTCAATCAAAGGTATAAATCGAAATCAGTACGATTAAGCATGAAAACATAATTTGAATTCATACATAAAGGACATGCATCAATGAGAAATTTAATGAAAATATATAAAAATATAAAACTAAATTGCATTAAGAATCGAACCTCAAGAGTCTAACAAAGTATCTTGAACCAATGGATTGATCAATAGTTTTAGTCTTCGATGGATTGTTAGAGCCCAAACATAATTCTAAGGTGTGTAAAACCTGACAAAAGGTGCCTCTAAAGGCTTTCATGTAATTATTTATAATAACATAAATTAACCTAAAAAGCTTTGCCTGAAATCTGAACCAAAGTGGACTCCAATGATGATTAACAACCCAATAGTAACTAATCACATGAAAAAGTGATCCAAAATCTAAAATCAAATCACCAACTTCAGTAATCAGCTTTTTTTGCAATCAAGACAACTGAACTAAACTTTGTGTCCAACATAAAAATTGTAACTGTGCTTCTTAGATTTCCTACGCATCCTAGATCACCTCAATCGAACAACCACAACCCAAGTTATGCTCTGTAGATTGAGGAAGTGTCAAAAGGCTTATAAAAGTCGAAAATTACTTAAGATAATGAGTAAAGCCCAATTATGACATAAAGATGGTAAACATGATAAAAATCCAAAGTGGACTCCAATGATGATTAACAACCCAATAGTAACTAATCACATGAAAAAGTGATCCAAAATCTAAAATAAAATCACCAACTTCAGTAATCAGCTTTTTTTGCCATCAAGACATCTGAACTAAACTTTGTGTCCAACATAAAAATTGTAACTGTGCTTCTTAGATTTCCTACGCATCCTAGATCACCTCAATCGAACAACCACAACCCAAGTTATGGTCTGTAGATTGAGGAAGTGTCAAAAGGCTTATAAAAATCAAAAATTACTTAAGATAATGAGTAAAGCCCAATTATGACATAAAGATGGTAAACATGGTAAAAAGTAACTATTATACAAAATAAACATTGAAAACCAAAAATTACAGACTATAAAAAGTATATTAAAATATGTTTATCAAATTCCCCCACACTTAAGCTTTTACACTTCGAGCAAAACTTAAGGTTAGGAAAATAAAGACAAATTAAAAAGGAAATAAATAAAGCAATAGAGCAATTTCAATGAACCTTAGGAATGTAAAGTGGCAATTAAAATTACCATCGTAGGCTTCAACGGTCATGACAATCATGGAGAATATCTTATCACATTTAGAGCAAATAAGAGGCAAGATTGGGCCAAATAATTGTTTTCATTGTTTTCACTTAAAACATAATGTAGATAATCCTTTGAAAGTAAGTAAAGCTCCTTTATCCCTTAAGATTGGGCCAAATCATTGTTTTCACTTTTAGGCTTGTAATAAGCTATATAACAAACAGTGGAATAAATAGGCTCAAAGGGGATTAACAAAGGGATAATTGCAGGGTAGGCTTATTTGGCCAGTAGCTTGATAAGAAAACAAATGCCTAGATGATTTCAACACATCCATGTGAACAAGATAGGAAGAGTCAAATCCAATTCTAGAGTAACTAATAATCATTAGTGAAATCACACAGGAAAGAAAGAGAATGAAAAAGTGTGTTTCATCTATTATAAGGCTCAAATCTCACCAATGATAATAACCTATTACCGATGATGCTCAATTCAAAACCAACTTATTATACCTAGAATGCAAGCATGTTACCCATATCATGCCAAAAATAATTAAATAACGCAACACTTATGCACACTAGGAAGTTCATTTAATAAGAAATTAAATAAAAAAAGAATAAAGGTTTTCCCTCCACAAAACAAAGATTCTCCCTCCATACTTAAATCACACATTTTCCGCATTGAAAGCGACATGTATAAAATAAAAGTAAGGAAAGAAAACCTCCCTAATCAAGGTGGGAAACATCAAGATAGGCAGACTTTTCCAACCATAGCTCTTCTACAATCTCATTTCCAAGTGCGGGACTCTCATGGAATAGCTTTAGGTGGTGACCATTGACCTTGAAAATCGTGCTTTCGCTTTTTACTTCCACTGTGCCATGAGGAAAAATGTTTGTAATAACAAAAGGGTTAATCCACTTAGAGCAAGGTCTACCAACCATGATTGTAAGGCAAAAATTGAACATTACTTTTTGTCCAATAGAAAACTCCTTCTTAGAAATCAATTTATCATGAAAGTGGTTGGTTTTCAAAACTTTTAATGAATCTAAAATTTTCAAAACGTATTTTTCCAGAATTGATCAAAACTTTTGATCAACTTGAAAGTTTCGAAACGTAATCTTCCAGTTTTGATAAAAAAACCTTTGAAACTTTTGAGCAAGTTGAAATGTTCGAAACACATTTTTTTTAGATTTTCGAAGGTTTCCATGAATTCGAAACTTTCGAAACATAAAATTCCAGAATTGATCAAAATGTTCGAAACTTTCAAATGTTCGAAGTAATAACAATTTCAAAAAGTTCGAAACTTTCAATTTAGATGAAATTTTCAAAATGTTGTTAAATATTTGAAAAATAATTAAAATTTGTATTTTAACTAATGGATTTATAATATTATTATTAATTAAATTTAGTATACTTTTTGAAATCAAGTATGAGTAGATTTGAGGTTCCTGCTACAATAACGACTATAGATTCTACATAAAAATTCACCACCGATCAGGTATTAATACTGATAATTAATTTTATAAGTTTTAGTATAGACATATATCGATGTTTTATTTGAAACATATTTTGTAGGTATTTCCCTCTCAGGAAGCTGTATTTGAATGGGCAAAAAAAATTGAAAGGCAAGATGAAATTTTAATTGTTATCCTTCGATTTGATAAAGCAACCGGAAAGAGAGGAAGAAAAAACAAATTAATTTTGGGATGCGAAAGAGGTGGAAGATATAAATCAAAATCAAAATCAACAATAACTTGTTCTCACAAGGAAAATTGTTCATTTAAACTCAGATGTATACCTTTGAATATCAGTGAATGATGGAAAATTATTGTTCGTTGTG
Organism: Cicer chorassanicum; assembly: GCA_037974735.1. NCBI lineage: Eukaryota > Viridiplantae > Streptophyta > Magnoliopsida > Fabales > Fabaceae > Cicer > Cicer chorassanicum. The sequence goes on from JBBPBP010000002.1 coordinate 33,683,156, forward strand.
GAACACACAATCACGATTTAGCGGATACTTTAATCGGTCATTCATATTTGGGGCGTTTAAATGAAGAAGAGATAAAATTTATCAATGACATGACAAAGTATAAGCTTACACCAAAATTCATTTTGAATGCTTTGAAAGAGAGAAATAGAAAGAATCTCACAATTCCCACTCAAATATATAAAACAATGAGTACTTATCGATCATCATTGAGAGGTTCGTACACATAAATGCAGCATCTCTTGAAGTTAATAAAAAATGAAAATCATGTGCATTGGACAAGAAGACGGGAGAATTCAAATGTTCTGAGAGACATATTTTGGACGCATCCTGATTGTATAAAGTTGTTAAACATGTGTCATTTTGTTTTGATATCTGATAGCACATACAAAACAAATAGATATCGGTTAGCATTACTTGAAATTGTCGGTGTCACATCTACTAGTTTGACATTTTCGGTTGCGTTTGCTTACTTGGAACAAGAGCGACAAGATAACTTAATCTGGGCATTTGAAAAAGTAAGACAGTTGTTCGTCTACGAGAATTTAATTTCTAAAGTTATTGTGATGGATAGAGATCTTGCCATGATGAAAGCTATTGGTGCTGTGTTTCCTAATTCAATTAATTTGATATCTCGTTTTCATATTGAAAAAAATGTTGGGGCAAGATGCAAACAATATGTTAAAAAGGATAAATAAGATGAAGAAATGGATTTGTGGAGAAAAAAAATTGTATTTTTTTGACTAGTGTGGAGGAGTACGATCATCACTTGCAACACTTTGAGCTAGTGTGTGCCGATATTGTCCTTTTTGTTGATTATGTGAAAGATTCATAGTTGACACCTTACAAAGAAAGATTTGTCATGGCTTGGACCAATAGAGTGATGCATTTGGGGAACACAACATCTAACATGTATTTTTAAATTATGATTTGTTTTGTTTTAGAAAATATGATTTACTAATTTATGTGATTTTTTTTAATTTGTGTTATTTAATTTATTTGTAGAGTTGAGTCTGCTCATTGAAGATTGAAAAACATGTTGCAAACTAGTAATGGAGACTTGTGTAAAAGTTGAGATGTTGTGAATATGATGTTGGAGAACCAAGTATGTATCATCAAATCGTCTTTTCAGAAAACCATCCTTGATGTTGAGCACGGGTATAATTCACCATTTTTCAAAGTTTACATCACTGTATATCAAGGAAATGTTTTAAAAAATTGACAAACAATTAAAGAGGGTGAAGATTGTAGGTACTGACAAAACAAAATGTGGTTGCTCAATCAGAACAACTCATGGATTACCTTGTGCTTGTGAGTTGGCAAATTTGCAAATATTTGGTAATGTTATCCCTTTAGATAGCATTCATGTTTTTTGGAGAAAATTAAGCATTGAGCATAAATTGAAGGATGAAGAATCTTTATCAAAATATGACTTTTCAGAAAAGGTGAAAGCAATGAAAGCATACATGAAGAAACAAGATATTGTTGGTCAAAGGATATTCAGGGCAAAGGTGCGTGAACTTTATTTCCACATACAACAATAATATTTTCATCACCTTATAAGGTGAAAACCAATTGAGGTAGTAAAAAGAAAAAAGAATTTGATACTCCTCGTGATCCTTCATATTGAGAGTATGTTGATGCCTCTCATGGATCTCCAAAAGCAACCATCTCAAGAATTTGCAAAGCAACCATCTCAATGTTCTGCAAATCAATTAGCACAGCGTTCTGCAAGACAATCATCTCAAGAATCTGCAAAGCAACCATCTAAGATACATTTTCCTACTTTTATACATCAGTATATGAAGGACATAATAGATGTTGTGCCTGATGGAAATTGTGGGTTTCGCGTAGTTGCAACATTGTTAGGTTGTGACTGAAGAATCTTGACCTTCAGTTCAAACACAATTGGATAAAGAGATCAATCTACATCAACACCTTTATTCCAATGTTTTTGATGACAGTGTTGAATCAGTGCAGAACTCATTGAAAATTTCTAGATTGGGCGCTCAAGGAAAAGATAAGTGGATGACTATACCAGAGTTGGGTTACGTGATAACAACACGATATAATGTCATATTGTTGTCGTTGTCTCGTAATCTGAATATGACATTCTTTCCGCTAAATAAAGCACCATCAAAAAAAATTTCTGTTATCTCTTTATTAGCAATTAGATTCGTCAATGAAAGTCACTGGGTACAGGTAAAATTTATGATTGGTAGTATTGTTTAATAAATTAATAAATTAATGTTTAATATTTTGTTGTTCATATTAGTTAATGTTTAATATTTTTTCGTTTAGAACAAATTGAAGTATAATTGTCTTTTGCCACCTACCTCACAAAAATGGAGAGACTTTTGTAGTGATTGTGTAAAGACATGGGAAATAGCTTATGCAGAATGTATTAAGCATTGGGAACATATGTTTGAACATTTAATCATTTACTTATTAGAATGTATTAGAATGTATTATACAAAGTTGAATGTATGTAATTTTTGGTAACGAGTTAAAGTTGAACATGCAGATTAACTCAAAATAAAAATTTATAGATAACACAAAATATTAAAATAGAAATTCATGTTCAATATTTATCACACATAACACAATCACTAATCGTCACCTGCGAACATGCGGACTAACTCACTTAATATGTCATGAACTTCACCATATGGAGATACCAATTGTATGGCCGTACGTAAAAGCTCAACTGCTCTACGGTCTTGTGCCGATGATAGACCAACATGTACAGAAGATGATGGACCATGTGGATCATTTGCAGTAGTAGGTGGACTCGAAGATGGAGCAGCAGTAGGTGGAGGGAGGATCAAAGGATGTGAAACATTTAAGTACCATGCATAGTAGTCTACAATGACCTCTCCAAGAAAAGTTGCTAAAGGATATAGGCTCCGAAAGGCCGCTATAGATGCTCTCATATTACTCTGCCATTTCCAATATATACTGTTCAGCACCCGAGGAACGTCACGCGGAATGCACTGAATACGACCAAACTATCGAAGACATCGCTCCGGCAGATATGGGACTGAAACTTCACCACAAATGGAAAATGAAATGAGCTGGTCTCTCTATGCCACCTTTCACAAAAGTAGATATCAGACCAGCATCAGCCAAAGTCAAGTAAGCTGAAGACAAATATAGCAGCCCAGATTTTCGAATCCAATGTTGTACAACATCTAGCACATGAACTTCAACAAACTTCTTTAGCTTCAAACCATGTGTAATCACCTTTAACGACCCACGATCCTGTGAGTAATTAAAGAACATAACAATAAATACTCATTCTTATTTAAATAAACAATTAATTAAATATAATGAAAAAATGTACTAAATATAATAAATACTTATTCTTTATTAAAAAATTCATTAATTAAAATATATTTCTCCTTCCCATATCCTACGAGCCACGTGGTGTTCATATTGTGTCAACACATATGTCACCAACAGTCCTCCGAGGAATCCGGGCTGCTGATCTTGCTCAACCTCATCAACATCCTGGTCAGCTTGATCAACACCCAGGTCAGCCTCATCAACATCATCTTGCATCTACTATTCTTTAACATACTGCTCCTTAGCCTGCTTCATCTGTGCAAGCTCAGGGACATCCTCCTCCATCTGTGCAGGCTCAGCGGCATCATCATAAACATCCTATCTACGACAACGCTGCCTAATTGGACGGTTTGCTTCATTATGTCGTTTGTTTGATGCTGTAGGTGGAATTCTCTTTGCTCAATCACCACTATCACCTCTCATAACGCCTTGGGCAATAGTGCGAATAATTTGGCCAAAGGCACCTTTGGTTCTAAGAACTGCAATATATCAATAATAAAAAAAAAATAGAGAAAAATTAAATTAAAAAAATTTAAAAACTGTTTCGGAACTTTCAATAGCTACCAAAATTTCGAAAAAGTTTCGGAACTTTCAATGAATACCAAACTTTTGAAAATCCTTCGAAACTTTCCATCACTTCCAAACTTTTGAGACATTTCAAAGATTCGAATGTTTCATATTTCTGAAAAGTATGTGTTTCGAAAGTTTCATGTTGTTAGAAACTTTTGAAAGTTTGAAGGATCTGGAAAAACATGTATTTCAAAAGTTTCATGTTGTTAGAAATTTTCGAAAGTTTGAAAGATTTGGAAAAAAATGTATTTCGAAAGTTTGAAAGATTTGGAAAAAAATGTATTTCGAAAGTTTGAAGGATCTTGAAAAACATGTATTTCCGAAGTTTGAAGGATTTGGAAAAAAAAATGTCGAAAGTTTCAAGTTGTTAGAAACTTTCAAAATTCTGGAAAAATTTAGTTTCGAAAATTTCAAAATTTTCGAGAATTTCATACTTTTGTGTTTCCAGGGTTTGAAAGATTCGAAGCTTTGAAATGTTCATAAATCTGGATTTCGAAAAAATTGATACTTTCGAATGAAATGATTGAAAAAAGATATGGTAAATTTTTTTGAGATTTTTATAGATAACAACAAAACCAAAATGGTATTTTCATTTGAGATGGGGGTGGGAAGTTAAGATGGGGGTGCATGGTACAAAACTCCACATTTTGGTGTTAGGCTGATTTGAAAAAAATAATTATTGTCTATTTGATGATGATTGTAAGCCCATCAATTTTACACCGCAAATGGATTTCACTTTTGCTTCTTTTGTTTTCTCATTTTGTTTTTGTTTGCAAGTGTGTTGTGGAACCAAGATTACCAACAAAAAGTTGAGTTTTGAAGCACATGGAAAATTTTGATATACTATGGGGCGTGGAATTTTGTTGGAACCAAGAGATATAGAAGTGGCCAATTTAAGCTTTTGCACATAGTCCATTATATATTCATGTTTAGTAATTAGGCCACAACTTTTGTGAAAGGTCATTCACATTCACATTCACATTCACAATATGATGTCAAATATATTGTTATTTTTTATTAGAGAAACGTTAATAAATATTTAATAAACATTTGTTAAACATCTAAAGATAAAAGTATTATATTAAAAATGCATTAAAAATTGTTTATTTATTTTTTAAAATCTCAGAATTTGTTATATTTTAAATCTCAAAAATTGTATATAGTTTACTTCAATTAGAAAATTAAGCGGAACTATATAAAGTCATCACACCTGTTTATAAAAATCGAACCGACTCAAATAACGGATGATAAAATGGATTGATTTATATGTTGATGGATCAAAACAATCCATTAAAAAAATGAGTGAAAAAAATTCAATTCAATCCATCTATTGAAATAAAAACCATCTAATCAACCAATTATAGTATTTTCAATAAATGGATATCCATCCAATCCATCGTATTACTCTTTTTTTTTTTTTATAAATATTTTCACCAACTAAT
>JBBPBP010000002.1:33688772-33745512 GCA_037974735.1 Cicer chorassanicum
TTATAAATAACTATCTTTTCTTTTGATGTCAGTTTGTTTTATTTTATTTTAGAATACTGTTTTTGATATTAATTTTAAGGAAATCAGTTTCTTATTATTTTAAAAATGACTAAATTAGTAATTTCTAAAAATAATCTTGATTATAATATTAAAAAACTGTATTTTTAAAAGAAAAATAAATCTTTTTTTTATATTAATTTAAAAACGTGTTTCTTAGTTATTTTGAAAATAATTTGATTTATTATTTTAAAAAAAGTCAGTTTTTAAGAAAAAATAGTAGTTTTTTATATATAAAGAAACATAAATTTTTAAAAGAAATATATGTTTTTTTAATATATTTTTAAAGTAAATATAATAATATAAATACTATAATTTATTTATTTTTAATTAAATAATAGGATAGTAGTTGAAGGTGGCTACCACGACAGAGCTCCGACGAATCACGATGGTGGGGCTCCAGTGAAATTTTTGATGACCGATGACAGAGCTTCGGGTGTCACCCACTTCCAACCACCACCAATATTATTAATTAAATATTTAAATAAATATAATATATACTTTTTTATTTTGGTTTTACAATTAAATTATTTATATTTAAATTAATAAATAAAACTGGTGTTTAAAATACAAAAGTTTCAGTTTATTATAAAAAAAAAATCATTTTCTTCAAATAAATTGTTTATTATAAAAAATTTATTTATTTTTTAAATTATGAAAAAAGTTTATTTTAAACTATATAAATAAATTGTTTTTTTTTCTAATTATAACAAAAAGCAGCATTTTTTGTAAAAGAAATTAACCTGTTTTTTAGTTGGTAAAAATATTTTTTAGAACAGTTATAATAATATTTACTAAAGCTATCTATATTATAAATTTATAATAAATAAATATAATCCTGGATGTAAATAAATAAAAAATAGTCCATTGGTTTTGGAAAAATTGTAGGATGAATGGAATTCATCCACATCATTAAATGGATGGATTTAATTCAATTCATTCACTAATTTTTAGTTTTATAGAAGAATTAGATGAATAAATAAATGGATAAATTAGATGAATGATAAATTAATGGACCCTTAAATCAAATAAATTTTTCCCATACCGAACGGGATTAATAGATCGGCAAATGAGTTTTTAATTCCGAACAATAACCGTACTATTTTTCCATGAACTGAACTGTTTTGGTTTTGTTAACCAAACAGTTATGCATTTTTCTGATCCGAACATTTTTCTTTTCTTTTTATTAACCAAATTGTTTTAAAACTATAATTGCGGTTTTACTCTAATATATATTTTTTTTAAAAAAAGAAACAGAAAAATATTCAGTTGCAGAAGAAGTGGTTAACATTAACCAACAACAAGATCAAGTTATGTCTCCATAACAATGAACACGTGGTTCAACAGCAGAGTAACATTAAATATTGATAATGTTTAATATGAATAATAATAATTATAATAACTCTGCTTACACTCAGTGATGCCAAACACGTTCGCATGGGACCAACAATTCGCACTTCGCAATACAAATATACAGTGGTGGTGAAGATGGAATAAGTGAACGATGCAGCAATTTGGTTCTCAATGTTTGGTTTGGTTATAGCTAATTAATCGTGTGTAAAACATTAGTTCGGTTCGTAAATTACTCAATTAATTTGGTTAGTTTTAGTTTGAATCGCTTCAATTCAGCACTAGAGTTTTGTAGCACAGTTCCGTTATACAATTATTTTAAAAAGTCTTAAAAACAACTCTACTTTAATATTGATTTGTCTTTGTCCCATTGACCCGTCAAATACATGATTTGTTCGGGTCTAATAACAACTTAGGGTTTAAAGAATTGGCCAAACCAAAATTTAGAGACTTATTATAATGTTATCACAGTAACCCCTTACTCAGCATTAGCTATATATTAAGTTGATAATGAGATTTTAATAAACAAAATATTCAATGTAAAATCTATGTTAGTTTAGGTAGAAAACATATTGTAAAGTACTATTGTAAGAGTCATGGTTTGAGTTTGAATACATGGTAAAACGACAATCAAATTGAAACAATAATATTGACATTTGATTAGCGACCCTAAATTGTTTGAGAGGTTTGTAATTAGTTATTATAAAACTCTTTTGTGTAAAGAGGTTAATACAAATAGCTCTTGTTCACAGGAAAAGTTTTTCTATTTTAGGCGTGGAGGAGCGACAATTCCTGGAGAGAATGATCGCTAAGGAGGATAATTTTTCCATCATTAGGAGTATGAATGTGTTCAAAGCCTCAAGCAAAAATTATTTCCAGTCTGTTTTGTGTCAAACTCAATGTAATGTTATTATGGACTCCTTTACTAGGAAGATCCAAGATGTGTTTAGGGATCTAAGGTGGCCGCACAAAATGATATTCTTATCTCCCTCATTCCTAAGGTGTTGGCATTCTATTTGATGAAGTTATTTTGTCCCATTAGTTTGTGCAATATTTGCTATAAAACTATTACGAAATTGTTGGTTGGTGAATTGCATTAAGTTTCATCTTGTGAACTAGTATTGGCATGAGTACTAATAGCCAAATCAATTGACTAGAAGGGGTCTTCACCTCTCTTACTTAGAATTTGCAGATGGTATTATCTTATTTGTTGAGGCTAGTAAAGAATTGAAGGTGCAAACACGACAAGAGAGGTTGAATTGTGTTTGACAAAGTTGATTACTTTTTGCTAATTTGATGAAGATTGATTGGTTTTTGTGAATTACTTGTAGTAGAAGCAATCGGATTTAGAGGCAGCAAACAATGAAAGCATAAATAATTTGACACATAGACTTATCCTGGTTCACCACTAACTACATCATGTCCCCTCATTCAGAAGACTTTAATCCACTAATTCAAATACCTTGAATTACAAAACACCTGACCCTCTAAGCCAGTCTTCCCAAACAGCCTGCCAACACCATACTTTTTGAGGAATTAACTACCTTGACCCTACAAGTCAAATCTTCTCCTGAAAACCCTAGATTGAAGAAAGAACTAAACCACTATCGGGTTGGATAAAAAAGATTGGAACTTGAGTAGTTGCTTATAACAAAGCTTATAATAATAATAATAATAATAATAATAATAACTCTCACACTCTAAGAAAAGAAGACTCATAAAATATTTCTAACTTGAACAAGTATTTCTCTCTTTAAACTCCAAGATGAATTTGTAATTTTGAGCTTGTGAGTTCTTCTACTCTTTTCTACTTTTCGATGCTTTTCTCCTTCAGCCTTGAGTATCTATTTATAGTTAAAATTTGGGCTTCAATTTTGTCCTTGTTTAATTATGAATTGTATCTTGTTCAGATTGATCTTGTAAATTCTTCAAATTGATTTTGTTCCAATTTTGTTTAAATTGAGTTTGTAAATTCTTCAGATTGATTTTGTTTTATTTTCGATCAGATTGCTTTTGCAAATTCTTCAAATTGATTCTGTTCATATTTTGTTGTAGATAAATTTTGAGCAAATCTTCTATAAATCTTCTTCAAATCTTGATCAAATATTCTTCAAATTTTGATCAAATCTTCTTCATATCTTAATCAAATCTTCTTCAAATCTTAATCAAATCTTAATTAAATCTTCTTCAAATTTCTTTGGAGTCAAATATATTGTTCTCATAAAATACTTTTGTTAATATCAAAACTTTAAATATAAAATCAACTTGATTCCAACAAAAATGCATGCAATTTCTTCTATCATTTGTATCTTTATCTAGTTCTCTACTTAAAAGGTAAGTGCAAAGCAGTCAATGATTTTCTTTTTGCAGAACGTGTCATGGATTTTTCAACAACACATGTGAGGAATTTGAGTTACATATGAACAAAAAAATTAGAGAAATATCTTGGTGTTCCCTTAATTTACAAATTTTTCTAATTTATTATTGATAAAGTGGACCAACAATTTAATAACCGGAAAGAAAAAATATTTTATTTCACTTAACTACTCACGCTTACTAAATCAGTTATTCAAGCTTTACCTAACTATGTGATGCAATAAAGGCACATTTACTACTAGAAAAATTGTTTTTAACGGCTATATTTAGCGTCGGTCAGTCACCGACACCGACGTTAGTTAACGTCTGTTTAGCGTCGGCATCTTCGACGCTAACGCATCAAATATTATTAATTATTAGCGTTGGCCTAGTCGACGCTAATTATAATATGGTAAACCCTTGTTTATTTTTAAAATTAACCACCGTGTTAGCGTTAGCGTCGGTGGGACCGGCGCTAAAATTAAATTTTTTATGTTTAGTTTTTGGCCCCAGCCAACTATTTTTCAGTTTCAGCTTGTTTTCATTTTTTCACAATCAGAACTTCATCTCTCCTCCGTTCAGTCCAATTTGCGGCGCTCAGTCCAATTTCTCGTCCGTTCTCCTCCGTTCCTGGTAACCGCACAATCTTCTGTAACGATTGCCAAGCCAATCTTTCCCTTCGATTCAAGGTTCGTTTTCTTCACCATATGTATTTTCAATTTTGTTTGTGGTTCTCGCATTATGTTACTTTTTCTAATTTTCGTTTCCGATCATAAATTTCACAACTCTTACTTTTTATTCCACTACTTCTGTGTTTTGTTGTTTGGGATGAATCGTCGAGCTAGCTATGCAAGAACTAATTACTAGAAATTTGTGACCTTTTTTTTATATGTTTTTGGTTTGATTAGTGATTTGTAACTTGATAGAAGTGCATAAACGAGTGATTTGTTTGATTAGTGATTTGTCAGTTGTTGATGAAATTCGTGACTGCATCTCTCCTCCGTCACGGTCACAGCTCGGCCTTCTTATGTTCGCCACCGTCACGCTCACCCTTCTTGTGTTTGCCACGGTCACGGCTCGCCACCATCTCTGTTTTATTTTGTTGAGGTGTCCTTCTCCATTCTATTTTTAAGTTTAAGAAAATTGTTAACTCTTTTTTGTTGTTTATGAGAACTGGTTCTTTTAGATCTTGTAATTCTAAGTCTGCAAGTTCTGTTAAATTGGCTTTACCAATTAGGAGGAAGACTCTCAGAGATGGTGATGTATTTTAATTTATTTATTTTTCTATGATAATTATATGTTACTATTGTTTTCAATCATTTCAGTTTTTTACTGTGTGGTTGATTTAAGAAGAGAAATAAGCAAAAAGTATTAGTAGTAGTTTTAAATAGTTGATGATTAGAGCTTGCTTATCAATTGTTATGTAAATAAGGCTTAATCTCAATTGCACATTAGTGAGCTTTTGTTAGTTATGATTTAGAGCAATGATGAATGAAGGTAAAAGTCAATCTATCTTGGTAAGCGGTGAAAGTGGCGCTGGAAAAACTGAGACAAAAAAATTGATTATGCAATATCTTACTTTTGTTGGTGGTCGTACTGGTGGTGATGATAGAACAGTTGAACAACAAGTTCTTGAAGTAAGATATTCTTGAACCCAAGCAATCATGGGTTGAGGCATCAATTTAGTGCCAAGTTTCAATTTTATTAGCATCAATATGGGATGCTAATTTAACATTGTCTTGTTTTAGTCGTATCCACTTCTAGAGGCATTTGGCAATGCAAAGACTCTTAGGAATGACAATTCAAGGTGAATTTGGTTCTCTTTTTTGTGTGCTTACTTACCTTGTTTCCTACTCTACTGCTTGCCTTTTATTCTTTTGCAATTTTCTAGGCATTTGCTCTTCCTCCTCAAATTTTTCAAATAAAGTTGATACTTAGCTTTGTCATCTGATCTAGTCCACCATTTCTATCTATGGAAAGCATACCAAGTGGTAATGGAAATTTATGGAAAAAGGTGTTGAAGACATGTTTAAATTGTGGACATAAGTTTTTAGTCTGTATCCCGATTAAAGGAGATTGATCGAGATTCTCAATTTGTTATTTAATCTGTTTTTCTTTAGATATTTGCAAGATATTGCACTCCTTTATATGTACCTGGTTTGCAAGCATTGTTACTATACTATGGTGCTGAAAATATCATGGTTAGTGTGGTTTTGTAAATGCCTAAATGGTTATTTTACTGATGCTTACTGCATTTTTGGTATTCCATTGTTTTACTGATGCTTACTGCTAGACTATTTATTATTAGTAAATAAATATTGTATAAAAGGAGGGGCATGATTAATGGCAGTTTGTGATAGGGTAGAATTAATGGACAGTTTGCTGCAGTTATTGTGTAAGTTATTACAATATTTAATTGATAATGGATTTTTTGAAATATCGTTTTCTGATTGTAGAAATTGCTTTTGATGCAGCATATCGCATTGTGGAGCAGATGAACAAAACAAAATAGTGCTGAAACTGAAGCTCGCGTGCGTCATTTGAATGTAAGATTATTGTTATTTCTGTTACTAACTATTGTAGATTATTAAGCTTTCTTATTTAAAGTGAGACTAATTGATTTATGATTTGTTTAAGTTTTTCTTTTCAAATAAAAGGATGATGATTTGTTTAAGTTAATTACATTCTGAACTTGTGTTAGGCAGTAGTAATAGACATGACAATTATTCTGAAGTTACATTGTGATTTGTTTCACAGCAGTAATAGGCATGGCAGTTTAAATTCTAGTGTAATCGTTTTAGCTAGCTTGGTGGATTAGTCTATAGGTATGTTTGGGAATCCAAGCTACATAGATATGCTAATAATGCTTTTTCTTTCCTTTACTTTCCAGCATTGCTAAAGTGATATTGATTTGGTTTTTATCTATATTGCAGTTGGAGGCGCCTCTTGCAAGTTTGCAAGTTTGCATTTGGCCCCAAAGGTTCATCATCAGCTTGCAAGTTGCAGCCAGTTTGCAAGTTATTTTGCAGCCATTTGCAGCCAGTTTGCAAGTTGCATTTGGCCCCAAAGGTTCATCATCAGCTTCCCTTAAAACATTTTGGTATGATTCTATTTTGGGATGAAATTTTGTGATGAATTATAAGGGCTGATGGGCTGGGCAGATGTTTCATATGCAAGTTTGGGCAGATATTGTTTAGGAAAATTTATAAAAATATGTTCATAAGCTGTTTTTAATTAATTTTGATAACCTATCCATGATAATTTTTGAAAATAGTATATAGTTTATTTCTTATTTTACTTTGTTTTACAAAAATAGTTTACATGTGAATATAGAAAATGGACTGTTCTTAATACATTCTATTATCTCTATATTTTTTCAAACTTATTTTAGAGGTTGACAAGTTAAGTTTTTGTCTTATAGTCAATAGGGTACATTTGTTGAATTTTCAATTTTGACAACTAGCGTTGGCCAGACCGACGATGTATTTTAAACAATGTTGACTACTCGCGTCGGCCGGACCGACGCTACCTACTTTGTTGACGTTAGCGTCGGCCATCCGACGCAAATAATTTTTTTTCAGATAGCGTGTCAACGGATATAACTAGCGTCGGATGTTCTATTTTTGTTGATAGCGTCGGCTTAGAGTAGGCCTGGCCAACGCTAACATAGCGTCGGATGGCATTTGGTAAATTTTAGTCATTATAAGTCATATATGACATCAATATCAAATGCTAAGAACTATTTTATGTGACGTGAATTGGTGTAGGGGTGTGTACATAAATTAAATACATTTGATCTTCTAAGTAACTTGCTAGAAATAAATAAGTGCATTGTGTTAGTATCTTATTATTTGTTCTATATTGTCTCATTTGATAAGGATCTAGAACTATTGTATGATTATTATAAATGTATCTTGTGAATAAGACTTGGAAACTAATTTAGACTCAGTGTGTTTGAACCTATATGTGAAAATATCTATCTTATTCCACTATGATTATACACATTAGTTGTTAAAATAAAAAAATAAATTGTATTTCATTGAGTTGTTATATGCATTTCTGTTTGTAATTCTCAAATGTGTGAAATATTTAAATGTTTTGTTATATGCCTAACTTTTGTGAAATATGTAGAGTAGTTGTTATGATTTAAAGACTCTTTAAGAGAGTGAAACTAGTAGAGTATTGCTTGAGAGGTTAGTTGAACTCGAATTTGTATATGATATATGTGTTATTTGATTCAACTAAAAGTAGTATGTTGTTATTGACTAAATTCACGTGCTTAGTTTTATTTATAAAGGATAACTAATGATCATGATATTTCCTTCATATTTAACTTGTTGAATGTGAGGTGTGTTAATTGATTTGTTGTGTCATGTTAGCTTATTATGCTAGGATTCTTGACATATTATGCTTAAATGAGTTGTTAATGTCTTAAATATGTTTATTATATTTTTGGAGACTAGATTTGAATCTTGAGCGTGGTCAGTTAGATATTAGTTCACTCACCACAAATTTCGATGACAAAATTTCTTTAACGAGGGGAAAATTGTAACACCCCAAATTTTATAATACACTATTTTCTTAATTAAATATTATTTTAGATAAATAATTTGGTGTTAAAATTATTTTAGATATATGTTGATTAGTTTTATGATTAATTTTCCTTATATGTGTGTTTTCTATGATGTGTTAATATGTACATATTTGATTAAATGAGTGATATAAATAATAAATATTATAAGTTTATATTTTTTTTTATATTCTTCTAAAAATAATAGTATTTTATGGTACATATTTTAAAGAATAAAATTTTACGTGTACACGTGCGTTCGTAATTAATATAATATTTTCTTAGATGTTCGACTCGTGTTAAGTGTACACATAGTTATATTTCGATTATTTATAACTATTTCTATTTTTAGTTATTTATTTTGTAAATAGTTATATTGAGATAGTAATAATATTGTGTTTAATCTCCTTTATTTTTATATGCTTATTATGACATTGTGATTTTATATATATTTATTATGATTTACTAACTAATATAAAGTGTTGATGTAATATTTATTTATTTTATAATTTTAAATATTCTCTAATGATGGTAGTATTTTAATATGAGCATTGAAAAAAATAGTATAATTATAGTGATTTATTTGAATATGAGAATCTTAATTATTAATGTATTTTAAAAGATCAATTACTTTATTTTATAAAATATTAGTTTTGAAATATTAGTAATTAAATTGTGTTTAAAAGAAAGAAGTAAAATATGTTTTATGGGTTAGCACCAACTAAAATCTAATTAAAAATAATAAAATGATAACAATAATAATAATGAATAAAAAAAAACAATGAAAAAAAAAAGGAAAACAAAAGGACGTTCTCAGCTTCTTCTTCTTCGTAGCCTCCGCCCCGTCATTCCTATTTCTTCTTCATCTTCTCACTTCAATCATGACCATTATAGTGGGTGTCGTACAAAATCGAGACCACATTTGTGATCGTTGTGATCTCCTCTTTCATTCCCAACTTGAATCGCAAATTGAAACGCCCTATTCCTCTTTGTCAAAAATCACATCTCCACCTTTTGATCAAGATTCCGGCCACCACGACTATCAGCAACGAAAACTGAGATCGTATTTGGACTCCACGAAACACCCTCTTCCATTATCTATGCTTCAAATCGCCAACCGTTATACTTCAAAAAATGGGTTTTCACCTTCGTCGCGGTTGTGTTGTCGAATTCCGGCCAGCACGCTCGTCGTCCTGAAAAATTGACAGCATATTTGGATTCCTCGCATCAAAACCTTCAAGAAGCACTACTCATTTGTGTGTTTCGGTGAAGTTGACGTCGGACTATGTCGGCGCTATAACACGTCGGTGAGACCTTTTCTAATAACTTATTTCATGATATTTTGAATATGTTTCTTCTCCTAATATTTTTATTAATTATATAACACTGATTTTTATTCCCGCGTAAATTATCAGCCATATTTCATTGACTCTACCAATTGGTCGATGCTTTTGGACATGCTCGTTGCACGTTATCGACATCTCATGGTTGCTGAAAATTATTCTGGTCCTTATATCTTATGAAAGCGTCAGATTGAGGTAAGGGGTG
This sequence comes from Cicer chorassanicum, assembly GCA_037974735.1. Classification (NCBI taxonomy): domain Eukaryota; kingdom Viridiplantae; phylum Streptophyta; class Magnoliopsida; order Fabales; family Fabaceae; genus Cicer; species Cicer chorassanicum. Next base: position 33,698,653 of record JBBPBP010000002.1, read on the forward strand.
AGAGTGTGTTTGAATTTATGAGTATAATATATTGTGAGATGAACGGGAAAACCGTATTTCCCAACGATTCATCCGAGGCTCGCTACGTACGGCAGTAGCCCTTTGAGGGATAAACTAATTAATGTGCAAATATGAAAATTGTGAGATTAAAATATAGAATAGAAATATTTGTAAGGTGTTGATTGATTTAATTTCTTTAAATGTGTTGTATTTGATGTTATTATGATATTGAGTGTCGAATTAATTTTATGTATATGTTTGATTAGATGTGATATGATAATAAAAGATGGATGTGCTGTGATGAGTTATGTAATGATGATGATGTGTGATTTATAATAGTGATGTTATGAATTTGTGATGAAAATATTGAAGTAACCCCTGATGAAATAATTGTGATTTCAATTTGTGTTTGAGATGACGGTCTTAATGGAGTATCATAGGCCAACGAGGGGAGAAAATAAATATTGAGAAATTGTGAAGTTGAGATAATTTTGTCATCATATAGGTAGGGCCTAACAAGCCTAGTGATTCCGGGGAAGTACAACTGAATTGAGCCTGATCGTGGCGGTCTACTGTTGAGCCTTAAGGCAAGATTGTTAGACCTTGGAGGTATTCGGGTGGGGAATTCCTAGGTGACTTGGAGGTAGCACTCCAATTGTCGGGAGCTACCACGCAACACACGTTTACCTCGACTGTCGCGTATATGTGTCTCGGGTTAAGTTGAGGGGATCTATGAGGACATGGCCAAATTGAATTGTCTGTCCACTTGCGTGGTGACATAGTATCAGGCCTCCTAACCATGTACTTCAGAGTTAGAATGGTACCAAAGAAAGAGGAGGAGTCTAGAGTATAAGAACATGCATAACATTACTTGATTTATGTGTTTACTTACTTGATGATGTGCATTGTATCAATGTTTTACCTTGATTATTCTTGTTAATTGTGCTTTGATGTGATACGGTGTTTAATATATTTTACGTGTTCTTCTCAATTATTTTATACTATTACATGTTTTCGAAGCTCAGCCCTCGTTGCTTGTGTTTGGTGCTTGCGAGAGCGCGCAATAATTTCAGGTTATCGGTTGATGATCCACGCTCTTATAGGTGATACTGGGTGGGAGTAATTTGTCGTATTTTGTTGAGTTATGAACTAATTTTGATTTTTGTAAATTCGATCGATCAATTGTGTTATTTTTATCTTTTATTCGAATGTAGAAATTAATTGTCTCTAAGTTTAGAACGTGTTTTTATGTCAGAAATTTTTATTTAATAAACCTCAACTATGTTCGATATTAAAAGATTTTTAATTGAAAACTTTAATGCAAACATTTTGTGTAAGTGTGAGTGTGACGTCTTGAACCTTGTAGTTTCAAATAGAACTTGTATACTCTATTTTTAACTACTGCGTATCTCTTTCAAAAGTAACATATTTTACTTTCCATGTCATTTTGGGGTTTATGGTGTCACATTGTTGTTAATCACAATTTCGTTAGAATAGACATTATGCCCGACTCTCTATTAACTATAAATCTTATTTTGAATGGTTGTCATAGTGACTAATTTTGTTATATCATGATGTAGAAGATTTAAGAGGCATTTTGTAGTCTTTCTTTTTATAGATTGAAAGAGGTGCATTAGGAAGCTAATCAAGTTGCATATGCCTTTGTGGAATTCAGATTAAATCTTTTTAGAAGTAATATGTTTTTTTTTTTAATGTTATTCATGTCTTTACCTCCAAAGTCTTGGCAGATTTTAGAGGTTTTGTTTTGTCTTGAATTTTTTAGTTTGTTCTTGTTTGAAGATTGCCCAACTTCTTCCAAAAACTATTTAAATATGCTTTTCTTACATGTATACTATTATTTGTTTTTATTCACTATAAATTTTTGTTTTTTATTTTTAGTCTTGACAAATATACCATTTTTTGTTTTTATCTTTATTATTTTGTTTTAGTTTTTGCAAAATTCGTTTATATTGAAATTGATCTTTGTAATTTTTATTTTAGTCTTTATTTTGAAGGACAAAAATAAATATTCTATATATTACGTCGACTTTTTCTATGAATAAATTTTACATGGATTAAACAACACAACAAAGACCAAAAATAAAAGTGATATATTTGCATGAATTTAAAAGGACTAAAATAAATTATATATAAAATATTTTTAGAAAGACTAAAATAAATTATTTATAAAATATTTTTTGAAGGACATAAATAAGTTATATATTTTCAAGGACAAAAAATAATGCCCATAACAAGAATTGTACAATAGTGGATAAAAAAATTTATATAAGAGATAAATGATATGTTATAAAAATTACTAGAACATTATGAGAGATAAATGATATCTTAAAAAAAGTTATATGATAAACTTTAATGGTAAATAATTTTAAAATTTTATAAAACCTACTAACTAAATTTTAAATAAATAAATTACTTGAGTATTAAAAGTTGCTTTCAACTCTAATGAGGTAATATGTTTCTTTTTTAAGAATAAATTGAGTCTAGCCGTTATTTTTCTAAATTAAAGCGAATTTTCACATAAATATTAAAGATCATTTTACTCTTGTGTCAAATCTGCAAAACATTTCTATGACAATAATACATTACAAGTGCGAAAGAAATGAAATAACAAAGGAATTTGCTTAAAGAGAAAAGGTCATGTAATGATTCACATTTAGATAGGAGTGACTATTTTTCTTTTTTTGACTGAAAAACTATATCTTAACAAAAGCAACATTGCTATGCTGAAAATTAGCAGACATAAAAATCACACACTCCCATCATATCTGAATCCACTTCAAAGATTACATTATGTAATTGAAGCTGGGTGCATTCACTATAATGCTTGCCATGGCCCCAGAGCCTAGGAGTGACTATATAATGCTATTCTCTAAAATTATGACGAAATTTCGATATGTTTTATGAATTTGACCATCAATTAATTTGTTTAATTTTACTTTTGTAAAAAATAAATAAATAAGAATCCCGTGGTTATCTATTTGTGTCTATACTATTACTTGGTCACAAATTAAGATTCCTTTGAAAAAGTCCATTATAAAAACAATAATTAGGTTGATATAATGTCTTAATCAAAATACAAGTTAGGATTATCCTTTTCCGACCACTTGTGGCAATGTATGTTCTTCTATGATGTAGGGCTTTTCTGTATTTGAAAGTACACCTTTTCTAATTTATACACTTGTGCAATGCTTGAAAAGGGAATGATTAGGGAATTTGGGTTTGTTGCAGTCAACAACTGCAGTGTAGTCAACATCTCTACAACGTCCGATTAAAATTGGACAATCCAAATATTATGGTTAGATTTTATTTATCTTTAAATTTAAAATATGATATTGTAATCTTAGTCGTCCGATTTCAATTGAATGGTTCTGATGTTGCTAAATGCACTGTAGTCGAAGGGGTCCGATAGTCTCGATCCATAAATAGAGATGTCAACGTATATCTGCTAGTGGGCTACCCTATTTGAGGTCAAATGGACAGATAATTTATCTCCGTTGGGATGGGGTTGAGGGAGAAAGTTCCATCGAGAATGATTTGGGGATGAAGACGCGAATCATACCCCGTGTCCCATGGGGACCTCGTCCCCAAATTATTTACTAAAATAACATTTTTATACATAAACATTCACGTATTTTATATGTTATGTTTACTTGTGCTTTCATACAATATGTTTATAAATTAATTTTTTGTGTTTTTTTATTGTTGTCATAATATTTTCATTTGTTTTATAGTTAAAATTATTAAATTTGTTATTAATTTGATTGAAAAAAAAATGATCATATTGTTATGTTGATAGGTTCCCACATAAATCGTGGGGATTTGTGAAAATGGAAACAGGGAGAAAAAAAATTTCAAGGCGAAGAGTGGGGTTGAAGATGGGGATATTTTGAGTGGAGGGGACATGAAGTGAGAGAATATTGCTCGCTCCCGTCTCGTTGATATCTCTAAACATGAATAAGAAATTTGATTCGTCAATATTATTTCAAAAATAGAAATTAACATTTAATTAATCATAAATTTTAATTTAAAGTATATTTCATATTCCATTTTTTTTTTACTTTCATTGATTTTCTAAAACTAAATAAATTATAGATTTTTTTACTTAAAATCATTTGTGTTTTGAACCAACTAATAATACTCACTTATAATTTTTGGTGCATCATTTTTCAATGGAAGAGTTTTTCATTGAAAGATTCTTTCTCTATCGTCTAGGTGCCTTTAATTTTTTTTTGTAAAAAGGCATTGACAATTTTTTTTGAGACAGCTTGAATCTATATTATATACAAATGTAATGAGATTTACATTGATTACAAAATGTGCAACAAACTACCACATGTTTCTATTTAAATAGTTATATGTGTCAATTTATTATATATAACAAATAAAAACCTCTTCCTCTTCAAAAGAAAATCTTAGACAATCTCTAATAATATTACAAAATTTCCATATTTACTTCCACGTTGAATACAATTTATAATTAGCAAACAATGCATGTAATTAATCTTTCAAAATTACTTTTTCTTTCTTTCTATATGTTGTCCTGATAAAAAAATATATCAATGATTAGAATCAAAACAATACACTATAAAATGAAGAAGCTTTTTGGTTCTAATAAACACGTTCTTTTTACCATTTAATTTCAATTAATTTTTATTTAAATGGACATGAACCCCGAAAAATATCATATTTGTTTATTAGTATACAATTTTGTTTTCATCTACTTTTTTTGAAAACTTTTTCCATCGTATATAATACATGATTGAAGATACTTTGAAGTCTACCAACATTGTTTAAATTGAGGTGTACCCACTTTGAATTAGTTATAATAACTTTTTATTTAATTGTAATTTTGAATATTTATCTTATTTATAAATAAAATGAGATTTATATTGATTATGTTACTAACAAATTATTATCAATGCCTTTCACCCTGAAATATGTCACGTTTTCTATCATAAATTATCATTTTCCATGATAATATTTAATAAAATAATTATAATTAATAAAAATATAATAGATTTGTTAATTTTACTTTAGATTCACCGTTAAAAATATCTCTCATAATTTACCTGTTTTTAATGGGAATATACGATTTGGGTTATTTTTTCAAAAGAATCAATAAAAATTCCATAATTTAATTATAATCAAAGCACCAAGATGAATCAAGCACACTTCTTTCAAATAAAAAAACTTGAAACAAGCACATTGAAAACAATTTCCAACGTCAATGACACTCACCCTATTTTAATTTGCAATTTATTTCCGTGCCAAACATAAAAAGTCCTATTTTAATTTGCAATTTATTCCTTGCCAAACATAAAAAGTCCATCAGTGTGATTCTAAGTAATCACCAACATATATCAAGTACATTGTAGACAATTTCAACATCATTGGCACCGTTTTAATTTTGAAATATATTGCTTGCCAATAATTAAAATAACAACAACAAAATATATTAATTACTTTTATTTTCATTCACAATTATAAACATGTCTACTATAATTTGGCAGTTTTTAATGGGAATGAAAATACACAATTTGACATTTTTATAAAGAGTAATACTATTTTGCGCGAATGATTTGCAAACAAAAACAACAAATACACATATGTCAAGATTTTAAAAGTGAGAGAAATGAGTAAGTTTGTTTATGATGCAATAAGGCGGACCAATCACAATAAGTTGTTGACCGTCGTGCACGACTCGTACTTGACTCTTTCGCATAAACAAGTACTTTCCTTTTACAAAAGGAACCATAAAATTTCTATCAATTTGATTCCAATCAAGCACTAAAATAAATCAAGCACATTAAAAATAATTTTCTACGTGATTGACAGTGTTTCAATTTGCAATTTATTCCTTCCAATTAATTTGTACTTGGACCATACATATTATGACTTGATGAATGCAATGCATTTGTAATGTTATGTATGAAATGAACATTCACCAGCACAATTGTTTCATAAACTCAGTAATATATTACAATCAAAGGATAGCTTAATTCTAAATCAATTATAATTTTTTTAGCTAGTTGTTTGTTTAAATTGTGAATCTATACTTTAAATTCCACATTCAAATCAGGAAGCTTGGACCAGAGGCCGACTCGGCCAGAGGAAACCTGATCAGAGGAAGCTTAGATCAAAGGCCACATGACCAGAAACAGGTTACTAATCAGAGGCAATATGATCAGAAGATGCTTGGATCAGAGGTAACATGATCAAAGGCAGCATGATGAGAGTCAAAATAGAAAGGGAAACAACAAAGGCGAGTTAGAAGAGAAACATCAGAGGAAAACATAAGAAAAAAGCAGAGGCACACAGAAAAAAATAACAGAGGCACACAGAAGAAAAACAACAGAACAAACATAAGTGAAACAACAAAGCAAACATAAGACAAACAGTAGAGGCAAGGAAGAGGAAAATCATAGGCATGCGTACTAGCCTTCGGTGTGAGATATGCGAATCTAAACTATTATTCATTCATCACAATTTCATGGATTCCAATTCACTATCAACATAATCATCACACATCACACAATTAAAAACAAACAACATGCATGACTTTTGAATAAAACTTTGAGTGTAGATTTCCCAAAAATCCTATATGCTTAAAAGATCCATTTCCTTTCATTATCAGGTTTACAATAAACCTGATTTAACCCAGAAAATAATTTCATAATTAATGAAGATTTTAAATTGAATTAACCAAAGAACCATCCTGCTAAATAAACTTTTGAAACGCTCTGTTTCATTAATATAATTTTTTTTAATTATTAACCTTAATATTATTAAATAATTAAAACCAAACCAACTCCACTCCACTTCATTTTTCCACCTCACATTTTCCTTCCTTCTTCTTGTCTCTCTCTCGACAACAACATCCATCTTCCCCCATTTTTATTTTTTTCTTCTTACTTCTTCTCACTCCACAACACTAATTGCTCACCTAAACCCTCAACCCTTATAATGAATTTAACATCTCCAAGAGCATAATTTCTCGTACTCATACAAATACTCTTGGTTAGGATTTTGCGGATTAGGGTTAGTGAGTCAAGGAAGGAGAAGAGTATCCATTTCTTGAAAGTTGTTTATTTAGACTCTTTGAGGTAAATACACAACTCTAATGCTAGTATGCATCTTTAGAAAAAAAAATGAAGTTTTGTTTAAACATCTTATTTTTGTGTTTAAAGTAGATTTAAAGGATTTTTATGGTTTCCTAGAGTTAGCTAAACTCTATAATAATTTTCTAAAGTCTTGAAAATATTTTTTATACTCAGATTTGTCAGCTGAGGTCATACTCTGAGAGTTGTTGGAGAACAAACTTAGTCGATTCTTCATAGTTGTGAGTAGACGACAATCATTGGCACATATTTTAGTTTGCTATAATAATTATTTTAAATCTTTTGTAAAACACAACATTTGAATTTATCTCGATTTCATCCTATATTTATTTTCATGGTCTTTGTTATATATATGTTTGTTGTTTGATTTACTTATGAAATATAAAGCATTTAAATATCGAATTGATGTAGAGTTGAATATGTTTTTCCATGAGTTACAATGAAATGAGAAATGATCCTTAAATATGTTTTTTGGAAATTGTTGTTATAGTTATGAAATCGTTAACGGCGATAGGTGCACCTAGTTGCATCTTTTTGATCAGGGAGAGTTGCCCGTTAGATGGAGCCGCCCCTATGCGAGATGTCATCCGTATGAGGAGAAGACTATCAACGAGATGTAAGCTCCCTAATTGATGCGCGATGATGCATTGCGGGATTGAGATGAGGGAGCTATCCGTTAGATGGAGCCACCCATAAGGGAAATGTGTTGATTCCCCATCAAAAGGTCACCCTCAGGAGGAAATGATTATCAATGAGATGAAGCCACCTCTTAGTTCTCAAGAATTTATATATTTTTTTTACTTGTTTGATTTCATTTCTTTGAATTGGATTTTAATATTTCTACCTGAATGACAAATTATAAGTTTAATGATTTTATCATGTGTATACTTTATTTGAAAATTATCTATATTTTAGGTAGTATTGTTTAGCATATTTGCCATAAGATTGTAAAATAATTATTCGTGCCTTTTTGTGTTTCCCTTCTAGTTGATGGTGGTTGTTGTCTCCTTACTAAGTCCTTGTGACTTACCCCTTCATGTTGTTTATTTTGTCAGATTCACAGGCAGTTGAGTAGCAAGTTGTTAGTAGATTCAAGCCTCGATCATATTTTTTTTGGTAGGCCTCTTTGATCGATGACATTTTTTTTTGTAAAGTCCGTTGAGTCATGATGTATTTTGCAGCTATTTTGAGTCTAAAAAAAAATCTTTTTTTGGGAAATGTATTAAATACTTAGATTATGCTCTTTGGATTATGACTGAGTTAAAGGTTTAAATAAGGATTTTATAAATTTGGAAACGTTGAAGTTATAGAGGGTGCTCTGTCGAAATTTTGAGAAAAATTATATATATTTTTTGAAATGGTCATTGAGAATCATTTAATCGCTTAATTGTTAAGTTAGTTGATAGGCAAACTAGGAGTATTGCTTGTGCGCCGATCACGGCATTTAGTTTTCGGGTCGTGACAATTTTAATCTAAAATAACTCAATGTTTCTAAGAGTTGTCCTTTGTAATTTGCACTAATTGGAGAACGAGTTGGTTCCAATATTTCTTGGTCTTTCTTTAAGCCGTGTCCTCTGTTCCATGCTTGGAAATTCCCCTTTTCTGGTTCATTCTTTCCCTGCTCCAATAATCTTGGTTGATTCTCGAAGACGGAGAGGTAGGATTTTGCATGCAATGCTTTTGGGCAGGTTTGAGGGACTTAGGTAAGCTTTTATATTTTGGATGATTTAGAAGAGATTGAAAAAATGGTGATTGGAAGGGATAATGAACATTACTATTTTTGGGTGTTCTATCAAGTTCAACTACGGGAAGGAAATAAGGGAAATAAAATAATTATTTCCGATTATTTTCCAAGGGAACTGTTAAATAAATATTTATTTTAATAAAATTTTAATTAAGTGAACTGTTACAGTTACCGACATTGTCTAAATTGAGGTGTACCCACTTAAATTAATTATAATAACTTTTTATTTAATTATAATTTTGGATATCTATCTTATTTTTAAATAAAATGAGATCTACATTGATTATGTGACTAACAAATTGTTTTAGATGTCTCTCACCCTGAAATATGCCACGTTTCCTATCACAAATTATAATTTGCCATGAGAATTGTTAAGATATGTCTCAAATCAGCAATAACTTAAAGTTGGTTATTGTTATAACTGAATTTGGCCAATTTGGTTATGATAAAGTAATAATAGTTAGTTAAGCTAATTTGTTTTAGCTTACTATATATATAATTGAAAATGCATTTGTTTCAAAAGTGTGATGAAAAGAGGTCTATGCAATTATCAAGAGAATTCATAGAAAATCAGAAAAGAGACTAAGGGAGAGAGAAAATAGAGTGACTGTAAGTGGGGAAATTGTATTGATGTACTCTCAACAGTGGGGAAATTGTTTCAAACATATTTATTTCAAATAAAAAAAAAATTGAAACAAGCATATTGAAAACAATTTACAATGTGATCGACATTGAAATTGTTTCTATTTGTAATTTATTCCTTGCTAAACATAAAAATTTCAACGGTCTGATTCCAATAAATCACCAACATATATCAAGTAGATTATAGACAATTTCCAACGTCATTGACACCATTTCAATTTTGAAATTTATCATTGCCGGTAATTAAAATAATAACAACAAAATATATTAATTAATTTCATTTTCACTCACAATTATAAACAAGACTACTATAATTTGGCTGTTTTTAATAGAAATGAAAATACACAATTTGACATTTTTATAAAGAGTAATGGTATATAGTGTGAATGATTTGCAAACAAAAACAATAAATACACATATGGCAAGATTTTAAAAGTTTGGTTTTTGACGTAATTTAAGAAAGGTTGACAAATCATAGTAAGTTGTTGACCGTTGTGCATGACTCTTTCGCATAATCAAACATTTTCATTTTACAATAGGAACCGTAAAAATTCCATCAATTTGATTCCAATCAAGCTCTAAAATAAATCAAGCACATTAAAAATAATTTTCGTTGTGATTGACACTATTTCAATTTGCAATTTATTCCTCCCAATTAATTTAAAACATCAGTTGCAATATAGTATAACACTTTAATCATATATTACTCCAATATCAAATATAAGTAAAAGTAGAGTTAAAGAAAGTTGATGTAAATATTTGTTCTAGATACATTAGTTATCTTTGACCCACTTTTACTTATATGAAAAAATATAAATTTAAAATTTAAAATTGATCTTATATTTGAATTTTGAATAACAAATTTAAAATGAAATATCACAAAATAGAAATTTCGGATATGTTAAACTCAAAACTAATATCTTGTCTAAAAATTTTGTTTCTCCATTATTTTTTTTAGTAAAAAACTTTATTTCTTAAATTCCTAATTTCCTTCGTATGATTCAAGTCATTACTTTTTTATAAATACATAATGTCGCCAACTTCCAATGTATGCTTTCGAACCTTCATTTTGAAATAAAGTTTTGCAATTCTAATTGATTCAATCTTTCTTCGTGTTCATTTTCTCTAGGGTTGCCAAAAAGTGTGTTCTTCAACTACATAAATCGTTTATCGTGAAATATTTGAATATATATTGATCAATTTGAGAAATAATGTCATTGTTTCTATTTTATCATTTATTTCGTTTTGAACTTAAATTATCTGTATTTGATTTTTGTAATCAGTGGTTATCCTCTAAGAAATCACATTCTTACGTTTATCTTTGATTATGTATTTATATTCATTATGTGTGTTAATTATTATATTTGGTCGGGTTTTGAGTTTTATTTTTCCTTATATTAAGTTACATGAACTAACTAATATATATATTTTATAAATTGTAAGTAGAAGAAAGTGACCTTTTCAATTTGAAATGGGAAGAAAAAGATCTCTAATATTTACTACATTTTTCTAGTGAATTGACTTTTAATAACAACCATTAATCTAGACAAATTTTCTCTGTCGTGCTTGACTTACCGTGAATAACAAGATTGTAGTGATGAACTATGTCTTATGTATTTGGTTTGGTATTCTAGGTTAATATCCCACATCCTTTTTTTCAATTTAGGGTAAAATTAGTTTTTTTGTATGATACATAACACTAGTCCATTCTCTTTTTTGTGTAAGTATTTGTTTACACGTCTTTCTGTATGCAAGCTTGACTATTTTTTTTTTAAATTGACATACATTATTTTTGTAACACAATAAGCTTGACTTTGTTAGTATTTCTTTTATTTTTTATTTTTCATTTTTTACAAAAAAGTGAGGACTTCTTTTAATTATTTATTTTTATTACAAATATTTTATTACTTTTAAGTAAATTTTATAATGCATATTTCATAACAAAATTTTATGTCGTTTTTTTAAACAATTAAAAAATATCATTTTATTTACACAGTTTTTTTAGAAAATATATTTTACCCGTGCAAGTCACGGGTGACATCTTACATTCTTTACCATTCCACGTAAAAAAGCATTTCCATCTTCTCATCTCTTCTTTGTTAATAAGTATACATTGGAATATGCTTTCCAATGTCGCCAACTTCCAATGTATGCTTTCGAACCTTCACAAAATTTTATATTTATTAAATAATTTTCTCATATGTATGTTTTATATAGTTTTGTAATATTTAAAGTAATTTTAATGCAAATAATTACCGGTGCAAGGCATGGGTCTTACACTAGTTAGACTTTATTTGGTAAAATTAGTTGATAACTGCAAGCTTAAAGTTTACAGTTGTTAAACTAATTAAAGTGTTTGGTAAAATTAACTTAAAAATGTAAAATAACATTTTAGTTCGCCTTCTATGGAAGTGTAGGTATTTCTAATGTGTTTCATGTTGAGATCAAAACTCTCATGACATTAAGCTCTCTTGGCAAACATGTTTCAAAAAACCATTATATTTTTCACACTCCTAACATATTGTGCAGTTAGTGACTATTGGTACAACTAGATTTTATCATTATGTCAACATTTTGGTGGCTATTCGGAACTTTTTAGAAAAAATTGGAACATTGCCTTTCACCATATTATTCTTGAAGGAAACTAATATGCAGATATTCTTACAAATACGAAACACTACGCGAAAAAACGCATTTTATAGCGTTTTTTTAAAGCCATTTACAGCGCTTTTTCAAAAAAAAAAAAAACAAGCGTTGTAGTTACTAGCGCTGTAAAAAGATACAACAGCGCTTGTTTTTTTTTTTTTTTCAAAAAATGCTGTAAAAAGGGTGGATATATTGCGCGCTTGTTATACGCATTTTACAGCACTTTCTAACAAGCGCTGTAAATCCCTGTAACAATACATGCATTATTATGCCCCTACTATAGCGCTTGTTTGAAAAAGCGCTGTAATAGGTGCATTTAATTGTTTTATTATTATGCACCTATTACAGCGCATTTCCCACAAAGCGCTGTAGTAGATGCATTTAATTGTTTTATTATTATGCACTTATTACAGCGCTTTTTCAAAAAAGCGTTGTAATAGGTACATTCATATAGATGATTTGTTATGCACCTTTTACAGCGCTTGTCCATAAAAGCGCTGTAATAGGTGCATTTATGTAGATGCATTGTTATACACCTTTTACAGCGCTTTTTTCCAAAAAGCGCTATAGTAGGTGCATTTAATAGATGCATTATTATGCACCTATTACAGCGTTTCTTCAAAAAAGCGCTGTAGTAGGTCCATTCTAATGCACGTATTACAACGCTTTTTTGAGAAAGCGCTGTAAAAGGTGCCTTTTTTTAGTTTTATTAAATATGCTGTAAATTTTAAAAAGCGCTTTTTTTAAAAGTGTTGTCTTTTAATCCAGAATCAATTCACAATTTTTATTCCTAAACCATTTTCATCCAGAATCAATTCACAATCAGTCAGTAGTACACAACAACAACAAAACAACACCTTTTAACATACAAGAATCAGTATACAACAACAACAGATTCGCTATATATATTGTCATCAGTACACAACAATCAGTTCATATTTACATATTTACAACAACCTAGAACTACATATTCACAACTACCTATTCATATAACTATCAGATTCACTATATTTTCATATAGCTACATATTCATATTCGCAACTACATATTTACCAATAGCACAGAACTACTATATCCCTTGCAGCATGCCATTTCCCAACAAATTAAATAATATTCATTTCAAGCACATACTGACACCAGTCTTCCTTTATCTCTGTTAAATCTTCTTCAGAATATGTTGGATTGGAATTGTCAAAGTACTGTGCGATATAAAAATTGAACACAAATAAATTAGAATCAAATATATACATAGTTTATATATGAAAATCAAATAATTAAAATACCGTACCGTTTCTGGGCTTATAATTTCCTTCATGAATCGCAATACATAATACCCACAGGTGATGTTTTTAGTTTGACGAGGGCACTATAAAATAAAACATATAAGTCAATAATTATTTGTGCATTGATTGTAAGTGAAAATTAAAAGCATATATTTCAAACATTTATTGGAATCCATGTGATGTTAGTTGACTTTAGCATCGACACTGTCGCACCTCTTTGAGCTCGAAAAACTTGTAAAGCACTATCGAATAAATAAATGTGATTTTTATAGCATTAACAAACAAATTATATATATATATATATATATATATATATATATGTGTGTGTGTGTGTGTGTGTGTGTGTGTGTGTGTGTGTGTGTGTAAAAAATAAATGAATATTACTTACGTGTCGAACAAAGTCTTTATCTCGGGGCGATTGTTGTAATGGCCGTGCAAGGGATCTAGGTAGTAAATAACTTCAGAGGTCGCATTGATTGCAATTAGCACCCAATGTGCCCTACAACAACAAAAATTTAGTTTGCACAACTAATAAATTAAGATCTCATAAATTAAAAAAAGATAATAATAAAGAATATATAATTATGTACTTTGAATTATATGGTGCATATCTACAACTTATCCTTCTCTTTATTTCCTAATAGCATATCTACAACGTATTTCTTTACATTCACTGGATCGTGCTGAAGCATCGAAATCTTATGCAGAGACAAGAATGAAAATTTATTTGACAATCTGCGCGTCCACACGAACTTCTTATACAAAAACCTTCAACGAAAATTTCAAATTAGATTAATTACTAATAAATTAAATTAATTACAAATAAATGCAATGAAAAGTAATTTTTACCTCATGTATATGTTGATGACAATAGCACTCAGCTCCTTATGGTCGAGAAGTTCCCTTTCCGACCTTCCGATGAGTAGTGGAGGATAAGTACAGCGCGCATTGAGTGACCCCCTAAATCAGTGGTTAATAGTACATAAGTATGTGAAACAATTATCTTGAATGAATTTCTTATTTTATTAAGTAATTAATTACCTCAGGAAGACTGTTGAGACCAACGTTGCAACTTGCGTTTTCACTCTCCATGTGACTTTCACGTTGGGGCTGGTCCGCAAGTTGCTTGTCTTTATTTGTCTTCACCAAGAGGGCCACTTGCTCCGTTAATACTTTGATCAACTCTAATACTTCCTCGTTAGATGGATTTTGGCGCTTCTCTTGTGAAAAATAACTTCTAGGAGTTACGTCAAATCCTTTCCCCCTCACGCGGCCGGAATATTCAGGAACATTAAACACTTTACCTAATATGTCCCTGCAACTTGCCTTGTTGTCCTCTTGATTTTCCGATTCAAGATTCGCCTAAAATACACATAGGATTAAAAAGATAAGTTCAATAACATTTTTAAAATACAATATTAAAAAATATTAAAGTGATAAATATACTTACACAAAGTTCCATTACTTTTTGAACATTTTCGTTATCAACCACTCCATCTTTATTTACACGAACTTCCTTCCACAATATATGACGACCTAACGGTTGATCGGATTGGGTGTCTTGTAGCTATTCTCGTTAAGATCATAAACAAAATATTAGTTAGATAGTATAGTTTATAATGTAGCACATTAAATAAAAATGATGTTTAATTACTTACAAGTTTTTGCTCTAGACGAGCATATCCCATACGAGATTTCTTGTATGGATGGGGAGTAATTTTTGCCCTTTTGCGATTTGCCTTACTAATATTCTATATAAAAAAATAACAATCTAGTAAAAATTTAAAATACGCTATGAATATGAATAATAAAACACAAATGCTAATAAATTAATCACTTACAACAAATGCGGGGTCAGAAAGTTTTGATACGAATGCGCTCCATTCCTCATTTGATATATAATGTTTATATATTTTTGGAGCTTCCGCATTCGTATTTCCTTCACGGTCTTTTAAATAGCAATTAGAGAGGTGAGATCTAAAGCCCTGTGTATTTTCCCGGCAACTCTGAGCACATAACTCTTTCTCACCTCATTAACAACAAAAGCTGACTGCAAACCAAATAAATATATAGTTTGAGTAAAATATTTCAGAGCAGTATGTAAAAATTTATAATTAATAGGGTGGCGTAAAAAATTTACTTGTATATCAGCCCACAATACATCTTTAGCATTCTTCAATGCCTTATCTCTCCAATCATCTATTGTGATTGGGATATTTTGATGAACAACAGCTCTAATATAACTAACAAACATGAAACTGTTAGGGTCAATTGGTTGACCACTCTCATTTCGTCCCACCTAATAAACTCATATAGTAAGTACCTCAAATTATAAACAGCAAACAAGAAAAAACAAACAAACAAAGTATAGTATAAACAACAAAAAAAGAAAACAACAAACAAAGTATACCTCAAATTTTTGTCCAGTACTTCTTGCTTTTATAACATTTTGCATTATTGTTGCACCGCGTTTGACTTCATTTTCGTAAATCTTGGTGTTGCCAACTTTTTCATTTTGACAAACTAACTCCTTGTTGGTATCCATTTATCTACAACAACAAGTTCAACATCAACATGCAGTTCAGTATAGTTTCATCATGTTCAACATGCAGTAATCTAAGTACGTAGCAGTATAAGTTAACATGCATTTTAGTGAAATAAAAAGCTATTAAATACAATACCTGAAATAGCTCTTTTTAATGCTTAGGGTTACGGGTTCACAGACGAACAACACAGAAGACGATGAAAACGAGGACGAACGAATACGAACGATCGTAGGGTTACGGGGTTCACAGACGAACGAAGACGAAAACGATGATGTTTATGATGTTTATGTACGATCGTAGGTGTATGATGTTTACGTAATGAGAGTAAGTAATGAGGAAGAAACAAGGGAAACTGAAACTCTTGTAGGATTCGTATGGGTTCGCAATGAGAAGGATAACGCAGAGGAAACTGAAACACTCGTATGAAATTTACGTAATGAACATGAAACTGAAGAGGTTTACTATTATATATAAAACCCTATTACAGCGCTTTTTAGAAAAAACGCTTTAAAAGGTCTCAATTATTTTATTTTTTAAAAGCCTACTACAACGCTTTTTTATAAGCCTTTTAAAGCGCTTTTGAAAAAGCGCAGTAAAAGACCTCCTTATTTTTATTTTTTTAAAAGCCTTTTACAGAGCTTTTACAGAAAGCGCTTTAAAATGCCTCTTTGTTTTATTATATGCAAATGTTGTGTGACCCTTTTACAGCGCTTATTCAGAAAGCGCTGTAGAAGACCTCCTTATTTTATTTTTTTAAAAGCCTTGTAGAGCGCTTTTTTAGAAGAGCGCTGTAATAGGGGTTTATATATAAAATGCATCTTTGTTTCATCATGTTCAAAGGTTGTGTGACCCTTTTACAGCGCTTATGAAGAAAGCGTTTTAAAAGACCTCCTTATTTTATTTTTTTAAAAGCCTATTAGAGCGCTTTTTTAGAAGAGCGCTGTAATAGGGGTTTATACATAAAATGCATCTTTGTTTCATCATGTCCAAAGGCTGTGTGACCCTTTTACAACGCTTATGAAGAAAGCGCTTTAAAAGACCTCCTTATTTTATTTTTTTAAAACCCTATTTACAACGTTTTATATATGAAATGCCTCTTTGTTTTGTCATGTCCAAAGGCTGTGTGAACCTTTAAAAGATCTCCTTATTTTATATTCTTACACAACCTTATTAATAATTTATTTTCTTCCAAATTAGTTAAATCATTTTTTCATAAGCCTTGTAATAATTTATTTTCTTCCAAATTAGTTAAATTATTTTTTCTTCCAAATTGTGTTTAATTATTTTATATTCTTACACAGCCTTTGTAATAATTTATTTTCTTCCAAATTATTTTTTTCCAAATTAGTTAAATTATTTTTTCTTAAGCCATGTAATAAGTTATTTTCTTCAAAATTAGTTAAATTATTTTTTCTTTTAAATTGTGTTTAACTGATCAAGTCAAGTTCAAGCTACATTACATGTAAAACTTGAACTTAAATTGTGTTTAAGTTCAAGCTAATTAGTTAAACTGTTTGAACTTGAACTGATCAGGTCAAGTTCAAATAGTTCAAGCTAAATTACATGATCAGGTCAAGTTCAGTATACAATTACATACATTATAAGCAGAAAATTACAAATTAATAGTTCAAGCTATATACCAAAATGCTCGATTATGGCAGATCAAACAATTAAATTACACATGAACTTAGTTCAGATTACATGGCTTTAAAACAATTAAACATTAAGATGCCCTTCTTCTTTTCTTGGTGGGATTCACATTTGTTTGTCCATTAATGATACGAAACGATGGATTAATCCAAATTCCCTCATCATAATCATCTCTAAGATATAAACCATCATCAGTTGAATCTATTTCATGTGGTTGTGATGTTGCAAAGAAAAGATCATTAATACCAACATCTTCATCATTATTGTTATCATCACTTATTTTATTGGTCGATAGGAAAACAAACCATTTATCATCAGCATGATCAGTGACATAAAACACTTGTTGAGCTTGCGACGCTAAAATAAAAGGCTCATTTTCGTATCCCACCCTATTAAAATCGACAAGCAAGAACCCTGACTCATCAATCCGAACACCATTATTATTATCGACCCACTTGCAACCAAATATGGGAACACGAAACATTGTGTAGTCTAGCTCCCATATGCGCTCGATAACCCCAAAATATGATAGATTTTCATATATTGGGTTCTTGTCTTTTGCACTTGAGATATGCATCGCTTCAGCTACGAGAGTGACTCTGCTATTTCGCATAGTTGTTTGATCATCTTGTTCTTTGGTATAAAATGTGTAGCCGTTAATTACATAACCGGTGTAAGAAAAGACATGTAAACTCGGACCATTTGCTAGCCACCTCAATCTCTGTGAAATTGATTTGGGGTCTACATCAAACTTTGACTTTATGTGATTTTTTAACGATGTTATGAAACTTTGATTGTGCTCTCGAGTTATCCAATTTTGATTCCTATTCATGTTCAAACTAGATAACTGATCCATGTGTATTGTAACATACTGTTGAACCTCATCATCATTGTGTAGAACATTTGACAGATATTCAGTACAAAATTTAGCAGCTTCTTCGACAATGTACCGTTCAGCAATACAACCTTTTGGTCGACTTCTACTTTTTACGTACCCTTTTAATATTTTAATATATCGTTCTATCGGGTACATCCATCTCATATAAGCTGGTCCACAAAGTTGTGTCTCCTTAACAAGATGAACAGTAAGGTGAACCATTATATCAAAAAATGAGGGTGGGAAGTACATTTCAAGCTCCCACAAAGTAACAACAATTTCCCTTTGCAATGTCGGTAATTTCTGAGGATCGACCACTTTACTACAAATTTCCCTGAAGAAGAAACATAATTTAGTTATGGCTCGGCGAACTTTTTCAGGTAAAATTGAACGTATACCTATTGGTAGCAAATGCTCCATTAGAATATGAGCATCATGGGTCTTCAAACCTTTTAACTTGAGGTCTTTCATACAAACTAAAGTTTTAATGTTTGAAGAGTATCCTTCTGGAACTTTAACTTTGTGTAGAAATTTACACAAAACAATTTTTTCCTTTCTAGATAGAGTATGAGCGGCTGGAGGTAGATATGTGCGATTTCCTTTCTTTACGGGACCCAATTCATTTTTTATTCCCATATCGACCAAGTCCAATCTTTCATTGATGCCATCCTTATACTTTCCTGGTACATTGAGTAACGTACCAATAACACTGTCAAATACATTTTTCTCAATATGCATCACATCGAGAAAATGTCTTACCTACAATGACTTCCAATATGGCAATTCAAAGAAAATTGACTTTTTCTTCCACCCAGTTTTGACCAGCTCTCCCGCAAAAGGTTTGCCAAATTTATTGGTCAAACCTTGTACTTTCTCAAGTATTTGATATCCAGTCGATGCTACAGGAGCTCTATCTTCCTCTGATTTTCCATTGAATGCATTTCTCCACCCACGATACTGATTACTATAAGGTAAAAATCTACAATGCCCAAGAAATACATTCTTCTTACAATGTTTCAACCGCATCCAATTTGTACTTTCTTCACATATAGGACATGCACACTCACCTTTAATGCTATATTCTGATAAATTACCATATGCTGAAAAATCATTAATAGCGTCGAACAACATAGCCCTCAAATTGAAACATTCTTTCTTATACCCGTCATAAACTTCTACACCTGTCTCCCACATAATTTTTAAATCTTCAATTAAAGGAGCCAAGTATACGTCGATATCATTCCCCGGTTGTTTGGGCCCAGAAATTAACAGAGACAACATCATAAACTTACACTTCATACATAACCATGGAGATACGTTATAAATCAACAAAATCACAGGCCACGTGGTGTGTGAGATGCTTTGAAGACCATGTGGATTCATTCCATCAGTAGAAAGTGCAAGGCGTAGATTTCTCGACTCTATCCCGAATTCAGGATACTCGCGATCAATTTTTGCCCATTGCGGAGAATCTGCAAAGTGTCGAAACTTTCCATCTCTAATTCTTTCATCTGCATGCCATGTCAATTGTTTTGAATCTTCTTCACTGCGATACATGCGCCTAAATCTTGGTTTTATAGGAAAATACCACACGACTTTTGCTGGAGTAGATTCTTTCTTCTTATATCGAGAGACATTGCATTTCAGACACGCCTTTAGTAATTCATATTCATTTCGAAATAAAATGCAATCGTTAGGACACGCATGAATCCTTTCGTAACTCATACCAATAGAGCACAAAATTCTTTTAGCCTCGTAGGTTCGATGGGAAGTTCATTATCATCTGGCAACATATCTTTTAAGAGTGTTAGTAATTCTGTGAAGCTTTTATCAGACCATTTATTACTAGCTTTTAAGTTGTACAACTTTAATATCACCGAAAGTCTTGTGAATTTAGTACAACCATTATATAATGGTTTATCTGCATCACTCAACAAGCTTTCAAACATTTTAGGACAATCTCGAAGATCTTCTTCAACTGCTTTTGCAATCTCCTCAACTCGGTCCGACTCATATATATCTGTGTCAAAATTAGTTGAAACATATGTATCTGTGCGGGTGTTTCCATTGATTTTCTCACCATGTCTTATCCAACATGTATAGCTTTGATCAATTCCATACCATACTAAATGCCCTTCCAATTCATCTGCTTTAACGCGTTTTCCAAAACAACATTTTAAAGAAGGACAAACGACTCTATTTGGATCTTTTGTATTCATCACTGCAAACTCAATAAACTTCTTCACTCCATTTTCATACTCTTTTGTCAATCGATTGACAGACATCCATTTTTGGTCCATTTATATGACCTATATATATATATATATAAATGCAGTTACACAATAAGCATGATTTCAAGTCTGATATATATGACCTATATATATATATATATATATAATACACATATCTTATAATATTGGTCCAAGATTAATTGATTTCAAAATAGAACATATATATCATGAGAACATATCTAATATCATGTAACAATTTATCAGTTTGAATTAGTGACAACAACAAATAAATAAAATACAGTACCTGAGACAACGTTGATCAATTTGTTTTAAAGGAGGATCAAGGTAAATCAATTTGTAGATGGGCGCACAGGAGGGTTCGCAGGGTAGAGGAGATGAGGGTCCGTAGGGTTTGGACAACGTATTAAATTTGTTTTAAACTTGTTTTTATTTACTTAAAGTGAATGTTTTTTATTTAAAATGAATTATTTTACAACGCTTGTTAAAAAAGCGCTCTAATAGGTCCTATAAAAATGTGAAAGGGCAAGCCTATTACAACGCTTGTATCAAAAACGTTGTAATAGGTCATTTGATTATGTGAAAGCACAAGGCACCACAAGAAGCGCTTTAAAAGCTATGTAACATAAGGTGGGAGCGCTACATTTTACAGCGCTCAAAAAGCGCTGTAAAAAGCTATGTGAGAGCGCTCAATTTACAGCGCTTTTTAAATAAGCGCTGTAAATGAGTTGTAAACATTATGTGCAAGCGTATGTGACCCTATATGACCCTACAACAGCCTTTTTTTTACAGCGCTTGTAAAAAAAGCGCTGTTGTATCCTCCGTTATTTTTAAAAAATTATACAACAGCGCTTGTATTCAATAAGCGCTGTAAAAGACGCGCTATAGAATATCGTTTTTGGCGTAGTGAAAGAAAATGAGTTATATCATTATATGTATCTGTTGGAAATGATGATGATTTTAATAGAACATTGTTGGAAATAATGATGACATTAATGAGAGCTAGTATTGGTGTGAATTGAAAAATAGGGAAGTCCCACATAGGAGGGAGAACACACTAGTAGTGTTTATAAGGTGGAGGTATGACACTTGGGGTGTGCCCTAAGGGGTACCCAATTTTGTGAAGGGCGAGAACGCATGCAAAATTGACCACCACACACGCGGATGCATGTGTTTTTATCTCATTGGTACGTTGTATACGTATGCCCTTCACCTAGTCAACATTCAAAATCTGATCCAGCCTTCCTTCCTGAATTCGTGCGTCTGTTTGCCCGGTCAAACCCTAGCGTTTTCCGCGTTCTCAGTTTTTGTGGACACGCGCATCAGTTCATTGCCCGATTAAGAAAAACCTAGTAAAACTCAGAGCATGTTTCTGTGGTTCTGAACTCATGGATCCAAGTTTTTTCTTTGAACCAGTTGAAAATTTCTTCTATAAATAGAGGGATCTCCTCAGTTGGAAAAGCACACCAAAAGTTCTTCGAATCTAAGACTTTTCTCTACTTCTCCCCCTTTCTTTCTTTCTTTCTTTTCCTTCTATTTCTATCGAGTGGTCGTTCCTGAATCAAGAAGCACTTAAAGCAGTAAACAAGCCAAAACAGAAACTCGAAGAAGTAAGAGAGTCAGAATTGCTAAAGATTATGGACTCGATTATACGGCCTATACTTTAGAAGAGGATCTTACAAATCTCAAAAAAGCTTTGTCTTCATTGGATGCAGATTTATGGCAAGAAGCTATCAACGATGAAATGGATTCTCTAGATTCTAACAGGACCTGTCATATAGTAGACTTGCCTCCTGGTTGCAGACCAATAGGTTGTAAGTGAATATTGAAAAAGAAACTAAAACCCGATGGAACTGTTGATAAATACAAGGCACGACTTATAGCCAAAGGTTTTAAAGAAAGAGAAAATATAGATTTTTTCGACACTTTTCACTAGTCACTAGAGTAACATCCATTAGGGTACTCATATCACTAACATCTATTCATAACGTGGTGATACACCAAATGGATGTTAAAATAGCTTTTTTAAATGATGACTTGGAAGAAGAAATCTATATGGAACAACCTGAAGGGTTTGTAATTCATGGACAAGAAAATAAGGTCTGTAAGTTAGATACATCTTTGTATGGTCTTAAACAAGCTCCTAAGCAATGACATGAAAAATTTGATAACTTGATTATATCAAATGAGCTTGAAGTGAATGAAAGTGACAAATGCATTTATTACAAACATGAAAATGGCATTTGCACTATCATATGTCCATATGTAGACGAGTTACTCATATTTGGTTCAAACACTCATGCTGCAATTTCTGTGAAATCATTGTTGAGTGACAACTTTGATATGAAATACCTCAGAGAAGCGAGTGTAATCCTAGGAATCAAGATTACTAGGTCAGAAAAGGGAATTTCTTTGGATCAGTCTCACTATGTTGAAACGATCCGAAAGAAATATAAATACTTTGACTGTAAACCTGCTTAGACACCATATGATCCAAGTGTGAAACTTTTCAAGAACATTGGTGAAGGTGTTAGACAAACTGAATATGCGAGCATCATTAGCAGCCTAATGTATGCTATTGATTGTACTAGATTCGACATTGCCTACGTCGTGGGATTGTTGTGCAGGTTTACCAGTAGACCTAGTATAGAGCATTGACACGCTATCAAAAGAGTCATGAGATACCTAAAAAGTATCATGAGTCTCGGATTACATTATCAAAGATTTTCTGCCGTCCTTGAAGGATACTGTGATGCTGGTTTGAATACCTTATCAAATGACTCCAAAGCAACCAGTGGCTATATTTTTAGTATAGTCGGTGGTGTTGTATCTTGGAAATAGAAGAAATAGACGATACTGGCTCAGACTACTATGGAGTCTGAAATCATAGCACTAGCTACTGCTAGTGAAGAAACGAGTTGGTTGAGATGCTTGCTAGCTGAGATCCCTTTATGGGAAAAAACTTATGCCGGTTGTGTTGATCCATTGAGATAGTACCATGGCTATTGCAAAAATTGAGAATCGTTATTACAACAGTAAGAGACGAAAAATACGTCGTAAGCACAACACAATTAGAGAGAAAGTCATAAATACATCCAAAAGGATGAGACTATTTCCTATAGAACAATGAGTCACTCACGATGGTAACCCGACCTAAAGGACTGAAGATCCCAAGAACTAGGTTCAACGGGTAATAACAAGTCATAGTGATATGAGATGAACATGCTATTATATATGAGAGAAACATGATTCCTGAAGCAATGAAAGGTTAAGATAATAAAATCTCTTAATGAGATCTATACTCTATTTGGAGTGGAGTACCTATGTGAATGTGGAAATGGGGCCGCTTCCTATGGAATTTCGAGGCAAAATTCTTAGAGCGTTCACTACAGTGGAATAGACGTGTAGGGCCATAAATGCACAAGCTTTTGAGAATACACCCAATAAAAAGGTTGTGTGTGAGTTTGATGTTAGAGATAGAGTTTAAGACTACGAGTCATTCTTGTTGAATCTGAATCTTACTTGATATGCAAAGGTTCAAGTCAGGAGACACCTTTGTTTATGCACGATCTTATAGTGGCATTTGACGCTATTTCTGTGACACCCTAAACCCCAAAAGGATATATAATAATTTATTTATTGAATTTTTAACTTTAATTCGCAGCGGGTAAAGCAAATACGTTTTCAAGTAAATAAAAAAATTTATAATTAATTTGAGATATCACATTCCTCAAACACTTTAAACTTTTCCTCCTATAAAATAGTGCAATCTCCATAAAATTTGATTTAACTAGAATTTCTTAATTCAATTCCAAGAATTTACTAGTTATAAGGTTTAATACAAAAAGTTGTTTCTAGTTAAACAAATAAAAATACAACTTATGACTCTCATTCCTAGTATCACCTATCAGAGTGGGGCTTCTCCCAAATTTGAACTTCAAGACTCATTAACCTGTAATAACTGCGATTTCGCAAACGCAGGGCCAAGCCAGTCAAACACAAACAACGAAGGAGGTGAGTTTTGAAATCATGTTAATAGTATAATATAAGTAAGGAGAACACACAATTAATCATAAATAAACCGTATCATTAGACAAACATTCTTCAAGGAAAAACATAACATTATAAAGTCAAAACCAAGGAAAATCAATACATTTCACAATAACATCAAATCATCTAAGAAATTATCATCGCACACAATACATATTAATCACAACAAACAATCACACAAAAATGCAATGGTATGCATGAGCTTAGACTCTACTTCACAATGTGGTACCATTCTAACTCTGAAGTACTTGGTTAGGAGGCCATGATACTATGCCACCATTCTGGTGGACGGACAATTCAAATTGGTCCTGTCCTCATAGATCCCCTCAACTCAACCCGAGACACATATACGCGACAATCGAGGTAAACGTGTGTTGCATGGTAGCTCCTGAAATTTGGAGTGCTACCTCCAAGTCACCTAGGAATTCCCCACCCGAATACCTCCAAGGTCTAACAATCTTGCCTTAAGGCTCAACAGGAGATCGCCACGATTAGGCTCAATTAGTTGTACTTCCCTAGAATCACTAGGCTTGTCAGGCCCTACCTATATGATGACAAAGAAATCTCCATTTCACAAATTCACAATATTTATTTTCTCCCCTCGTTGGCCTATGATACTCCATTAAGACCGTCATCTCAAACACAAATTGGAATCACAATTATTTCATCAGGGGTTACTTCAATATTTTCATCACAAATTCATAACATCACCATTATAAATTACACATCATCATCATTACATAACTCATCACAAATTTAAAGCATCACTATCATCAATCGTATCTCATCACATAAACTTATCACAAATTTATAAAATCACAATTATTATTCATACATCATCATCATCACATAAAATTATCACAACACATCCATCTTTTATTATCAGATTAGATAAACTCATCTAATCAAACATATATATAAAATTAATTCGACACCCAATATCACAATAATATCAAGTTCAATATTTTAATCTCACAAGTTCAATATTTTTGCATGAATTAATTTATCACTCAAAGGGCTACTGCCGTACGTAGCAAGCCTCAGATGAATCGTTGAGAAATACGGTTTTCCCGTTCATCTCACAATATATTATACTCATGAATTCAAACGCTCTCTCACCCATTACCTTATTTTGACGCTTTTACACAAGATTAAGATTCCACGAGCAAACAATTATTTTACTTTGACTCTTTGTCTTTCAATTGATCTAACTTGACAGTTTATGGGTAAACGTCAAAAATAAATTATGAGAAACTACTCTAAAAACTAAATTCGAAATTCGGTCAAGAAAAATTACCATAAATCAAAAAACCAATCAGTGGATAATATAGCCACTTTTCGCACAGTAGTTTTGACGTTGGTTTCACTCAAATCGGAGTTACGGTGAAGAAGAACGATACAAAATAAGGAATTTTATAAATGGAGAAGTCGGGTATTTTAGAGAGAAATTGGGATGATTAAAAATCTAAGGAAGTATGTTTATTTGACTAGCTAAATGAATAAAACAACATACTGAAATTTGGACGAGAACGGAGAAAATTTTCTTGGAACAGTTATCGATCACCGGGTCTAAATGATAGGGTGTTGTTGTGGCGGTTGTTGAAGCTCCCTATCTTATTTTTTTAGGGTTCACATGGGTCAAGCTCATTGGTCTCCTTATTTATTTTATGTTTTACTACTACTATTTTTATTTTGCTAAAACAAAATTAATTGTTACTTAATCTCATTTTTAATACTCTTCCAAACATCATTAAATTTTCAAACCATTACTAATATTTCATAACTAATATATGATAAATTAGAGTAATTAAAATAATTAACCTTTTAAAAAAATACATATTATTAACAACCCAAACTCTCATATTCAAATTAATCACTATAATTATACTTATTTTTCAATATACTCACGTTATAATAATACTATCATTAGAGAATAGTCAAAATTATAAAATAAATAAATATAACAACAATATTTTATGTTAATTACTAAATCATAATAAATATATATACAAAATCACAATTCCAAAATAAGTATATAAAAATAAAGAAAATCAAACATAATATTACTACTATCTCAAGATAATTATTTATAAAATAAATAATTAAAATAAGATATATTTAGAAATAATTAAATATAATTAAGTGCACATACATTTAATACTAGTCAAACACACGAGAAAATATCATATTAATTACCAACTCACATATACACGTAAAATCTCCTAAATCTTATTCTTTAAAATATTTACACTAATATACTATTATTTTTAGAAAAATATATAAAAAATAAAATATAACATTTATTATTCATATAACATATTTGGTCAAATATGTACAAGATTATCACATCATAGAAAACACACCTATAAAGAAAATTAATCATAAAACTAGTCAACATATATTTTAAAATAATTTTAACACAAAATTAATTATCTAAAATCCTATTTAATTAATAAAATAGTTTATTATAAAATCAGGAGTGTTACAATTTCAGAAACCTTCTTTTTAAATTCAAGTGGGGGTTGTTGGAAATAATGATGACATTAATGAGAGCTAGTGTTGGTGTGAATTGAAAAATAAGGAAGTCCCACACAGGAGGGATAACACACACTAGTAGTGTTATTATTGTGGAGGTATGGCACTTGAGGTGTGCCTCAAGGGATACCCAATTTTTGTGAAGGGGCGAGAACGCATGCAAAATTTACAACCACACACGCAGGCGCCGCTGGAAGGTTGGGCCTGGGCTAAGCGGTGTATTAGTTTTTAGTATCCGAAAAATTATTATTTTTTATTTTTAATAATAAAATGCATGTGTTTTTATCTCATTGATACGTTGTATACGTATGCCCTCCACCGAGTCAACATTCAACATCTGATCTAGTCTTCCTTCCTGAATTCGTGCGTCTGTTTGCCCGGTCAAACCCTACCGTTTTTCATGTTCTCAATTTTTGTGGACACGCGCATCAGTTCATTGCCCGGTCAAGAAAAACCTAGTAAAACTCGCAGCACATTTATGTGGTTCTGGAGTCATAGAAGTTATCTGAATCTGAGACTTTCTCTGCTTCTCTCCCTTTCTCTTTTTCTTCTTCTTCTTCTTCTTCTTCTTCTTCTTCTTCTTCTTCTTCTTCTTCTTCTTCTTCTTCTTCTTCTTCTTCTTCTATGCGCGACTCAACCCAATAATATTTTCGGTGGCATAAATTGTTTTTTAAACATTTTTAAAATTCAAAACTAATAGTACATGTAGGTCCAATTAGAGTCGTGGAAAAAAAATTAGTCGTTCGTGGAGTTTATTATATAGGGTGGATGATAAAATTATGGGGTATCTAAAAAAATTCATTGAATCAGGGTCATTTGATTTAGTTTTTTAATATTCAAAAAGAAAAAACTTGTTTGAATGTATAGTTTTGTAATATAATTTTTGAAAAAAGTTATCAAAATATTGTTTTTAAAAGCCAAAAAGAAGAACAGGTGATACATGTTTTCCTTTTTCTTATTCTCTATTTTATACTTGAATTTAGAGGATGTTTGAAACAAATTTTATTTTATAGAGCATATTATAGTCCCCTGTAGGAACTTGGCTCTGTGGATTGTAGAATATTAAATTCCTCTGTGTTTCCTTTATTTCTAGTAATAATTGATTTCATGTTTTCCTATTATTGATCAAATTTCTCTGTGAATTGTTAAAGTGTGAATCGAGTTAGCATGTCTAAACTCATTGTGTGTGTGGTTTCTGATATTTGGGTTATTAATCTAATTTCTCTGTGAATTTTTGTATAGGCTTTTCTATTTATCATGTTGCAATAAATTGGTCTCATAATCTTAAATTCGTTTCACTCGACAATGAATACGATAGAATGTTGTAATAATTCTCACGTGTTTTGTTATTTGATGAAAATAATTATAAAGTTTTCATAGAAAATAATATGATAAATGTATGTACTAAAAAATTAAAAAAAAAACGTTGAAATGATATTTTAAATGAAAATGAATTTTTTTAATATTAATATAAGAATAAATATGTTAATTCAGAATACAAATTTTCCAACCAGTATATTAAATGTTTTCTCGGATAAACACTGGTCATTTGCACCTTAGTCGCTTTAGCGCTTATTGCAACTATGGAGTCTATCAGAAGTTAATTTTCATTTTTTCCTCTTTTAAATTTGGAGCTCAATTATTATATTTTGGATAAAATGATACTCTATTAGTTAGAGATTATTATTAGTTAGAGACTTTTATTTCAATTCAATAAAAAATGTAATGTATACCATAATATATATAGAACTCAAATAATAATTACCAAATTTTATTATGACATTTCTTTTGTATAAATTTTCCTAGCACACTTTTTTTTTTTAAATTTAATTTAAATTTAAAAACCTACAATATGAATATCGAAAAGAAAATTTTGATAAGTTCAAATAATATAGATAACATAAAAATGGTACAAGTGAATGAAATTAAAACCAGCGTTTTATGATAAAACACAGTATATAGGCTACTGCAACAAATGAAATACAACAAATCATTAAGTGAACTAGTAGTATCTAGCACTTAAACAAGTCCAAAGTGCCCTTTTGTTTTAAAGGAACTTAAAAATAACTTTTATTATAACATTTATAAAAAAAATTAAAATAAAGTTTCAAATAAAAAATTAGTTTAAATAGTTTATCTTAAAATATCATTTTACACATTTCATTTATTTACTAAAACTTTTTTTTGGACAGTGAAATTTTAAAAAGTGATTAAAATAACAAATTATTTTGAGAAGTTCTTCGTAAAATTCAATTTTGAAATATATCTTTTTTTTAAAAAAATATTATTTTTATCATGTTAAAATCTCTAATAATAAATATCTAAATTATTCAATATCAAAATTACTTTTTTTAATCGATAACAAATAATTCTAAGACAACTTCTACTATTTTTAAGTAAGTATTACAATTTTTTATTTAAACAATTGATAAGAGATAAATAGAGAAAAATTAATTGAATCTTATTGATAATAGAAAGAAAGAATTATATCAAGAGTTACATAGAATTATATAGTCATTTAGATAAACAACTAATTAGTGTAAAATAACTAACTAGCTAGTATAATTAACTAATGAATTTAACTAATTAACCACTAAAATCTCTAATAGTAAGTTCCTAAAAAGTCAAAATCACTTTTTAAGAATCTTAAAGAAACTCAAACTCAAAGTAGATGCTTGAACTCTCAACGGGATATTATTTGCAAGCAAAGATGTCTTACTCAAGACATTGATCATTCTCTTGACAACCATTGGAGAAGATAGCTGAGAAGTAACTGAATGTAAACTCTTTGAGAGGCATTATATAAATGGGAATAATTCTTTTTCTTATACAACACTCTTCTATCCTTTCTAAATTTTTCTCTATTCTAATAGCTCTCTAAATCAATAATCTTATAAGATCTTTACATAATCTGTTCATAACAAGAATTGAACTGTGTATATTACAAATTACAAGTAATAGTTAAAAAATTTGCGGCAGTTAAAAAGGGGGTTTGCAACCACTGCAGTTTGATGTTTGCGACAGTTTCCCAACCGTCGTGAGACTGTTTTGCAACGGTTAGAAAACCGTCATTCCAACTACTGCAAATGTTTGCGACAGTTCTAACCGCCTCCAACAGAGTCTTTAATTGCACCTATATTTTGGTCCAGGAACCACCACAATGTAATTTTTGCGACGGTTACGAACCACCACAATGCAATTTTTGCGACGGTTACGAACTGTCGCAAACTTAATTTTTATTGTTTTTATTTTTTATTTTTCATCCATTTAATTAAAATAAAAAATATTCATAAATCTCATTCATATAACTAAAATATACAGATATAAAATTATAAATAAATCTCATTCATATAATATATTCAAAAGTAACAACCATACATTAAATTTAATTAAAATAATAAATAAATTAGTTTAAATATTCAAAAACCAAAATATTAATAAAATGACTGAACATGCAAAACAACAACATCAAACTTAGTTCATAAATAATCTAGATAGTCCCTAATGATGTTGTTCCATTATTAGACCGACAACTAGAATCAGAAGAACGTCTTACATCTCTTGGTAATTCAGCCTCAAACATATAAGTATATATATTAAATTCAACCTCATTTTTTCATACATAATCATGACTTTAATATTAACATCAAATTAATTAAACTCAAACAAGATCAAAGGCTCAAAAACAAAACATGCAAACATCAAACTAATTCCTCGATTTGATAATGGTAATAAGCAACTCAAATAGAAGATTAAAACATGATCTATGATTTAATTACAACAATATAAATAAATAAAATATTTCAAACTAATGAACATTATTATGATTAATTAATGTCAAAGAGTACTCAAATTCAACAAAGGCATTGACATTACAATCATATTTTCAGCAAATAGTCTTGCAAACACGACATCAATCACTACATGAAAATTTGTCATTACCTATAGCAAATTTTGAAAAATCAAATACACGCTCTCATCCAACTTACAAATACTAAACAACAACAACAAACTAAAATATCATAAGACACAGTATAACTTCATATATATGACTAACACATTTAAGTTGAAAAATCTTAAGAATATATGAAAACAAGTAATTAAGATATTATTATATAAACAAACAAGTTCAATGCTTGACACTTGTTCCATGGTTAACCAAATCAAGTGTAGTAAAACCTTTACATTTATATCTACAAGAGAATAAGTGATTACTCATGTGATTACAAGAGAATAAGTGATATATAGTTATAGCTTAAAGCATATATAGTTATATAGAAACACACCTCAGCATATAATGAATGTAGCAAGTTTTTCAAAACTCAAAGCAAGGAACTCTGCATTTATTTCAAATCTGCTATAGCTGCTAGTACTTGACAACACTTGATACTAAATAAAATATTGTAGAATAATAGTAAGTTGTTTAATAGTGAAAAAATAATTTGTATCATTTTGGATTTTCCACTCTTCAGCATGATTTGGCAGTAAAATGTTGATAGCAAAATATTTTGTTGTGTATAAATTTAATTATGTCCAATAGTAAACATAAGCATACATCTCTAAGAGAATTATAGATGCCCTTTTTGTAGAAATGGCTGGAAGTGTTTTAATAGATTAAGATTAAGATAAGAAGACTCTCCCCTTCTTGCAATGGATTAAGGGAAAGAGAGCTCTATCAAACGACACATCTTTTTATATATTATATGGATCTTGCTAGGTTTCAGAAGAGGTTTGAAAAAGGATGTGGTTTTGAGAACATAATCACACCTAAGATTAGGAAGATGCTTGATACTACAATGCAAGATGGAAGAATGTGTAAACATGCATGTGCGTACATTATTTCATACAAGAGAGAAAATAAAGAATTGTCATTTGAATGATTTGGTATCTTGTAAATTATGGTGTTGTCATGTTAAAATGATGTTGCTATGTTAATTAAGCAAACTAGAAGGGTGACCTTTTAATTATTAATATCAAATTTAGTCTTATTTTGCTAAGGTAACTAAAAGGCCAAATGGATATTAATTTAAGTGTTGTGTAAAAGGCAACAAGTCATATTTTCTATTACTGTCATAGCAATTATAAGTCACCAACTAGTCAACTTGTAACAAGTCAAATAAAATGCAAAATGATAAAGTGTAATGGAAGACCAAACTGTTATCATATTTTTCATTAAATTTGCTTAGATTAGTCGACATCTTGCTCACATCAGTCAATGCAAAAACAACAATTTTGTACACAAACATATTTTGATACCAAGATAGACTAATTTTTATACAACATTGAATTAAATCGACCAACACATGCAATTGTAGCTTTAATCAACAGTTCAAACGTCATCCATCAGGACCATCACTACACTAAAAATAGGCTTTAACAACACTTTTTTATGCATTTAATATCGCTTTTAAGCGCTATAGTATGTAGTGCTGTTAAAAGATGTCGTACGTAGAAATATATAGTGTTTTTTGCATAAAAGCGGTATTGTAGGTGTCTCGTTTTACGACGCTTTTGTAATAAGCGTTGTCGTAGGTAGAGCTTTTAAAACGTTTTTTGGAAAAAAAATGTTGTTGTCGGTGTCTCATTTTACAACGCTTTTCTAAAAAGCGTTGTCGTATGTGGTATCTTAAAACGTTTTGTTTTCTTCTAAAAAACGTAGTCGTAAGTCTTTAATAGCGCTTTTTGACAAGCGTTGTCATAGGTCTTTAATAGAGCTTTTGTAACGCTTTTTTAAGGAAAGCGCTGTCGTAGATTTTATATAATAGAGATTTAGAAAAGCGCGTCGTAGGCGTGGTTAATGTGGTTGAGTAGATGTGACAAAAAATACATTTAGAAAAAAAAAATACAAGTTAATGTGGTTGAGTAGATGTGACATAAGAGGGAAGTTTTAATAAAATAGAATTAAGTTGTTAATTTATCCGCAAGATAACAGGGACACTTGTTTGTTTTGACACATCTACTCAACCACATTAACTTTTGATGTATTTTTTTCTATTAAATATATTTTGTTTGATTTTATTAACAAAATTTTGTTTTTTTTAATTTTTTTATTACATTAACAATATTTTATTTTTATTATTTTTATTTATTAGATCAGAGGAAAAATAGGAGGGAGTTGTTAACAAAATAAAATTGTGTTGTTATTTTATGTGTAAAATATTAGAGACACGTTGTTTGTTTTTGGCACGTCTACTCAACCGCGTTAAGTTTGATGTATTTTTTTTTCTATTAAATCTATTTTATTTTATTAATATTATTTTTTAAAAATATTTTTATTATTTTTTATTTATTAAATTAACTATTATTGTGTTGTTAAATTCAAAAAAAAAATTAAAATGTAATTTATAGTCGCATTTCCGGGATGCGACCTCATATTGCAGAAAAATAATTATTCTCGTCAGATTGTCGCCTCCTGTAGATGCAAACTCTGATGTAGGTGCAAAAAATCGAGCAATTATTAATATATATTTTTAAATGTGGGATATAATGGTTAATATTTTTTTTTTTAAAAAAAGAGGACGTATAAAAAAAATCTGTTGGAGGTTGATAACCTAAACAAGGACATGATATCCACGGTGGACATTAAAATCCCAACGTTGGCAAGAAAGAAAACCTTAGATTTTGAAAATTCTAGCAAAGCAAATTTCCCCGCTCATTTGAATTTATCAATTTATTATTATTATTATTATTATTATTATTATTATTATTATTATTATTATTATTATTATTATTATTATTATTATTATAAAGCGTAATTCAACATAGTAGACAACATTAAGGTAAATATATAAAATATTAAAATGGTAAATAATAAAATATAATCTTAAAAGGAAATTTGGTCATCTTTTGACCGAATAAGACTTTAGCTTTGAAACAAATAATATAAAGTTGAGCATCATGAAAGTAATGTAAATATCTATATATATATATATATATATATATATATATATTATTTTATTTCTTATATTTTTTTGACAAAATTAATTATATATATACATACATGTACAAGCATGCTAAATTTACATTGAAGAAGAGGAAGAACAATGATTAGTAAACAAAAGTTTAACATGGCAACCTTGATTTTAGTTCTTCTATTTTCAATAGGTACGTAAACAATTTGTATAATAGAGTTTGAATTTTTCATATATTATTTTTCTTATGCATATTGATTATTGATTACAACAATATTACTTTTTTCAATAGGTATAGGTAATTTTGTACTTATCCGCGAGAAGTGTTTTTCCCAATGTGATCAAACAACTAATTGCATGTCTTTCTGCACTAACAAGGGATATTATAGAGGATTTTGTGAACCAGACGCGGATAATGTTAATAGGTGTTGTTGTTACAATAGTAATAAACTTGTAACATAGAGCTTTCATTTAGTTTGAATAAAATATTATGTTTTATAAATATAAATAAGCATTATGAGATGAAATCAAACATAGAATATTATCATAAAGTATGATTGACAAATTAAGGAGTACATAATGAAATATAAATGTGTTACATTTGCATAAATTGAGCATAATATTTAGTCTTTGAGATAAGAAATAATCATCGTGGATTCAAATTATAATTATAAAGAAAAACGTCAATTTAAAATTTAAAATAATAATTTTGTATGTAAGGTTACTCCTACAATCTTTCAAGTTTTTTCTTTTATTTAAATTGGTCCTTAAATTTTTTTCTCCTGTTGATCTTTTAAATCTCAAAAAAATGCGTATACTAATCCCATTTTATTAATTTACGAGTTTAACTTAGTTCAAAAAGGCTCATATAGTTGTTAATATGGTTCAAAAAGGCTCATATAGTTGTTAATATGGTGTTGTGTCCATAATGTTGCTGTTATGCAAATCAAAGTTAACAAATAGTTAACAAATGATATTTTAATTTAGTTTTATTAAAAATTAAAATCTAAAATTAAAAATTTGTAATTAAAAACCATATTAAAATAGAAAATCTGTAATTAATCTTCATCAACCTAGAAACTGAAACATAGAAAATTGGTAATAAAAACCATATCAAAATTAATTAAGTTTATTTTTTTTTTATGTTTTTTCAAATTATAAATTTTAAAGCCATACACGCATATATTTAGTGAACATCCAAACACTTGTTTGGCACTATGGGAGTAAAAACATAGAGACAATAATATGATAAATGTGATATTATTGGTGATGATGGAAAAAATTAGACTATATTAGACATCAAATTATGACAAATAATAAACAACAAAGAAATATTAGCATCAAATAATTATTATTAGGAACAAGATAGCATTAGAAAATTACGAAAGATATCAAATACAATCATTTTTTTTAACACTGCAACTAAATAAAAAAGATAAAATAATGGTTATTAGACACTCTTAGAAATACAAAAACCCCTATTTTTGCATGATATATGGTGATTATTTCCTTTTCTAGTATATTAGAAATGAGAAACAACAAAATGATAACCCACGCGTTGCGCAGATGTATTTTCATTTTTTTTTAATTGAAGTGCATTCAAAATAAATAATATCAGGTTTTATATATCAATTGTCCAATAATCCACAATTTAGTAGTTATACTAAAAATATATACAACTATACCAATGTAATTTCTAGAAGAGAAGTACCATTGTTAGACGAATGACTTGAATAAAAGAAGTAACGTATTAATATTGAGATTGTTGGAAATGTCAAATGTTGAACTAATGTATTTAATAATTGAAATTAAGAGATAGATTTAATTGATATATGTTGTGAAAAATTCCGCAAGTGTACGAGTTTGCCAAGTAGTGGTATCTAAGATTATCGTATCAACGAAGATTAATTTAACAATTACCAAATTAATCAAGATTTTATATTATTTAGACTAATGAAAATTATTATTGATTCGTGATAACAAAAACGTAAAGATAGCATAAAAATTATAACGAAAGTATATAACAACACAAATTTGAATGAATAGAAATTAAACCTAGGGTCATGGTTTCACTTATTGTTAAAAGTGGTACTCAATTAAGAAGGCAAACTGTTTGGGCAGTTAGTTAGTTAGTTGTAACTGACTTAGTTAGTTAGTTTGTTACTCCAATTTGTAAACAAACTGTATATAAGCCAAAGCAAGGCTGGGAAAAAGAGTAATCAGAAAAATATAGAGTGCAAAGCTGTAGTTTTACAAAACTATGAAAAACTGGTAGCACAAGTGCTTATCTTTGTAATCATTTTCATCTCATAACTAGTGATAATTCCAGTCGGATCCAGTCCCCCAGACTTAGGAGTTAATCTCTGAACTAGGTTAACAATTGTGTGTGTTCATTTTAGCATTACAAGTTTCAAATTATGTTTAAAAGATCAATCTTCGTTTTAAGACAAAAACGAAGAACGATCTTGGATTTTCTGCGAATCAATCTTCGTTTCAGTTTTCTATCAACCTGCATTTCTGTACAAAACCAAGAACACTCTTGGTTCATTGATTGATTGATCTCCGTTTTACAACAATAATATAAATACCTCAAGTCCTAGTTTTATATAAATTCTTATTTATTTTCGCAATTATCAATCACTCTTTAAAACTAATAACAAAGTTTCGTCATTCACTGTAATATTATTTTCCCTAAATTAATTCTTTGATTGATCATACAAAAAATATAATTAAGAGAAAGCATAAAGAACCAAGAGGTTTAATGATTGAAAGATTAGTATCTATGTTTCATCATACAAGAATTATAATCTCAATTATCCTATAGATCTACCAATTAGTTGTAGTTGGTCACTAGTCAATTGATTGATTAAGGCATGCAAAGGTTGGCCATCCCAAACATGTAAATAAAACAATAAAATAATTTAATTGAAATAAACAACAAAAATCTAAAATAAAACTAGACTTTAAAACTAAGACATAGTAAAAAGGTATCTTAATCACAAGATTCACCAAAGACCCTAGAAGAGAGCTTAGTTACTCATTGACATATAGAAAATAAAGTAAATAATAGAAGTGTTCATCAATTAAAGGAAAAAGAAATAAAACCCTCAAAGAGTATGATCTTTTGCTCCAAAATTTGAGACACTTTACTCCAGCTCCAAGCACTCTTTAGCTTCCAAAATATTTGTTGTTATTTTCTTTCTCTAATTTCTTCTACTTCTCCAATTCTGTTCTGTTTCTAATGTGTAGCTCCTCCTTTTCTGTTTCCCATTTATCCTCCTTATAATAACAAGAAGATCCTAATTTCTTGCAACAACCTTCCCCTTCTTAGGCAACAACCTTCCCTTTTTTTTTGCAATATTTTATTATCATAAAATTCAACATTTGAAGTGTGCAACAAACCTCCTTCTTGTACTCATTAATTGAAATATTAAACTTGATAAGTTTTTTGCACTAAAAACGTAGTAGATTGACCAACTTGACTTATTTTATCATCTCATGATCAATTCTGCAAATATCATAAATAAATGAATAAATAAGAAGAAGTTGACATCAAAACTATAAAATAAAATAAAATAGAGGGTAAATACCCTCTTAAAATCCTATCAAAAATAGATTTATCAATATACAATTGAGATACCAAATGTATTACTTTATTGTTGAAACTATAAATGAGTAAAGTGAAATATTTGGAAATACATTCATCTTGTATTCTCGATTTTCAGTCTTTCATTTTGTTTGGGTTTTTTTTGGATTGGTCAATTTTATTACACCACAAGATTGTTTTTCTTTTGATTTATTCTTTTTGGTTCTCCTTCAAGTATGTAGAAGGACTCGCTCTTCGTTAGAGGATGTAATATGCTCGACCACAATCTTCTTTTTTTGAAACTATTGTCTTGACCGTCTCCTCATCTGATGATTGTGAATGTTTTTATTGCTCCGTTCTACCTTGACTTTTCATTTGGATAATGGGTTGTCATCTTTTTCTTTATCATTATCCTCATCTCCATACTTTACTTCTTCATGTATTTTACATTTTTGTTTTATGCCACCTTCATCATTTGAGTTGGACTTTGTCGGTTGCAGAAACTTGTAGAGTAATTGTTATTAGGATTTAAACATTCTTTTAGGAGAGTAAACTAGTAGAATATCGTTTGAGAAGTTAGTTGAATTTGAAAGCGTATTTGATATATGTGTTATTTGATTTAACTGGATGTAGTATGTTGTTGTTGACTAAATTCACATGCTCAATTTTATTTATAAATGATACTGATTAATCATTAAATTTCCTTTATATTTGAGTTGATTGAATGTGATGTGCTTTATTGATTTGTTCTGTCATGTTACTTTATAATGCTAGGACTCTTAACATGTTATGTTTAAATGAGTAGTGAATGCCTTAAGTATGTTTGTAGACAAAATTTGAATCTTGAGGGTGGTTAGTTAGATATTCGTTCTCCTATTGTTCACTATAAATTTCGAGGATGAAATTTCTTTAATGAGGAGAGAATTGTAACACTTCAAGTTTTATAATAAATATCTTATTAATGAAATAGGATTTTAAATAACTGATTTGGTGTTAAAATACTTTTAGATTATATGTTGATTAGTTTTATAATTAATTTTCTTTATATGTGTGCTTTCTATGATGTGTTAATCTTGTACATATTTGACTAAATGAGTTATATAAATAACAAATATTATATTTTATTATTTTATATATTTTTCTAAAAATATATAATTTTAGTGTAAATATTTTAAAGAATAAGATTTTAGGCGGTTTTACGTGTATATGTGAGTTGATAATTAAAGTGATATTTTCTTGTATGTTTGACTAATGTTAAGTGTGCACATATTTATATAGAGGGTTATTGTTTGGCAAAGGTGATGTCCCAGAAAACTTTCTCTATTTTTATCTAAATTTCAATATGTTGTTTCATTCATTTAGTTAGTCAATTAAACACACTTTCTTAGATTTTTAACCATCCAAATTTGTCTCTAAAATACCCGACTTCTCCATTAATAGAATTCGTTATTTTGCACTGTTCTTCTTCACCGTAAGTCCGATTTGAGTGAAACCAATGCCAAATCGACCAAGTGAACAATGACTATATTATCCACTAAGTATTTTACAATTTGGGGTAAGTTTATTTGACTCAAGTTCGAAATTTACCTTTGTAGAGTGTGTTCTGATATATTTATTTTTTATGTCTACCCATAAATTGTCGAGTTAGATCGATTGTGGACAAGGAGTCAAACAACAAAGGCTTTTTGCTTGTAAACTCGTATTCGCGTCTGAAAGAGTCGAAATAAGGTATAGGGTGAGAGAGTGTTTGAACTCATGAGTATAATATATTGTGAGATGAACGTGAAAATCGAATATTCCTAACGATTCATCTGGTACCCACTACTTACGGCAGCAACCCTTTGAGGGATAAAAAAATTAATGTGCAAATATAAAAATTGTGAGATTAAAATGTGGAATAAAAATATTTATAAGGTGTTGATTGATTCACTTTTGTTAAATGTAACACCCCAAATGTCATAATAAATTATTTTATTAATGAAATAGAATTTTAAATAATTAATTTAGTGTTAAAATTATTTTGGAATATATGTTGATATTTTTGGGATTAATTTTCGTTATATGTGGCCTTTCTACGATGTACTAATCTTGTACATATTAGACTAAACGTGTGATATAAATAACAAATATTATATTATATTATATTTTATATTTTTCTAAAAATAATAGTATTTTAGTGTAACATTTTAAAGAATAAGATTTTAGTCAATTTTGCATGGATATTTGTGTACGCAATTAATGTGATATTTTACTATGCACATAGTTATATTTTGATTATTTATAACTATTTTCTATTTTTAGTTATTTAATTTATAAATAATTATCTTGAAATAGTGATAATATTGTGCTTGATTTACTTTATTTTTTTTATATACTTGTTACAGCATTGTGATTTTACATATATTTATTATAATTTAGTAATTAATATAAAGTGTTGCTTTTATATTTATTTATTTTATAATTTCGAATACTCTCTTATGGTAATATTTTAATGTGAGTATTTGAAAACAAAAAATATAATTATAGTGATTATTTTGAATGTGAGAGTTTTGGTTATTAATGTATTTTAAAAGATTAATTACTTTAATCACATTACTTTATAAAATATTAGTTTAAAATATTAGTAATATTTTAATAAATAAATTGTGTTGAAAAATGTGGATTTTATTTTAGAGTAAAATGTGTTTTATGAGTTAGATTCATATGCAAGAGTAAAATCTAATTATTATTAATGATAATAATAATAATAATAATAATAATAATAATAATAATAATAATAATAATAATAATAATAATAATAATAATAAGGAAAAACAAAAAAAAAAGAGAAAAGCATGACCACGAATGCATCTTCTTCTCTTTTTGCCTAAGCCGCCGCCCTCCACGGTTTTCTTCTCCTTCTTATTTCGTCGATTATAACCATTATAGTGGGTGTGGTGCAAAACTGAGACCACATTCGTGATCGTTGCGATCTCATATTTCATTCTGAACCGGAATCACAAATTGAAACACCTTATTACTCTTTGTCAAAAATCACATCTCCACCTTGTGAGCAAGATTCCAGTCACCACGACTATCACCAACGAAAACCGAGACCATATTTGGACTCCACGAAACACCCTCTTTCATTACCTATGCTTGGAATCACCAACAGTTATACTTCAAAAAATGGGTTTTCACCCTCATCGCAGTTGTGTTGTTGAATTCCAGCCAACACGTTCATCATCTTGAAAAACTGATATCGTTTTTGAATTCCTCTCGTTGAAACCTTCAAGTAGCACTACTCGTTTGTGTGTTTCGGTGAAGTTGATGTCGGACCCTGTCCGCGATCCATCGCGTCGGTGAGGCCTTTTCTATTATCTTGTTTCACTTCGTTTTGAATATGTTTCTTCTCTTAATATTTTTATTAATTATGTACAACTGATTTTTATGCTCCGCGTAAAAAAAATCAGTCATATTTCATTGACTCTGCAATTCGTCGATGCTTTTGGACTCGTTCGTTGCGCGTTGTCGACATGTTATGGTTGCTGAAAGCTGCTCGGATTCCTATATCGTATGAAAGCATCAAACTAAGGTATGGGTGAGAGAGAGTTCGAATTCATGAGTGTAAATTAAGTGAGATGAACGGGAAAACCGTATTTCCCACAATTCATTCGGGGCTCGCTACGTACGGCTAAAGCCATTTAAGTAATAATTGACTAATGAGAAAACTTGAATTTGGTGAGGTTAAAATACGAGTTAGAAACTTTTATAGGGTGTTGTTTGATTTCAATTTTAAAGATTGTGTGGTAGTTGAATTATTGTAGAATTGTGTATTTGACGTATTCTGTGTTTTGTTTATATCTACCTTGATATTGTTATATGATATAAAATGTGATGAATTGTTATTATTTGCATTTCAATCGAAGTGGTGTGTGTGAATGATTTAGTATTATTGTATGTAAGTGAAAATCATATATTGTTGGAGTTTGTGTATTATGATGATAAATTTTGAAGTGGAGATTATTTGGTCATCATATAGGTAGGGCCTGACAAGCCTAGTGATTCTGGGGAAGTACAACTGAATTGAGTCTGATCGTGGCGGTCTACTGTTGAGCCTTAAGGCAAGATTGTTAGACCTTGGAGGTATTCGGGTGGGGAATTCCTAGGTGACTTGGAGGTAGCACTCCAAATGTCGGGAGCTACCATGCAACACACATTTACCTCGACTGTCGCGTATATGTGTCTCGGGTTGAGTTGAGGGGATCTATGAGGAAAGGGCCAATTTGAATTGTCCGTCCACCAGAATGGTGGCATAGTATCATGGCCTCCTAACCAAGTACTTCAGAGTTAGAATGGTACCAAAGAAAGAGGAGGAGTCTAGGGTATAAGAACATGCATAACATTACTTGATTTGTGTGTTTACTTACTTGATGTTGTGGATTGTATCAATGTTCTACCTTGATTATTCTTGTTAATTGTGATTTGATATGATACGGTGTTTAATATATTTTACGTGTTCTTCTCAATTATTTTATACTATTACATGTTTTCGAAGCTCACCCATCGTTGCTTGTGTTTGGCGCTTGCGAGAGCGCGCAGTCATTTCAGGTTATCGGTTGGTGATCCACACTCTGATAGGTGATACTGGGTGGGAGTAATTTGTCGTATTTTGTTGAGTTATGAACTAGTTTAGATTTTTGTCAATTCGATCGATCAATTGTGTTATTTTTATTTTTTATTCGGATGTAGAAATTAATTGTCTCTAAGTTTAGAATGTGTCTTTATGTCAGAAATATTTATTTATTAAACCTCTACTACATTCGATATTAAAGGATTTTTTATTGAAAATTTTTATGCAAGCTTTTTTGTGTAAGTATGAGTGTGATGTCTTGAACCTTATAGTTTAAAATAAAATTTGTATACTCTATTTTAGAGTCGCTGCGAATCTCTTTCAAAACTAACGCATTTTACTTTCTATTTCAATTTGGGTTTAGGGTGTCACATTAGTGGTATCAGAGCAGGTCGATCCAATCCGATGTGTGTCAAGTGTCCGACGTGTCTCTTTTGTGTTTTAACTGATTGTATGCAATTGTTGACGTGTGATTTTAGTATTAAGGTAGTCTTTTTCCTTGAATTGTTGAGTCTTATCAATAGTTAGGCATGTTTTTTCTGTTATGTTGGTGTTTTATACGTGTGCTTAATTGATTGAGTGAAGTTTGACGTTGTTTATGTGTATAGCCTTATGTGTCCATCTTATTACTAACTTGTTGCGATATTTGTTATTTGTTTAGTGATGTAATAGTTGTTGTTTTCTTACTCGGATGTGCGCTTACTAAATTCTCTTAATTGCATAGTTGAAATTAGATGTTGAATTCCGGATTAACTATGTGTTCATGTTGTTACTATAATTCTTTTACTATTATTGTTATGTTACTACCCTCGGGCAATTCATTAGTAAATGTATAATTAAAAGAATTTTAACATCAGTGAATGGAGTGAGAGTCAGACGTCACTTTCGCACTCTAAAACTGTGTTAAAGAGTCATTTAATTACACACAATTGCATTTAAATAATTATAATTATTGTTACATTGAGTAATTGACTACATGAGTGGGAGGAAGTAATTACCCCGCCGATTCATCGTTAATGAAAGATCTGACAATAACTTGTTAGTATTATTGTCATGAATAATTATTAATTTCATTCTGATTAATTTAAAAGCATGCTCATTCTTTGGTTATTTTAAGCAACTTAATTCTTTTTCTGTGTTGTTATAAACTTGCCTAAGTATAAAATGGCGTGTCTTATCCGTGTATGACATTTGAGATTTATTTTATACTATATAACGTAAAGTATAAATTGTTTCTTTCTAACAAGATTCAAGAACTATTGTAGAAATTTTACTAAGAATAAATGTGTATATACATGTTTTTGAGTTAGACTTTAATGTGTCTTGCGATAGTGTTTCGATTTTATTCTATGCTATATAATTCATTTGTCCTGATAAAATTATGTGATCTATCTATATTCTCATTACGCAAACCAATATGTTAGATATTCATTTAGAATAAAAAGAAAGTCAAGATAATGTTTGTACTTATGTTTCATTTGCAGCAATACTTATTACATATGCAGGTGGAAAAAAAATAATCGGTAGTTGTTTGTGTCAATAATTTTAAGCTCATAATTTCTCTATTGTTGTTGTCTGTGGCTGTAGGATAAATAAGAATTGTGGCCTTATTGTCTTGGGACTTTTATGAATACCTTGGAGAAATCTATTTTTGGCTGTCATTCTTGTGTGTGTTCATGGCTAAATTTTGGTTATCAAAATATGAAACTAGTAATAGAAATGAGGTAATGCAGTAGTTGAGTAGCATGGTGCTTATGGATATTTATGATTATGTGATTTTTATTTTATTGGAACTTTTGAAGGAAACAAGATCAAAATCTATGATTGGTTGTTAACTCTAAGAAAATGTTGTGTTGATTTTTAATTTGTTTAAGTTTTAATTATTATTATAATTATGTGTATCATTATCTGGCATATAATTTTAAACCATTTTGAGTTGTTCAATAATTTTCACTAATCAAATTCTTTTATCTAGTGATCTCCCTTATAAAAGTTTTTACTTACAAAATTTGTACTCTGTATGTTACTCTTGTAAATAAAACAGAAGATAAAGTATGTAAGAGTTTCTTTACTATGTTTGACAATTGTTTTGTATGAATTCATTAGTGTGTAGACCTCACCTCCTTTATTAAAATATAGAAGTTAATATAGAGCTAGTTAAAACTAACTTAGTCGGTTAAAAAGTAGTTATTAGGTAGATAACTTGTTATTTTCACAAGCTGTGTATATATAGAACTTCTCATGTACTCATTTACCATCTTTTTCGATTTAATTCAATATGCGTCCTAAAGATTTTCCTTTATAGCAAGCCCTCAAACCTGTTTTTCAATGAAGTGAATCTCCACCTATTTGATCTTATA
The DNA here is from genome assembly GCA_037974735.1 of Cicer chorassanicum. Taxonomy (NCBI): domain Eukaryota; kingdom Viridiplantae; phylum Streptophyta; class Magnoliopsida; order Fabales; family Fabaceae; genus Cicer; species Cicer chorassanicum. The sequence continues at coordinate 33,743,483 of JBBPBP010000002.1, forward strand.
ATTTGTAACATCCTTTAAAGAATTTTTGCGACATTTACAATATCTATGAACTGAAATTAGGCTCTTAAAGATATATTGTAGAAATGTCTAGTCATTTCTTTTGGTTTGATTATATGCTTATGTCCTATGAGACTAATATTCTCAGAAAAAAAAAAAGTTGTTTCATAATCATGCTTGTATTGTATGAATTCGTAACTTTACTCATTGAGTAATAATCACAAGTTATATCTTAAGAGTATCTTTTATAAGTTTTTATGTGTGCTTCTTAGTGTATTTCTTTAAGATATAAGTTAATCCTAACCTTGTTTTAGTTTCTATGATCTCTATGATTTTCTTAAGCTGAAGTACATGGTTGTGCAACGAAAGGAAACGAGAGTTTATACCTTAAGTTAAGACTTGTGAAAATAGTTGAGTCTTGGCTTTGTTGAAAGGTTTTAGAAACATTAAATTTATGAAACTCAATTCGATATAGAACGACTAGTAACCACAAGATTTTAGAATTCATTATATCCTGACAAAGCTTCAATAGTTGTAAAATATGGTATAGATAGACACTACAAGTGGGAATGAATTCAATTTAAGGGAAATGATTAGTTGAATATATATAAGTGAGAGTAATATTGCTTGTATTGCTCGAAATAAATTTATTGCTTTGACTGAGGTAAACGAGACTTGCATTTTAAGACTTAGAAAGTGACTCATTAGGGAAATTAATAAATGATAAGAATTGTTCAATAAAAAAATAAAAAAAAAATAAGAGGAAGTTGGTGCTTAAAATAAATAAGTACATTGTGTTGGTATTTTATGTGTACTATAATGTGTTTTTTATAAAAATCTAGAACTATTGTAGGAGTTGTTATAAATCCATCTTATGTATAGAACTTAATAAATAAATAAAAAAAATAATTCAAACCTTATGTGTGCTTTGCAATTATGTGAAATTGTTTTCCCTCATTCACTATGATTGTGAACTTTAATTCTTGATTTCTAAGGAGTTGCATATTCTATGAATTCTTATGTGTGTGTGTCTATATTTGAAATTCTTAAGACTATGAAATAATTTATAAATTGTTCTGCTTATCTTACTTAAGTGAAACTGGTTGAGTAATTAATGACATTATTTAATTTTTTCTAAGAGAGTGAAACTACTATAATATTGTTGGAGAAAGTTAGTTGAACTCGAAAACGTATCTGATATGTGTATTATTTGATTCAACTAAATGTAGTAAGTTGTTGTTGATTAAATTCACATGTTTAGTTTTATCTATAAATGATACTTATTAATCGTGATATTTGATTCATAATTGAGTTGTTGAATAGAATGTGTTTAATTGATTTAGTGTGCCATGTTAGCCCATATATCATGCTAAGTTAATTGGTTTTTGACATATTGTGCTTAAATGAGTAGTGAATGTCTTAAAATGTTTACAAACTAAGTTTCAATCTTGAGGGTGATTAGTTAGATATTAGTTTGTGTATTGTTCACTACAAATTTCGAGGACGAAATTTCTTTAACGGGAGAATTGTAACACCCCAAATGTCATAATAAATTATTTTATTAATGAAATAGAATTTTAAATAATTAATTTAGTGTTAAAATTATTTTGGAATATATGTTGATATTTTTGATTAATTTTCGTTATATGTGGCCTTTCTACGATGTACTAATCTTGTACATATTAGACTAAACGTGTGATATAAATAACAAATATTATATTATATTATATTTTATATTTTTCTAAAAATAATAGTATTTTAGTGTAGCATTTTAAAGAATAAGATTTTAGTCAATTTTGCGTGGATATTTGCGTACGCAATTAATGTGATATTTTACTATGCACATAGTTATATTTTGATTATTTATAACTATTTTCTATTTTTAGTTATTTAATTTATAAATAATTATCTTGAAATAGTGATAATATTGTGCTTGATTTTTTTTTTATATACTTGTTACAGCATTGTGATTTTACATATATTTATTATAATTTAGTAATTAATATAAAGTGTTTCTTTTATATTTATTTATT
>JBBPBP010000002.1:33760410-33779160 GCA_037974735.1 Cicer chorassanicum
TCATGTACTTGATATTGTGATTGTATCATTTACCTTTACATTTAAACATCTAATATGTTTGAAGTCTAAAGTTTATCAATGAGATATTTTGGACTTCTTCTTTTTGAGCTTGTTGTCTTGATCATCATCATCATCGTTGGTCTTTTGTCTTCATCAAAAACATGTATTTTACATTCTCCCCCTTTTTGATTATGACAAAACTTTTGTTGTTTGGAGAGACTGTATCATCGGAAAATTACTCCCCCGTAATTTATGCGTACTCCCCCGTTGACCTTGAATGTTTGTGATCATTTTGAAAAAGATGGAAAACCTACAAACAGTTTTAAAAACAACGAAATACCAAACTTTTCTCCCCCTTTTGACATGATCAAAAAGAAGAAAAAATATCGACAATATATAAAGTATAATCAAAGAAATTTAAAGATATAAAAGAGATGGTTCGAATTATCAAATAATACCCAAAATCATGTTCAAGTATTATAACGAAAACATATTGACAAGGAAAATTAATGAAAGCATCAAAAGAACTGTTAAACAAGCTTCATCAAAAACTATTTCTAGTATACGAACTATATTTTCAAGTTTTTGTTAAAAAAAATTTCACAGAAAATACAACATGTAAGGCACATATTCATATATTAATAAAAGATATATATCAAAGAATTAATTCTAGAAACTTATCAAGAGGAAAAATTTTAAATTTTGAAGAGTGATGACAAAGTACCTTTCTTTATCCACACGTAATGCCCTTTTGGAACACTAATGTTTCTCACATGACAGGCATTAGGTGTGTGACCATGAAGACCACAATAGGTACAAGTAGGAGTAAATTTATTTTTAATAGCATATGTATGAAATTTATTTTGAGTGATTTTCTCCTTATAAGAATGACCTTTTTGTAAAATTGTAATTTTTCCTTGATTGGATTTAGTACTTGTTTTGACAAAAATGGTCTTATTTGAGCTTGGTTTGTCAAATTTAGAGAATCCAAGACCACTTTTATTGTTTGAGTATCTTTGCATGTTTAGAACATTTTCCAACCCTATTTGTCCTTTTTCATATCGTTCAACTACTCTATTTAATAGAACAATCTTGAATGAAAAGAATCACATTTATTGCATGTAAAATTCTGCTTTGATTTTTCAGCATCCTTTTCCATAATGTCAACATTTTCTTGAAGACTTGAGATTTGTCTCTTTTGTGTTGACACTACTTTAGACAGATTTTTACATTCAATAAGAAGTTCCTTAATGGCGTTTTGAGCGTCATTGTATTCTATAATTAATTCACTATTAGTTTTATTATAATGAAGAGAGTTTATGTTACTAACCTCTTCATCATCATCTGATTGATGTGATGCCATTAGTGCAACATTAGCGCATTCCTCACTTTCTGTTTCTGATGATCAACTTACTTCGTTATCTTCCCAAGCTATGTATGCTTTCTTGAAGTCTTTCCTTTTACCGGCATTTTTCTTGATAAGGTTTGGACATTCTGCTTTGATATGTCCTTGTTTCCTGCATTGGAAACAAGTGAAGTTTTGGCCTGAAGTAGAATTATCCTTTTTCTTGAAACTTTCCTTTTTGAAAGTTCTATCATTTTTAAGAAACTTGCCAAATTTCCTTATAAGGGAAGTAATGTTTTCGTCTTCATCAGAACTTTCATCTATGGTTTGTTCCTTTGATTCGGTCTTTAGAGCAATGTTTTTGGTCATCTTTATTAGACTTTCATTTTGCTCCAACCTTCCAAGTTCAATTTCATGTTCTTGGAGTTTTCCAAATAATGCAGAAAGTGACATCTTGGATAAGCGTTTCTTTTCTGATATTGTTGTCACCTTTGGTTGCCAAGCCCTTGTTAGTGATCTTAATACTTTCAGATTTAGTTCATCGTTGGAGAAAATCTTTCCAATGGCCGTCAAATGATTTGTTAAGTGGGAGAATCTTTTCTGCATGTCTAATATAGATTCTCCGGGCTGCATACGAAATAATTCATATTCTTGAGAAAGTGCATTTAGTTTAGATCTTTTTACCTCTACGGTGCCTTCATGGGTTACTTCCAATGTATCCCATATCTCTTTGGCTGTTTTACAGTGAGATACGCGGAAAAATTCATCCATACCTAGTGCTGATTGTAGAATGTTTTTAGCCTTTTTATCAAACAACACTTTTCTTTTATCGTCATCAGTCTAGGAATTCTTTATCTTAATTTCTTCTTTGTTATTGATAACTGTTGTTGGGATGTAAGGACCATTTTCAACAGCATCCCATATATCGTCTCCCTGTGCTTCAAGATACGCTTGCATACGTATCTTCCAAAAATCATAATGCTCACCGACGAAACATGGTGGTTTGTTAATGCTGCCACCGTCTCTAAAAACAGGTTGTGTGGAAGCCATGAATTATTGATCAAGGAGTAAGTTACCTTGAACCTGCTCTGATACCAATTGTAAGTACAGATGTGCATCTAAGAAGGGGGTTGAATTAGGTGTTTAAGAGTATTTCTTGTTTTCAGCGAATTAGCAATCAATTTTTGCGCTTACGGATAGTAAAAGATAATGTAAATGGCAGTAATGTAAAGAACACAACAATATTATCCTGGTTCCCCTTATACCTAAGGGTACATCCAGTCCTCTTGCACACCACAAGAGATTTCTCCACTATTGTTAGAAAATGTACAAATCCCACCCTAGGATCTCTGCTACAAACTTCTAACAAAACCTATAAGATAGCACCCCGCTATCTTAGATAATGTACAAGATAGCACCCCACTATCTTAGATAAAACTACTTAAAGAAAGTACTACTTTCTTTTTACAAATAATGTGATTTGATAAGGATATAGGAATATGAAAGAGAGGTATAATGATAACAATCCAATAATGCTTCAAGTACTTTGAGAACCTTTGTCAAGGATATGAAAATGAAATGCAAGTACTTGAATTATGAAAAATGACTTTGAGAAAAATAGAAAAGTTGTTCAAAGTCGTTCAAGGTTTGGTCGTGGGATTATCTTCAATGAATCTGAAGTTATGGTGTATTTATAGTCCATAAACATCTCTTCAGATTCGTGGCTATTGATCCAAGAGGTTTGAGGAACAATTGCAATGATTTAGAGTTGATTCAGAACTGAAAAATTGCATTGTTTCCAATTGTATTCGAATACAGGATGTATGTATTCGAATACACCTCTTTGTAACGTTCAAATTTATTCAAATTTAACATTGTGTAGTCGAATACAACAGGATGTAGTCGAATACAGATTGATCAATTTTGCCACTGACTTGTTGGTTGTAGTCGAATACAACAGGATGTAGTCGAATACAACAGGATGTAGTCAAATACAAATGAGAGGCTTTTGCTACTGACTTAGCAATTTTCATCTGTATTCGAATACACTTAGGTTGTATTCGAATACACCTTTGTATTTTGTCAAAAATATTAATTGTAACACTTTGTAAATATAATTTTGACTTTTGAAAATACTTTTTATGCATATGTAAAGATGAAAAGTTCTCATGTACTTGATCTTGTGATTGCATCATTTACCTTTACATTTAAACATCTAATATGTTTGAAGTCTAAAGTTTATCAATGAGATATTTTGGACTTCTTCTTTTTGAGCTTGTTGTCTTGATCATCATCATCATCGTTGGTCTTTTGTCTTCATCAAAAACATGTATTTTACATTCTCCCCCTTTTTGATTATGACAAAACTTTTGTTGTTTGGAGAGACTGTATCATCGGAAAATTACTCCCCCGTAATTTATGCGTACTCCCCCGTTGAACTTGAATGTTTGTGATCATTTTGGAAAAGACCTACAAACAGTTTTAAAAACAACAAAATACCAAACTTTTCTCCCCCTTTTGACATGATCAAAAAGAAGGAAAATATCGACAATATATAAAGTAGAATCCAAGTAATTTTAAGATATAAAAGAGAATATTTGAATATCAAATAATACCCAAAATCATGATCAAGTATTATAACAAAAACATATTGAAAAGGAAAATTAACTAAAGCATCATAAGAACTTGTTAAACAAGCTTCATCAAAACTATTCCTAGTATACGAACTACATTTTCAAGTTTTTGTTTAAAAAAGAATTTTTTTCATAGAAAATACAACATGTAAGGCACATATTCATATATTAATAAAAGATATAAAAGAATTAATTCTAGAAACTTATCAAGAGGAAAAATTTTAAATTTTGAAGAGTGATGACAAAGTACCTTTCTTTATCCAAACGTAATGCCCTTTTGGAACACTAATGTTTCTCACATGACAGGCATTAGGTGTGTGGCCATGAATTCCACAATATGAGCAAGTAGGAATTTTACTAGTATATGTATGAAGTTTATTTTTAGTAATTCTCTCCTTATAAGAATGACCTTTTTGTAAATTTGTAATATTTCCTTGATTTGTTTGAGTACTTGATTTGACAAAAATGGTCTTATTGGTGCTTGGTTTGTCAAATTTAGAAAATCCAAGACCACTTTTATCGTTTGAATATCTTTGCATGTTTAGAACTTTTTCCAATCCTATATGTCCTTTTTCATATCTTTCAATCACTCTATTTAATTGAACAATTTTAAATGAAAGGGAATCACATTTGTTGCATGTAAAATTCTGCTTTGATTTTTCAGCATCTTTTTCCATAATATCAATTTTTTCTTTAAGACATGAAATTTCTTTCTTTTGTGTTGATACTTGTTTAAGCAGATTTTTACATTCAACAAGAAGTTCCTTTATTGCATTTTGTGTTTCATTATATTCTATGACTAATTCATGATTATAATGAGGAGTGTTTAAGTTACTAACCTCTTCGTCATCTGAATGATGTGAAGCCATTAGTGCAACATTAGCACATTCATCACTTTCAGTTTCTGATGATGAACTTATATCGTTATCTTCCCATGCTATATATGCTTTCTTGAAGTCTTTTCTTTTACCAGCATTCTTCTTGATAAGATTTGGGCAATCTGCTTTGATATGTCCTTGTTTCCCGCATTCGAAACAAGTGAAGTTTTGGCTTGAAGTAGAATTATCCTTTTTCTTGAAACTTTCCTTTTTGAAAGTTCTATCATTCTTAAGAAACTTGCCAAATTTCCTAACAAGGGAAGTAATGTTTTCGTCTTCATCAGAACTTTCATCTGTGGTTTGTTCCTTTGATTCGGTCTTTAGAGCAACATTTTTGGTCTTCTTTATTAGACTTTCATTTTGCTCCAACCTTCCAAGTTCAATTTCATGTTCTTGGAGTTTTCCAAATAATGCAGAAAGTGACATCTTGGATAAGCTTTTCTTTTCTGATATTGTTGTCACCTTTGGTTGCCATGCCCTTGTTAGTGATCTTAATACTTTAAGATTTAGTTCATCGTTGGTGAAAATCTTTCCAAGGGCTGTCAAGTGATTTGTTAAGTGGGAGAATCTTTTCTGCATGTCTAATATAGATTCTCCGGGCTGCATACGAAATAATTCATATTCTTGAGAAAGTGCATTTAGTTTAGATCTTTTTACCTCTACGGTGCCTTCATGGGTTACTTCCAATGTATCCCATATCTCTTTGGCTGTTTTACAGTGAGATATGCGGAAAAATTCATCCATACCTAGTGCTGATTGTAGAATGTTTTTAGCCTTTTTATCAAACAACACTTTTCTTTTATCGTCATCGGTCCAAGAATTCTTTATCTTAATTTCTTCTTTGTTGTTGATGAGTGTTGTTGGAATGTAAGGACCATTTTCAACAGCATCCCATATATCGTCTCCTTGTGCTTCAAGATACGCTTGCATACGTATCTTCCAAAAATCATAATGCTCGCCAACGAAACATGGTGGTCTGTTACTGCTGCCACCATCTCTGAAAACATGTTGTGCGGAAGCCATAAGTTATTGATCAAGGAGTAAGTTACCTTGAACCTGCTCTGATACCAATTGTAAGATCAGATGTGCACCTAAGAAAGGGGGGTGAATTAGGTGTTTAAGAGTATTTCTTGTTTTCAGCGAATTAGCAATTGATTTTTGCGCTTATGGATGGTAAAAGATAAAGTAAATGGCAGTAATGTAAAGAACACAGCAGAATTATCCTGGTTCCCCTTATACCCAAGGGTACATCCAGTCCTCTTGCACACCACAAGAGATTTCTCCACTATTGTTAGAATATGTACAAGTCCCACCCTAGGATCTGTGCTACAAACTTCTAACAAAACCTCTAAGATAACACCCCACTATCTTAGATAATGTACAAGATAGCACCCCACTATCTTAGATAAAACTACTTAAAGAAAGTACTACTTTCTTTTTACAAATAATGTGATTTGATAAGGATATAGGAATATGAAAGAGAGGTATAATGATAACAATCCAATAATGCTTCAAGTACTTTGAGAACCTTTGTCAAGGATATGAAAATGAAATGCAAGTACTTGAATTATGAAAAATGACTTTGAGAAAAATAGAAAAGTTGTTCAAAGTCGTTCAAGGTTTGGTCGTGGGATTATCTTCAATGAATCTGAAGTTATGGTGTATTTATAGTCCATAAACATCTCTTCAGATTCGTGGCTATTGATCCAAGAGGTTTGAGGAACAATTGCAATGATTTAGAGTTGATTCAGAACTGAAAAATTGCATTGTTTCCAATTGTATTCGAATACAGGATGTATGTATTCGAATACACCTCTTTGTAACGTTCAAATTTATTCAAATTTAACACTGTGTAGTCGAATACACATGTATGTAGTCGAATACAGATTGATCAATTTTGCCACTGACTTGTTGGTTGTAGTCGAATACAACAGGATGTAGTCGAATACAGATGAGAGGCTTTTGCTACTGACTTAGCAATTTTCATCTGTATTCGAATACACTTAGGTTGTATTCGAATACACCTTTGTATTTTGTCAAAAATATTAATTGTAACACTTTGTAAATATAATTTTGACTTTTGAAAATACTTTTTATGCATATGTAAAGATGAAAGGTTCTCATGTACTTGATCTTGTGATTGTATCATTTACCTTTACATTTAAACATCTAATATGTTTGAAGTCTAAAGTTTATCAATGAGATATTTTGGATTTCTTCTTTTTGAGCTTGTTGTCTTGATCATCATCATCGTTGGTCTTTTGTCTTCATCAAAAACATGTATTTTACATTCTCCCCCTTTTTGATTACGACAAAACTTTTGTTGTTTAGAGGGACTGTATCATCGGAAAATTACTCCCCCGTAATTTATGCGTACTCCCCCGTTGAACTTGAATGTTTGTGATCATTTTGGAAGAAGATGGAAGACCTACAAACAGCTTTAAAAACAACAAAATACCAAACTTTTCTCCCCCTTTTGACATGATCAAAAAGAAGGAAAATATCGACAATATATAAAGTAGAATCCAAGTAATTTTAAGATATAAAAAGAGAATATTTTAATATCAAATAATACCCAAAATCATGATCAAGTATTATAACGAAAACATATTGAAAGGGAAAATTAACGAAAGCATCATAAGAACTGTTAAACAAGTTTCATCAAAAACTATTTCTAGTATACGAACTAAGTTTTTGTCTAAAAATAAAAAATTTCACAGAAAATACAACATGTAAGGCACATATTCATATATTAATAAAAGATATATATCAAGGAATTAACTCTAACAACTTATCAAGAGAAAATATTAGATTTGAAGAGTGATGACAAAATATAGGTACCTTTCTTTACCCACACGTAATGCCCTTTTGGAATACTAACGTTTCTAATGTGACAGTCATTAGGTGTGTGACCATTAAGACCACAATAGGTACAAGTAGGAGTAAATTTATTTTTGATAGCATATGTATGAAATTTATTTTGAGTGATTTTTTCCTTATAAGAATGACCTTTTTGTAAAATTGTAATTTTTCCTTGATTGGATTGGGTACTTGCTTTGACAAAAATGGTCTTATTTGAGCTTGGTTTGTCAAATTTAGAGAATCCAAGACCACTTTTATCGTTTGAGTATCTTTGCATGTTTAGAACATTTTCCAATCCTATTTGTCCTTTTTCATATCGTTCAATTACTCTATTTAATTGAACAATCTTGAATGAAAGGGAATCACATTTATTGCATGTAAAATTCTGCTTTGATTTTTCAGCATCCTTTTCCATAATGTCAACCTTTTCATGAAGACTTGAGATTTGTCTCTTTTGTGTTGACACTAGTTTAGACAGATTTTTACATTCATAAGAAGTTCCTTAATGGCGTTTTGAGCGTCATTGTATTCTATAATTAATTCACTATTAGTTTTATTATAATGAAGAGAGTTTATGTTACTAACCTCTTCATCATCATCTGATTGATGTGATGCCATTAGTGCAACATTAGCGCATTCCTCACTTTCTGTTTCTGATGATCAACTTACTTCGTTATCTTCCCAAGCTATGTATGCTTTCTTGAAGTCTTTCCTTTTACCGGCATTTTTCTTGATAAGGTTTGGACATTCTGCTTTGATATGTCCTTGTTTCCTGCATTGGAAACAAGTGAAGTTTTGGCCTGAAGTAGAATTATCCTTTTTCTTGAAACTTTCCTTTTTGAAAGTTCTATCATTTTTAAGAAACTTGCCAAATTTCCTTATAAGGGAAGTAATGTTTTCGTCTTCATCAGAACTTTCATCTGTGGTTTGTTCCTTTGATTCGGTCTTTAGAGCAATGTTTTTGGTCTTCTTTATTAGACTTTCATTTTGCTCCAACCTTCCAAGTTCAATTTCATGTTCTTGGAGTTTTCCAAATAATGCAGAAAGTGACATCTTGGATAAGCTTTTCTTTTCTGATATTGCTGTCACCTTTGGTTGCCAAGCCCTTGTTAGTGATCTTAATACTTTCAGATTTAGTTCATCGTTGGAGAAAATCTTTCCAATGGCCGTCAAATGATTTGTTAAGTGGGAGAATCTTTTCTGCATGTCTAATATAGATTCTCCGGGCTGCATACGAAATAATTCATATTCTTGAGAAAGTGCATTTAGTTTAGATCTTTTTACCTCTACGGTGCCTTCATGGGTTACTTCCAATGTATCCCATATCTCTTTGGCTGTTTTACAGTGAGATACGCGGAAAAATTCATCCATACCTAGTGCTGATTGTAGAATGTTTTTAGCCTTTTTATCAAACAACACTTTTCTTTTATCGTCATCAGTCTAGGAATTCTTTATCTTAATTTCTTCTTTGTTATTGATAACTGTTGTTGGGATGTAAGGACCATTTTCAACAGCATCCCACATACCGACGAAACATGGTGGTTTGTTAATGCTGCCACCGTCTCTAAAAACAGGTTGTGTGGAAGCCATGAATTATTGATCAAGGAGTAAGTTACCTTGAACCTGCTCTGATACCAATTGTAAGTACAGATGTGCATCTAAGAAGGGGGTTGAATTAGGTGTTTAAGAGTATTTCTTGTTTTCAGCGAATTAGCAATCAATTTTTGCGCTTACAGATAGTAAAAGATAATGTAAATGGCAGTAATGTAAAGAACACAACAATATTATCCTGGTTCCCCTTATACCCAAGGGTACATCCAGTCCTCTTGCACACCACAAGAGATTTTCTCCACTATTGTTAGAAAATGTACAAATCCCACCCTAGGATCTCTGCTACAAACTTCTAACAAAACCTATAAGATAGCACCCTGCTGTCTTAGATACTGTACAAGATAGCACCCCACTATCTTAGATAAAACTACTTAAAGAAAGTACTACTTTCTTTTTACAAATAATGTGATTTGATAAGGATATAGGAATATGAAAGAGAGGTATAATGATAACAATCCAATAATGCTTCAAGTACTTTGAGAACCTTTGTCAAGGATATGAAAATGAAATGCAAGTACTTGAATTATGAAAAATGACTTTGAGAAAAATAGAAAAGTTGTTCAAAGTCGTTCAAGGTTTGGTCGTGGGATTATCTTCAATGAATCTGAAGTTATGGTGTATTTATAGTCCATAAACATCTCTTCAGATTCGTGGCTATTGATCCAAGAGGTTTGAGGAACAATTGCAATGATTTAGAGTTGATTCAGAACTGAAAAATTGCATTGTTTCCAATTGTATTCGAATACAGGATGTATGTATTCGAATACACCTCTTTGTAACGTTCAAATTTATTCAAATTTAACACTGTGTAGTCGAATACACATGTATGTAGTTGAATACAGATTGATCAATTTTGCCACTGACTTGTTGGTTGTAGTCGAATACAACAGGATGTAGTCGAATACAGATGAGAGGCTTTTGCTACTGACTTAGCAATTTTCATCTGTATTCGATTACACTTATGTTGTATTCGAATACACCTCTGTCATGTGTCAAAAATATTAATTGTAACACTTTGTAAATATAATTTTGACTTTTGAAAATACTTTTTATGCATATGTAAAGATGAAAGGTTCTCATGTACTTGATATTGTGATTGTATCATTTACCTTTACATTTAAACATCTAATATGTTTGAAGTCTAAAGTTTATCAATGAGATATTTTGGACTTCTTCTTTTTGAGCTTGTTGTCTTGATCATCATCATCATCGTTGGTCTTTTGTCTTCATCAAAAACATGTATTTTACAAGTTATTATAGTAAGCTAATCATTGATGTATATGTCAAACCTTTTCTCGTTAAGTGACTGACTCGTTGCGAGGAATCTTCTTATCATTCCCTTTAGACTTTGTAAGAATCTAAATAAATGTGAAATTAAAGTTAACAGCGGAAAAAATTAGCAATTAAATATAATCAATCATAATGATATATCATGCAATTAAATTTACATATCAATTAAACATACCTTATCTAGGCCAACAAGATTTTTGGGCCATGCCACGTAATTACCTATTGCTTCTCCCAAAAAATTTATATCTCCATCGTTGTTGGGTATAGGGAACGGTGCATTTGGTTCAAAAGCAATCACGGGTGAAAATTTAACATGGCCGGCAGGGATCGGAGTGTTGTGTAATACTTCTCCCAAGGTGTTGTACAATGTTCTTTCTCCAACCATGCGATGAGTAGGGGAGGATAAATACAGCATGCAAGATGAGACACCATAAACCAATGGTTAATACATAAGTATGTGAAACAATTAGGTTGATTGAGTTTCTTATTTTATTAAATAATTAATTACCTCTGGAAGACTTTTACGACCAATGTTTTAACTAGTGTTTTCACTCTCTATTTGTATTTCACGTTGACACTCCGGAAGTTGTTTTTCCTTATTCATCTTCACCAAAAATGCCACTTGCTTTGTTAGGAATTTCAGCTTCTCTAGTACTTCTTCATTAGATGGATTTGTGCGCTTCTCATGTGAATAATAGCTTTTTGGAGTTACGCCAAATCCTTTACCCGTCACACGGCCAGAATATTCAGGAACATTAAATAATTTACTAAGTATGTCCCTGCACCTAACTTGTTTATTCTCCTCTTGATTTTCAAAATATTGTTCCAAATTCTCCTAAAATACATGTAGGATTAAAAAGATAAGTTCAATAGCATTTTTAAAATACAATATTAAAAAATATTAAAGTGATAATATACTTACACATTGTTCTATCACTTGTTGAACATTTTCGAATCAACTACTCCATCTTTATTCAAACGAGCCTCTTTCCAAAAAATATGACGACCTAATGGTTGATCAGATTGCGTCTCTTGTAGGTATTCGTTAAGACATAAACAAAAGATATCCGTTAAGATCATAAACAAAATATTAGTTAGAAACTATAATTTATAATGTACCACATTATATAAAAGTGATGTTTACTTACAATTTTTTGCTCTAAATGTGCATACCCCGTATTCGATCTTTTGTATGGATGCATTGGATTTTTTGCATACCACGTAATTTTTTCTCACCTCATCAACATTAAAAGCCGACTGCAAACCAAATAAAGATATAGTTCGAGTAAAAGTATTTCAGTGGAAAAAACTATAAGTAACAAAAAAGTGGAGTAAAAAAGTTACTTGTATATCATTCCACAATATATCTTTAGCATCCTTCAAAGCTTTATCTCTCCAATCGTCAATTCTAATTGGGATATTCTGACGAACAACTAAACCAATATAACTTACCATCATGGAGCTGTTGGGCCCAATTGGCTGATCACTTTTATTCCATCCCACCTAATAAACTCATTGAGTAAGTACATGCTTTCTAAAAAGATAAAAAAAATAAATTCTAAACAAAGTATAGTATACCTCAAATTTAAATGCAATACTTCTTGCTTTGATGACCTTTTGCATAACAGTTGCACCATGTTTAACTTTGTTTTCATAACTCTTAGTATTGACAACTTCCTCATTTTGACGATCTAAATCATTGTTGGAATCCATTAATCTACACATTTCATACATTATAATTATAAGTTCAGTATAACTTCAACAAGTTCAACATGCAGTAGTCTAAGTACGTAGCAGTATAAGTTCAACATGCAGTTTAGTGACAACAAAAAATTAATAAATACAATACCTTAAGAGTGCGCAGAAATACGTAGGGTTCGTAGGGTTACAACTTTGCTTAAGTAGGAACAACGAGAAGAAAACGCAAAAATACGAATGGTTCGTAGGACAATAGGGTTCGCAGAAATACGTAATGAGGGTTCGTATGGAGTACGTAATGAGGGTTCGTAGGGATTGTAACGAAGATGGAGATGGTTCACAATAGGGTTCGTAGGGACAGTAGGGTTCGCATTGAGGAGGAAAATGAAAGGGAGGAGGTTTCGCAATGACAAAAGTTCGTAGAGAAGATTACGTAATGAAGAGGAAACTGCAGTGCTTTACTATTATCAAGTTAGTTATAAAACCCTATTACAGCGCTTTTTTGAAAAAGCGCTGTAAAAGACCTAATTATTTTATTTTTTAAAAGCCTATTACAACCTTTTTTTTAGAAGCCTTTTAAAGCGCTGTAAACGACCTCCTTATTTTATTTTTTTAAAAGCCTTTTACAACGCTTATAGAAAAAGCGTTTTAAAATACATCCTTATTTTATTATGTGCAAGCGCTATGCGACCCTTTTACAGCGCTTATAGAACAAGCGCTTTAAAAGACCTCCTTTTTTTTTATTAAAAGCTTTTTACAGCGCTTGTCCTCAAAGCGCTTTAAAGACCTCTTTATTTTATTATGTGTAAGCGCTATGTGACCCTTTTACAGCGCTTATAGAACAAGCACTTTAAAAGACCTCCTTAATTTTTTTTTTTTAAAGTCTTTTACGGTGCTTGTCCAAAAAGCGCTTTAAAATACCTCCTTATATTTTTTAAAGCCTTTTTATAGCGCTTATTGACAAAAGTGCTGTAAAATTACAAGTTTATGTTCAATTCAGTTCAAGTTAAATATGTTAAATTACAATTTAAGTTCATTTTCTATAAAATGCTAAATAATTAGTAAAATACCTATATTTGGATTTTTTTTCTTCCAAATAATTAGTTAAATACCTATATATCAATGCTAAATTACATGATCAACTCATATTGGGATCAATTCAAGTTCAAGAAAAATGCCCAGTACTCAAACAAAGCTTTTTCAAGTTCAAGTTCACTATAAAAGAAAATCAGTTCTGGCAGGTTAAACACTTAAATTACATGAACTTAGTATAAAACACTAACATCAAGCTAAATATAAGCAGAAAATCAGTATAAGCAGAAAATCAAATACAGTTCAAGCTAAATACTAAAATGCTCAATTCTGGCAGATCAAACACTTAAATTACATGAACTCAATTTAGATTACATGGCTTGTATAAAACACTTAAACACATTAAGATGCCCTTCTTCTTTTCCTGGTGGGATTCACATTTGTTTGTCCCTTAACGATACGAAATGATGGATTAATCCAAATTCCCTCATCATGATCATCTCTAAGATATAAACTATCATCAGTTGAATCAATTTCATGTGGTTGTGATGTTGCAAAGAAAAGATCATTACCAACATCTTCATCATTATTGTTATCATCACTTATTTTATCGGTCGATATGACAACAAACCATTTATCATCAGCAGTATCAGTGACATAAAACAGTTGTTGAGCTTGCGACGCTAAAATAAAAGGCTCAACTTTGTATCTCACCCTATTAAAATCGACAAGCTAGAACACTGACTCATCAATCTGAATGCCATTATTATTATCGACCCACTTGCAACCAAATATGGAAACACGAAACATTGTGTAGTCGAATTCCCATATGTGCTCGATAACCCCAAAATATGATAGATTTGCATATATTGGGTTTTTGTCTTTTGCACTTGAGATATGCATCGCTTCAGCTACGAGAGTGACTCCGCTATTTTGCATAGTGGTTTGATCATCTTGTTCTTTGGTATAAAATGTGTAGCCGTTAATTACATAACCGGTGTAAGAAAAGACATGTAAACTCAGACCATTTGCTAGCCACCTCAATCTCTGTGAAATTGAACCGGGGTCTATATCAAACTTTGAGTTAATGTGATTTTTTAGCCATGTTATAAAACATCAATTGTGCTTTCGTGTTATCTAATTTTGATTCCTATTCATGTTTAAACTAGATAACTGATCCATGTGTATTGTAACATACGGTTGAACCTCATATGGATTCAACATTGGACAAATATTCAATACAAAATTCAGCAGCTTCTTCGACAATGTACCATTCAACAATACAACCTTTTGGTCCACTTCAACTTTTTACGTACCCTTTTAATATTTTCATATATCGTTCTATCGGATACATCCATCTCATATAAGCAGGCCAACAAAGTTATGTCTCCTTAACAAGATGAACAGTAAGGTGAACCATTATATCAAAAAACGAGGGTGGGAATGTAACAACAATTTTCCTTTGCAATGTCGGTAATTTTTTAGGATTGATCACGTTACTACAAATTTTTCTGAAGAAGGAATATAATTTAGTTATGGCTCGTCGAACTTTTTCAGGTAAAATGGAACGTATACCTATTGGTAGCAAATGCTCCATTAGATCATGACAATCACGGGTCTTCAAACCTTTTAACTTGAGGTCTTCCATACAAACTAAATTTTTAATGTTTGAAGAGTACCCTTCTGGAACTTTAACTTCGTGTAGAAATTTACATAAAACACTTTTTTCCTTTCTAGATAGAGTATGAGCGGCTGGAGGTAGATATGTGCGATTTCCTTTCTTTACGCGACCCAATTCATTTCTTATTCCCATATCAACGAAGTCCAATCTTGCATTGATGTCATCCTTAGACTTTCTTGGAACATTGAGTAACATATCAATAACACTATCAAATACATTTTTTTCAATATGCATCACATCGAGGAAATGTCTTATATACAATGACTTCTAATATGGCAATTCAAAGAAAATTGACTTTTTCTTCCACCCAATTTTGACAAGCTCTCCCGCAAAAGGTTTGCCAAATTTATTGGTCAAACCTTGTACTTTTTCAATATTTGATATCCAGTTGGTGCTAATGGAGCAGTATCTTCCTCTGATTTTCCATTGAATGCATTTGTCCACCCACGATACTAATAACTATAAGGTAAAAATCTACGATGTCCAAGAAATACATTATTCTTACAATGTTTCAACCGCATCCAATTTGTACTCTCTTCACATATAGGACATGCACATTGAGCTTTAATGCTATATCCTGATAAATTACCATATGCTGGAAAATCATTAATTGTGTCGAACAACATAACCCTCAAATTGAAATATTCTTTCTTATACTCATCATAAACTTCCACACCTGTCTCCCACATATTTTTTAAATCTTCAATTAAAGGAGTCAAGTATACGTCGATATCATTCCCCGATTGTTTGGGTCCATAAATTAACAGAGACACGATCATAAACTTACGCTTCATACATAACCATGGAGGTAGGTTATAAATCAACAAAATCACAGGCCACGTGCTATGTGAGATGCTTTGAAGACCATGTGGATTCATTCCATCAGTAGAAAGTGCAAGTCGTAGATTTCTTGACTCTCTCCCGAATTCAAGATACTCGTGATCAATTTTTGCCCATTGTGGAGAATCTGCAGGGTGTTGAAACTTTCCATCTCTAATTCTTTCATCTGCATGCCATGTCAAGTGTTTTGAATCTTCTTCATTGCGATAGATGCGCCTAAATCTTGGTATTATAGGAAAATACCACACGACTTTTGCTAGAGTAGATTCTTTCTTCTTATATCGAGAGACATTGCATTTCGGACACACCTTTAGTAATTCATATTCGTTTCTAAATAAAATGCAATCGTTATGACACACATGAATCCTTTCGTAACTTATGCTCAATTCTCGTAGGTTCGACTGGGAAATTCATTATCATATGGCAACACATCTTTTAAGAGTGTTAATAATTATGTGAAGCTTTTATCAGACCATCCATTACTCGCTTTTAAGTTGTACAACTTTAATATCACCGACAATCTTGTGAATTTAGTACAACCATTATATAATGGTTTCTCTGCATCACTCAACAAACTCTCAAACATTTTAGGACAATTCCGAAGATCTTCTTCAACTGCTTTTGCAATCTCCTCAACTCAGTCCCACTCATATGTATCTGTGTCGAAATCAGTTGAAGCATATGTCAAACCATTCTCAAAATTAATGTTCCCTTTTTATTTTTTTTTTCACCATGTATAGCTTTGATCAATTCCATGCCATATTAAATGTCCTTCCAATTGATCTCCTCTAACGCGTTTTCCAAAACAAAATTTTAAACAAGGACAAATGATTCGACTTGGATCTTTTGCATTCTTCACTGCAAACTCAACAAACTCCTTCACTCCATTTTCATACTCTTTTGACAATCGATTGGCAGACATCCATTTTCGGTCCATTTTATATGACCTATATAAATGCAATGTTACACAAATAATAAGCTACTGATAATATTATATCAATCTATAGTACACATACTAATATTGGAAAATGGAAACCAAGGTCCAAGTCTGATTCAAAACAGAACAGATCGAACAAATTTCAAAAAAGAACATATTTTATATGATTTATTAGGTAACAATTTATCAGTTTTAGTGACAACAACAACAACAAATTAATAAGTACAGTACCTGAGACAGCGTATCCAATTTGTTTTAAAGGAGCAGTAAATGGGCGCACGATAGAGGAGAGGAGGGTTCGCAGAGTAGAGAAGATGAGGGTTCGTAGGGTTAGGACAACGTATTAAAATTGTTTTTATTTATTTAAAGTGAATGATTTTTATGAAATACGCACCATTTTACATCGCTTGTATCAAAAGCACTCTAATAGGTCCTTTAATTATGTGAAAGCGCATGTATTTTACAGTGCTTTTTATAAAAGCGCTTTAAAAGCTTTGTAACATAATTTGAGAACGCTATATTTTACAGCGCTTGTATAGAAAGCACTCCAAAAGCGTTGTAAACATTATGTGAGAGTGCTTTAATTTACAGCGCTTTTATCAAAAGCGTTGTAAACATTATGTGCAAGCGCTATGTGACCCTATATGACCCTACAACAGCACTTTTTCCAAAGCGCTTGTCAAAAAAGCACCGTTGTATCCTCCGTTAATTTTAAAATATTATACAACAGCGTTTTTATTTTATAAGCGCCATAAAAGGCGTGCTATAAAATATAATTTTTGGCGTAATCAAAGCCTAAAAAATTAACAATATGTTCAAAATCTGTTTTGCATAAGCTAAGGGTTTGCCTTTTATAGTGGCAACACCTTACAAGCTCTCTAAATTTGGTCCAACTTGAGTTTTTACAATTAGACCCAAATGTTCTTACAAATTCAGTCTATTATTTTAATTAAAACTAATATTAAAATTTGATAACACATAGATGCAATATTCATTCCTTAACTTCTTCAATTTGGATTAAGTAATTTACTATTTTGGACTTCAATTCTTCATGAGTTGGACTTGCTTCAAATAAAGTGACTATCAAGTTATTTAGAGCATTATTTGTCTTCTTTGACCTTGCTCTTGTTGTTGGAGTTCCAAGACTTTCAATATCCTCTATGCTTCCTTCCATGGTTATGCTTTCTAGACCTTGATAACCGAAGCTATAAATCGTTGAAATTTAAATTTCTAAGTTATAGTCGGTATAATTAGTTGAGATTGAACAGTGAGATCATTAAAATTATAATTTCTTAGTTATATTTATTTTCATTACGTTAGATTGAATCGTTGCATCATTGAAACTAAAATTTCTTAATCATATTTAATCTAATTAGGTTAGATTGAATTGTGATTGAAATTAAAATTTCTAAGTTATATTTAGTTTAATTAGTTAATATTGAATCGTTTGATTGTTGAAATTTAAATTTATAAATCTTCGTCGATCTAATTAATGAAGATTGAACCATCTAATCGTCGAAATTAGAATTCCTTAGTTATATTTTTTTTAATTGAATAGTTGGACTATTAGAATTAGAATTTCTTAGTCATATTTAGTCTGATTAAGATATATTGAAATATTGGATAATAGAAATTAGAATTTCTAAGTTATATTTATTTTAATTAGTTAAGATTAAATCATTGAATCGTCAAAATTTAAATTTATAAATCACAATGGATCTAATTAATTAAAATTGAACCGTCGAATCGGCGAAATTAATATTTATAAATTATAGTTAGTCTAATTAGTTAAGATATATTGAAATGTTGGATTAACAAAATTATAATTTCTAAGTCTTAGTGAGTCTAATTAAATTAGACTGAACCGTTAGATCATCAAAATTAAAATTTCTAACTCATAGTTACTATAACTAATTAGAATTTTCATCTTGTTAAATTTCAAT
>JBBPBP010000002.1:33779714-33811896 GCA_037974735.1 Cicer chorassanicum
AACATAATTTAAAAATTCTAATTTCAACAAACCACCACAATTTCAAAATTTTAATTTCCTAGGTTTGGTTTTAATTCTGCATTTTTTTTTTCTAATATTCTACTACGTGGCATGACTATTTGGACTTTCTATCATTTTTTTTAAACATCTATATTTTAATTTTATTAACATTAATTTAGAAATACAAAACATAAATTAAATGAAAAATTCATTTTATTAAAAAACATAAATCAAAACCCTGGATCTTGTTAAAAGATTTAATCTCTACAAAAAGATAATATGTCTCTAAATATCTTGTTATTCAACAAAACACTCCTTTTTATTTTTTATTATTTTTCTTCTTTAGATTGCAATTTGTTTAATTGTTTTTATACAGTAGGCTTAATTGCAATTTTAGTCCCCTATTTATACTGATTCACGAAATTGGTCCCTCAATTTTAAATGTCGACAGTTTTGGTCCCTCCTTTTGATTTTTTAGCTAAAAAATGACGATTTGATATATTTTAAATGACGTGACATACAATTTTATGATATAAAACTATCTAGATCTATTAATTATTCATATATTATTAATTAAATTAAAAATACGAAAAAATTTCGAAGTTGAAAGTTAAATTTTTACGACGTTTTATTTCAATTTTATGGGTGTTAATCATTCTACAACATTGTATCATATGTCATACTATTTAAAACATCTCACGTCATCATTTTTTAGCTAAAAAATCATAGGGATTGACCAAAACTGTCGACTTTTAAAATAGAATGACTAGTTTCGTAGATCAGAATAAATGAGGGGACTAAAACTGCAATTAAGCCTATATAGTATTGATTGCAATTCATTTCCTTTAATAGGTGGTAGAGATATACAGTGAACATAAAAAAAAATACAATAGAAATAATACAAATAAAAATATTTTGAAAACATTAATTGTTAAAACATGGAGAAAATATGGATAATTTGTCGGAAACACGGCCGAGGAAAAGAGTTTAAAAAATAAGTCTCGTGTTTTTAAAAAATAAAAACAAGAACAACTATAAAACATTTTCCATTGTATAGCACTTAAAAAAATTAAAAATAAATTAAACATATATAGAATGAAACTTCTAATAAAAACCAGCTTCATCCCTCTACAACAGTGTCTTTGCAAATACCATTGCAAGTTTAACTCATCGCATATCTTGCACATGGCTACTACTTATAGAGAGAAAAACACAAGCACGCAGGATTTAAGAAATAAATCTACTCTTAGTAGTAATAAAAACACATGAGTTAAAAATTGTCTTTCAAAACGTTAGAAATATTTAAATAGCAGAATATTTTTTCCGATTTCTCCACCCTTCTTTGAATGAAAAATCATGTATATGAAGAAGATAAATGAGCAAACGAAAAACACTATGAATTAAAAAAAGAACACTTTGAAAAAACAATGGTGCACGTGTGATCGCCTTTCAATTTTTTTTTTTTTAAATTTACATATTTGTAAATACTCTCACCCTAGAAAAATGTTAAGTGAAAAAATTATTAGCAATGTTCTATAACAATTGAAAATAAACAAAAAAAAAAAAGTATATAATACTTCCCTTGAAATTGATATAGAACATATATAACCAAATAAAATAAATAAAACTAACATTTTTATCCATCAAAGCCATCTCCACTTAGAAGAGAAATTTGATGTTGTTAATGTCTCTTATAAACCACAAATGAATCATTCTAACCAAAATGTTCCAATTTTCGTTCAAAATACTAAACATAAACATATCATCAAACTTTGTTGGTATTTTGTGACCAAAAAATTTGGGAGTTGCTAATACAAACAATGCTGCAAAATTAGGATTTAGATTTGATATATATGACACACTACAACTCTATTTATATACAACAAAATTTACTGAAATTGAGCAATTGAGTTATTAGATTATTCGACTATCTATCGTTTTTTCCCTCCAATCTGTGGTAACATGATTGTTTAATTGATTCAATATACTATTATTTGATCGATTTCTTTAGTAACATTTCCTTTTTACCAGTGTGGATTGATTACAAACAATTTTATAAAAAAAATTCCTCCTTCATTATAATTTTATGTTATAATATATGATTGGTTAATTGACTCCAATAGGTTACAATTTGATTTAATATACTATGATTTGATCGATATCTTTAGTAACATTTTACTTTTTACCAGTGTGCATTGATTACAAACGATTTTATAAAAAATTTCCTCCTTCGTTATAATCTTTTTTATTAATTTATTCTTTTTATTATTGGTTGATTGGCTATATTGATTGGTTTTTTCATTATTTCCTTTATATAGTATATCTTTGTTATTATCATTTTGATATGGAAATTAAATAATTAATAATTTATTGATGTATTGTTTTAATTTTTTAACAAGAGCATTAAATGAGATATTGTAAGGAAGCATGTGTGCAAAGACCAATTAAAAAGGTATTTATTAAGAGTTATTCTTGATGAAATAAATCTCAAATATTTATAGTGTATATATATTAATAAAATGACAAAATAGAAACAAAAGCATCTCTTGCAGAGAACACTTGACCAACAATTCCTTATCCATCCATTCAAACCGTTAGGTAAATAAATATATTATATACCTATTTTGAAACTTTAATATATTAAATATTATTAATTATAAGAAAGTTATTCATCCTTCACCGTTCAGAGGTCCATCAAATTTTTATATTTACCCTCACTGGATTTCAACTTCTGGATCGGTAAATTCTCGAATGTGTGAATCCTATAATATAAATTACCAAATGCCAGGTAGGCACCAATGCAAAAGCAGTGTGAGCCTTCTCACCAAACACTTCTTCTTCAACACTCAACTTCAAACTCTTCACCTATTTTCACATTTGTGGAGTTTAAAAACCCTATTCTTCTATACATTGACATCATAAACTCTATTTTTCTTCACCGTAAAGGTAAAGGTAACGTAGTTCTAAAACTCTCCTCATTATCATTTTGGATGTTAAAATTTTTGAAGTTATGTACTTGATTGTACCATATTCTAAAATTTGGTAGTGTGTTTTTCAAAAAATTAACACTACCAGATTCACACATTCGGTAGATGTTAATGCAGTCTAAAGTTGTCTGTTTTCGATCCTAATTAATAGTCAAATTCGTAAAACATATCGAAATTTTATCATAATTTTAGCGAATAGCAATATATAGTAACTTCTAGACTATGGGGTCGTGGCAAGCATTACAGTGGATGCACCCAGCTTCAACAACATAGCGTAATCTTTAAAGTGAATTCACAGATGATGGTCAATGGCATGAATGAATCTCGTTGGGACGAAACTTAATTTGTAGCCATTATGAGGAGTGTATGATTTTTATGTCTGCTAATTTTCAACATAGCAATGTTGCTTTTGTTAAGAGATGGTTTTTCAGTCAAAAAAAGAAAATAGTCACTCCTATCTAAATGCGAGTCATTACATGACCTTTTCCCTTTAAGCAAATTCCTTTTTTATTTCATTTTTTTTTTTGCACTTGTAGTATATTATTGTCATATTAGTATTTTGCTTCATGTGACACCCTAAACCTCAAATTAATATTTAAATTATTATTTTTTATTTGAAATACTTCAATAAAATGTATATACTGTCAAACATTTTTATAAGATAAAGAGTATCACGTAATCACTTAACATGTCATATTAATCCAAAATTTTCCATCAAACAAAACAACTCTAAATCATAATTTTAGACAACAAAATCTCTTGGAAGTACATGTAAATAAATTTAGTAATAATTGCAAATATAGTCCCAACTCAGTGTCACTATCAGAGTGCGAATTCCCAAACTAAAAAGACATTAAAAAAAGCATATAATAAAAGTCTTCAAGATAATACGACTGCCGATACTCTGAGAGTATTAGTCATCACTTGCACCTTGCAGTTCGTATGCGTCCATCGCAAACGCCAAACACAAACAACGAAGGGTGAGTTTCGACATTATGTAATAGTATAAGATAAACGAGGAGAACATGCAAACAGTCAGATTATCACAAGCATGAGAAATATTCAAGAACATAATATCCAAGTTAATCTAAATTAATCAAAATAAAATAGTTACAAGGATGAAATGTTATGTGTAAATATGCAAGAATACTTATGTTTTTGATGAAGACAAAGAACAAGTAAAGTGATCAAGTTGCAAGTTCAAAGTGAAGTCAACAATCAAGTCAACTATTGTCAATATGCTAGAAGACTTATAGTTTAAGGTATATGATGCAATCTAATATTGTTATATTTCAAATGCACATGAGAACCTTCTACTTTAACATATGCATCTTCACTAATGATGAATTGAACCTTAAAATTCTAAGATCATTAACAAGGGCGTGGCAACCTAAAGTAACGACAATTTCCGAAAAGCAAAGCCTGTCAAAGATGTCTCTTTCTGCACTTTTCAGAAAACTCCAAGAACATGAGATTGAACTTGGAAGACTAGAAAAGAATGAAATTTTAGAAAAGAAGCCAAAGAGCATTGCCCTGAAAACGGAGTCAAGAGAACAGATAAGTGATGAGAACTCAGATGAAGATGAAAACATCACCTTCATAGTAAAGAAATTTAGTAAGTACCTTCAAAACGATAAAACTTTTAAGAAAAGGAAAAGTTTCGGAAAGAAGGATGTCTCCACTACAAATCAAAACTTCACTTGTTTTGAGTGTGGCAAGTAAGGACACATAAAAGCGGAGTGTCCAAATATTGTCAAGAAAAATGCTCTCAAAAAGAAAGAATTCAAAACGGCCTATATAGAATGGGAGGACAATGAAGTCAGTTCATCCTCAAATTCGGAAAGTGACGAATGTGCAAATGTTGCTTTGATGGCATCACACTAATCCGATGAAGAAGTAGTGGTTAGTAACAAAGATTCTTCTCATAATAATGATGCAAATAATGAATTACTTATTGAGTGTAACGATCATCAAGATGCAATAAAAGAATTACTTATGGAATGTAAAATTCAGTGCAAAACAGTGTCAACTAAAAAGAAACAAATTTCATCTCTTAAAGAGAAAATTGACACTATGGAAAAAGACTTTGAAAAATTAAAACTGTAACACCCCGATTTTTAACAGCGCAGATGTATTTTTTTTTTTTAAATGATAAAATACCATGTCGTAACACAAACGACAAAAGTCATAAATAATTACATCATAATATACAACCGACTAAAATTGTTTGTTTCAAATACATCAGTTCCATTGCGACAACAACATTGAAATAAGAAAAGAATAATAAAATAAAATTCTTAAATAAACCCAAAACTGATCATTAATCTAACTGAGGGTGACTAGGTACCGATGATCCACGAGCATCAAGCCTCACTACTTTCGATTACAAATCCAAAATCATTGCTATGCCACGTCTTCGACGTAGTTGCAATTACAGCACGACTCAAAACTCCAATAACCTGGGGCGTAAGCCCGGTCCACAATAATGTAAAGGGTCACCAACCGAAATTAACAAATAACATTTAGCAAAAATCGTATATTTCAAATGCTCAAAAGAACCTTTCATCTTAACATACTCATTGAAAGGGTTTTCGTATGTCAAAAATGCATAAACAATGTTAAAAAATGAAGTTTTTAACAAAATGCACTGTCGTATTCGAATACAGCATATCGTAGCTGAATACAAGTGCTAAGTAAGTAGCTAAAACTGAACATCTGTATTCGAATACGAGACAGGATGTAGCCGAATACATGTATTCGAATACGAGACAAGATGTAGCCGAATACTTGTATTCGAATATGAGACAAGATGTAGCCGAATACGTGCATTCTAATACGAGACAGGATGTAGCCGAATACGTGTATTCGAATACGAGACAGGATGTAGCTGAATACGATAGGACAAGTCAGTAGCAAAATTCACTCATTTGTATTCGAATACGAGGTTTCGTATTCGAATACGATGTTAAAATTTCAATTAAAAACTGAGAGTTACCGTGTATTGACAACACACCAGCTGTAGCCGAATAAACCTGCGAAATAATGTAGATTTGCAGTTTTGAAGTGGTTCTAAATCATTTATCACTTGCGATGTAAAGTCAAACAATAATACATAGCAATTCGGCATAAGATCAAACAACACTAGAGCATGTATCTACAATCATCACATTGTAACAAACATGACTCGCTTGCCAAGCACCCTAATGCAATGCGTATATGCCACTGCACATGATTTTGGAATTTCCTAAACAAAACCATCCTTGAGGGGCGTAAATCGTAATTGTACCACCTATCACAGGCTAGTACTAATTCTGAGGTGCAGTCTCTCACAGGCTAGCACGATTTACTAAATTGTAGCCTATCACAAGCCTTACACATTAGGATAAGATGGACCAACTATCACATGGAACCATCTTGTGGCCCATCACGGTCACCAGTTAACTTCGTGATCCATCACGGTCACCACTTAACACTGTGGCTCATCGCGGTCACCACTGACACTGTGACCCATCACGGTGACCACAAGCTATGAAATGCATTAACATATTCTTTTCACTACAATCATTAAATAAATGCAACTATTAAAAGATTCCCCATTTTTAATACTTATTTAACACTAATGATTTTTCCAACTTATCACAGAGCATACTCAACATTTTTCCTCAATAAAATTCATAACGCACATATTAACAGTTAGGAAGGAGCCTATTCATAACGCACATTTTTCCTATATGCAAACTAAAAATTTAGAAGGAGCTCTTACCTTCGTTACCGCTTTCACAACTGTTTCCGCTACCGCGATCAAATACGGCAAAAACTCTTGCTCGCGTTGACACCTCAAAAGTTAGCTCACAAGCACCGTAGTGTGGAGAGGAGTAACTTTCCCTCCTGACACTTCTCGAATTGAAGCTTAGATCTAGGAGAGAAATGAAGGTTTATGTTTGGTTGTTTTGAAAACCACCAACACGGTTTTCCTTTTTTTTTTTTTGAAAACAGAGGAAAGAAGAAGAAGAAGAAGAAGAAGTTCGCGTGGCCAGGGAAAATGTTTTCTGGTTTCTCGTTTCATTGCCTTTATTTTCAAGTATATATATATATATATATATATATATATATATATATATATATATATATATATATATATATATATATATATATATATATATATATATATATATGTATATATAATCATCACCCTTATCACATCACTCACTTCTCAAACTACTTTAAATAAAATATCTACTCTGGTCGCAACTCAATTGGCAGATGAATTTATCAGCAATGAGTGATATTTAAAAAAAAACTGTCCGATATTAAATTCTTCGCAACATAAATAAATTATTCTTCGGTAAATAATTTTAATCGGGTCTCAAAATATATATATACATATATTAAACATATTGCAAACTCTAATAAAATATGGTTTTGGTACCTGATTCATAAATAAAACAAAATTGAGCTAAATGCCTCAACAATTCAACAGAAAACACACTAAAATTGCATAATTTAGAGTTTAAAATCTAAGGGTCTTAAAGTAAGAGTAATAACCACACTAGGTTTGCACTCAAACGCAACATACATGATGGAACTTGTTTCGTCATGCTTACGCGAAGAAAGCGTCGTCTATCCCTTTTCATAGGGTGCTTAATAACTTTATGCACTATCATAGCTGGTAAGACTCGCCCGTTCCATTCAACATGATTTTGTCTACTATCATTAAGAGATTGGGGATGACCAGTTCCTCAATTTGTCAATAGGTAGCCAACGACCATGATGATAGCTTAGACCATCTTAACCGAACTGTAATAATGCTCCCTACGACTTGCACTTAAGACTATCCCGAGGAACAAGCGGTCTAACAATCTCCTCAAGTTCCACTAAGTTTCCCTTATTTCCTATTACTTTGATCCTATCGACGAAGTACAATCGGCCAAAACTATGTCACATAGTCTCATATACGTCCACTTGGTACGAAACATCCATTAGGTACCAAACTGAAACACTAAGTATGACACCAACACACTGAGCATAAAACAATCATTACCGCCAAGAACTCCCTAATTTCTCCATTGCCCACAAATCCTTGATTTTCTTTAGTCACACAACTACACCAAACCACAGTGTTCTTATCAGAATGTTGGTCTAACTATAACTTTAATAATCACATCCCAACATCCGATTTGTGATCAAAGTTTCCTCAAATATTTTCGACAACATGTCAGAACTATACCACCTACAACACACAAACTTCTTTCAGGTTTAGTGCTTCATTTCAAGAGTCACGTCTTCAACAAAAATCCAACTTGAATTTCATTCACTGATTAAGACCTACATTTGTCTCATACCTAACACCTCAAATTCACGTTTCACTAGTCAATTTACTACATACTTCACAATTAAGGACAAACCCGAAAATAATTTTCCTACGTATACTACCAACTTTCATTCTGATACTTCTCAATTTCGCCTCGTCCTTTATTTGCAACTTGATGATTATCTTTTCATTATGACAAGTCAAACATTTTGTATTCACTCCATCACTTTTCCATTTATACAAACCTTAGATTTCTACCTCGAACCTTGATACATCTTCATTATTTCGAAGTCATTACCTAGCTTACTCTTGTATGTCTTTTTCCAAAAATCGCTCTCTTCTTTGACATCCACAATTGGTACACACCATAGTGCGTCATATCCCAAAATATCATCCAACCTATCTTGATTTTCTTTTGTCTTTCCTCTTACTATTAAACTTTTCTTCCTTCGAATAAGCTTGTCATCCTGATCATTAAGAATTCCTTCAAAAATTCAAACAAATTCTTAATTCCTCCTAATTTTCACACTTCCTATAAAATATCCTACATCTAAAATATATCTCAAAACACTTTTCACCTCTACCATCATTCAACCGTCCATGTGGTCAAATCTAGAGTCCTTTATTTGCTTAGTTCATTTGCCATCATACTTCGTCTTTCTTCATTATAGCGATTTCAATAAATCAACCCTTGAAATCTTCAAATACTCATTACACTATCTAAATTCATCCATGTCATCTTAAGATACAATACAAGGTCTTATTCATCATTGACTCTAGTCGTCTTCGTAATATCACTAATGAAAACTCTTCTAATAATAGCACAACATTTTTTGTAAATCTTCAAACACTTCTATCCATAACATGAATTATTTATTAGTTGCCTACCTCAACTACCTCAATTATACAAGTTTTAGGCGTCACTTGGTTCTCTATCCAACCTTGTGAATTTTAAATCGTTAACTTAAAGATTAACCATCTCAAGGTCCCAAATTAAATCTCGAATAATCCCTCTAACCTATCAAACTACAAACACTCTCCTAGTAATTACCATCCTTTAATAGACTCTCAATGCTTACATTGCTACAATTTCTAAGTATTCTCATACTTTGTACTTACAATTCCACTTAATAGTAACATGCGGTTTAATACATCAAGGCTTAACTCCTTATGTTTACCCGAACATCACTCAAAATTCACACTTACGCGTCAATAGTTTCATCTAAAGTCACTATCCATACTTATTATCTCCTAAACCACATAGAGATTTGTCACTTACCAACAAAATATATAGTCTCACTCCTATAATCGTCATGAGATTCATACTTAACAATCTAAGTCGCGAATCTAGTTTAACTAGAATCCTCAACCTTACCCCTCAAGGTATCGACTATTCCTCAAAGCATCCTTTATTTAACCAAGGTAGTATTCACCCCTAATGTGTAGCTCCCCTTAACTTCAATACAAGCCTCCTTCGTTGACACCTAAGCACCGAATACTATTCCAAACGGAAGCCTCGTCTTCTCAACAATTCCCTAGTGTTCAC
The DNA here is from genome assembly GCA_037974735.1 of Cicer chorassanicum. Classification (NCBI taxonomy): domain Eukaryota; kingdom Viridiplantae; phylum Streptophyta; class Magnoliopsida; order Fabales; family Fabaceae; genus Cicer; species Cicer chorassanicum. The sequence continues at coordinate 33,789,559 of JBBPBP010000002.1, forward strand.
ATCTCTTTTACAGTTATCAAATTTCATCCAATCTCGTCCTGAAATCTACCAGGAAAACATCTAATACTTTTCTTAAAAAAAATTATCCACTTAGATCTTTACTTGAAATCCCCTATCAGTCTAACGTTAATCCAGCCATACCCATCATCTTCGAGTTAACACCGATAACATAGCCTCTGTATCCTTGGAACCACTTCATAAATCCCATGTCGTCATGATTCGCTTCAACCCTGTTTTTCCTAGACTGATACGTTTAAGGAATTTAGAGACACTCGTCGACCACAGTCGACTAATGTTCTATGTTTTAAGTACTCTTCCAACTAAAGTGCTACAAAGCACGCTGTTTCTTATAGGAAACAATAAACTACTTAAGCATATCATGCTTGACCCAAGACAACAAAACATAAAGTACACATGGACTCTAGTTACTTGATACCCCTTAACTCGACTCTTGATGAGCTTAGGATACCCAAACCACATACCCAAAGAACTCTAAACTGGGCTCTGATACCACAATGTTACACCCCGATTTTTAACAGAGCGAGTGTATTTAAAAAAAATTGATAAAATACCATGTCGTAACACAAACGACAAAAAGTCATAAATAATTATATCATAATATACAACCGGCTAAAATGGTTTGTTTCAAATACATCAGTTCCATTGCGACAACAACACTGAAATAAGAAATGAGAATAAAATAAAATTCTTAAATAAAACCCTAAGGTGGTCATTAATCTAATTGAGGGTGACTAGGTACCGAGAATCCACGAGCAGCATCAAGCCTCACTACTTTCGATTACAAATCCAAAATCATCGCTATGTCATGTCTTCGACGTCGTTGCATTTACAGCACAACTCAAAACTCCAATAACCTAGGGCGTAAGCCCGGTCCACAATAATGTAAAGGGTCACCAACCGAAATTAACAAATAATATTTAGCAAAAATCCTATATTTCAAATGCTCAAAAGAACCTTTCATCTTAGCAAACTCATCGAAAGGGTTTTCATATGTCAAAAATGCATAAACAATATTGGAAAATGAAGTTTTTGAAAAAATGCACTGTCGTATTCGAATACAGCATATTGTAGCCGAATACAAGTGCTAAGTCAGTAGCTAAAACTGAACATCTGTATTCGAATAAGTGATAGGATGTAGCTGAATACATTTATTCGAGTACGAGATAGGATGTAACCGAATACATGTATTCGAATACGAGACATGATATAGCAGTATACGACAGGACAAGTCAGTAGCAAAATTTACTCATTTGTATTCGAATACGAGGTTTCGTATTTGAATACGATGTTAAAATTTAAATTTAAAACTGAACGTTATAGATGTGTATTCGACTACACACCAACTATAGCCGAATAAACCTGCAAATAATGCAGATTTGCAATTTTGAAATGGTTTTGAATGATATAACACTCGCAATGTAAAGTCAAACAATAACACTTAGCAATTCGGCATAATATCAAACAACAACAGAGCACATATTTATAATCATCACATTGTAACAAACATGACTCGCGTGCCAAGCACCCTAATGCAATGCGTATATGCCAATGCACATGATTCCGGAATTTCTAAAACAAAACCCTCCTCGAGGGGCGCAAATCATAATTGTACCGCCTATCACAGGGCAGTACTAATTACCGAGGTGCAGTCTCTCATACACTAGCACGATTTACTAGAATGTAGCCTATCATAGACCTTACACATTAGTTAAATCCTCGTAAGGATAAGATGGACCAACTATCACATGGAACCATCCCATGGCCACGGTCACCACTTAACTTCGTCGCCCATCACGATCACCACTTAACATCGTGGCCCATTGTGGTCACCACTGACATTGTGGCCCATCACGGTCACCACAAGCTATGAAATGCATGAGCATACTCTGATTCTTTTAATTATATTACAACAGCAGATAAATTATCTATGTATTATTAATAAATAAATTATTTACCTATTGGAGCAAGTAATTGATTTGTAATTGGTTGTTGCGTTGATTTATTCTCGCTCGCGGACTATTAGAGACACTGGCTGACGAAAACGAGACACGTTAAATCAGCGGATCGGCTTCGTTGGGAAAAATCTTTAACTAAGGTAAGGGGTGAGATGAGGTTCGATTTTATGAATATAAAATAACGTGAGATGAACGGGAATACCGAAATTCCCAGATATTCATCTGGTGCTCACTACGTACGGTCGAGCCCTATTGAGCAATAATAATTAATTAATAATATATGAATGGTAATAGTGAGGACTAAAATATAATTTAGCAACCTATAGAATTGTTGTGAATTTATTTATAGCAAGATTGCATGTTGAATGATTTTATGAAATGTGATGGTGATTGTTACTATATGAATAATATATATTAGAGTGTTCTTGCTATTTGATTGAAATGGCGAAACTATTTGAATGTGCTACCTGATGATTTTGATTATTGCGATTGATAAGATTGGATTGTGCTTTGTGAGTAGTGTAAATTGAATATTGGGATTGTATCGTGATTGACTGATATACATATATAATGATGAATATTGTGAAGTCAAACTAAAATTTATTGAGTTGTGATGATTGAGTAAGTATGAGACATGTGTTGTAGATTTTGGAGTTAGGATTATTTTGTCATCATATAGGGAGGGTCTGACAAACCTAGCGATTCGGGGAAGTAAACCTGAATGAGCCTGATCGTGGAGGGCTACAGTCGAACTGGAAGGTAAAACTGATAGACCTTGGGGGTACATCTAGTGTCGAGACTGTGTGTTGATTACCGACAGCTGAACAAAGTCACAATAAAAAACAGATACCCCTTACCCCGCATTGATGACTTAATGGACCAACTCAGAGGGGCAGATGTGTTTTCTAAGATTGATCTAAAGTCGGGATACCATCAGATTCGGGTGAAAGAAGATGATATACCCAAGACAGCCTTTAGAACGCGATATGGGCACTATGAGTACTTGGCGATTCCCTTCAGAGTGACCAATGCGCCGGCTATCTTCATGGATTATATGAACAGTATCTTCTGTCCGTTCTTAGACAAGTTTGTGGTGATTTTTATTGATGACATCTTGATTTATTCCAAGAGTCGAGGGGAACATGAGGAACATCTGCGTCAAGTTCTACAAATACTAAAGGATCAACAACTATATGCTAATCTAGGAAAATGTGAATTTTGGTTGGAAGAAGTGAAGTTTTTGGAACATGTAATTTCTAAGGAAGGGATTGCTGTCGACCCATCCAAGGTAGAGGCCGTGATGGCATGGAAACAACCGCAAACAGCCACAGAGATTAGGAGTTTTCTGGTTTGGCCGGGTACTATAGGAGATTTATTGAGGGATTTGCCAAGATTGCTGCTCCATTGACACACCTTACGAGGAAGAACCAGATTTATGCTTGGACTGAGGTGTGTGAGAAAAGTTTCCAACTAATTAAAGAGAAACTAACTACGTCCCCAGTGTTAGTATTGCCACAACCAGAAGAGCCTTACGAGGTTTATTGTGATGCTTCCTACTAGGGTTTGGGTTGTGTTCTGATGCAGAACAAACAAGTAGTGGCCTATGCCTCAAGACAATTGAAGGTGCATGAAAAGAATTATCCCACTCATGACTTAGAGTTAGCTGCAATTGTTTTCGCATTGAAAATTTGGAGACACTATCTATATGGGTGTAGTTTTGATGTATTCAGTGACCATAAGAGTTTGAAATACTTATTTGATCAAAAGGAACTTAACATTAGACAGAGGAGATGGATGGAGTTCATTAAAGATTATGAGTTCACGTTGCATTATCATCCAGGGAAGGCAAACGTGGTGGCTGATGCCCTAAGTAGGAAACGAGTTCATCTCTCGTTCGTATCAATGAAGGGATTGGAGTTATTAGAGAAGTTTCGTGACTTGGATCTTTATTTGGATTCTGCATTGGAGAAACTACACTGTGGAATGATCGTTATAAATAGTGAATTGATGAATGAGATTAAAGTTCTCCAAGTTACAGACGTGTCGACTCAAGAGAAAAGGAAGTTGATCGAGGTCGGCAAGGCACCTGAATTCAAAGTGGGCCCCGACGATATTTTGAGATGTAATGGACGTGTTTGTATACCCGACAATGTCGAATTGAGGAGGACAATCTTGGATGAGGCCCACAAAAGCAAGCTGAGTATTCACCCTGGTACCACCAAAATGTATAAAGACCTTAAGTTGAAGTTTTGGTGGCCGGGAATGAAGAAACAAGTAGCAGAATATGTGGCTTCGTGTTTGACTTGTCAGAAAGCTAAGGTAGAACATCAGAAGCCAGGGGGACTACTAATGCCATTAGATATACCAATATGGAAATGGGATAGTATATCCATGGATTTCGTGGTAGCATTGCCTAAGACTCAACGGAAGTTTGACTCTATTTGGGTAATCGTCGACAGGCTGACCAAATCTGCCCATTTCATACCCGTGAGAACTACTTATGATGTGACTAAACTTGCAGAGATCTACATTGCCGAGATTGTCAGACTACACGGGGTGTCGTCTAGCATTGTGTCAGATAGAGATCCGAAGTTCATTTCTCGTTTGTGGAGAGCATTACATGAGGCGTTGGGTACTAAGTTGAGATTGAGTTCGGCCTATCACCCTCAAACCGATGGACAAACAGAAAGAACTATTCAGACCTTGGAGGATTTACTAAGAGTGTGTGTGTTGGATGAGCGAGGAAGTTGGGATAACATGTTGCCTCTCGTGGAGTTCACTTATAACAACAGTTACCATGCGAGCATTGGGATGGCACCGTACGAAGCTCTGTATGGGCGTAAGTGCCAAACCCCCTTGTGTTGGTATCAGGATGGTGAGAACCTAATTGTAGGGCCAGAATTGGTACAACAAACCACAAATAAGGTCCGTCTGATCCAAGAAAGGATGAAGATAGCGCAAAGTAGACAAAAGAGTTATGCTGACCAACGAAGGAAACCTTTAGAGTTTCAAGAGGGTGAACATGTATTTTTAAGAGTGACGCCTACTACTGGAGTTGGTAGGGCACTAAAGTCTAAGAAGCTAACTCCTAAATTCATTGGCCCGTACCAGATCCTCCGACGTGTGGGTCTCGTAGCTTATCAGATTGCTTTGCCTCCAAATCTAGCCAAACTGCACGACGTGTTCCATGTGTCACAACTGAGGAAGTACATCGCTGATCCTTCTCATATTATCGTGCCAGATGATATACAGTTGGAGGAGAACCTTTCGGTTGCAGTTCCGCCGCTGAGCATTGCGGATAGGACTACTAAGCACTTACGAGGCAAAGAGATCGCCTTGGTCAAGGTGATCTGGGACCAAACGACTGGAGATGCAACTTGGGAATTAGAGGAAAAGATGAGAGAGCTCCACCCTAACCTTTTCATGTCTGACTAGTTTCGAGGACGAAACTAAATTTAAGGGGGTGAGTATTGTAACATCCTCTAAAATTATTAATTAAAATAATTTGGATCTATAAATATATATTTTCCAATATTAAATTTGGTGTGGTAATTATTCGCCTTGTTCGACTTATTGTGGTAAAGTTGTTAGTAAGGATTATTTAGTAGATGTATTATTATTTCTAAGGCAAAAAAAAAAAAAAAAAGAATTTGGGCTAAGGGTTGTGGTTTGGTATCACACGACCCATTTGAATGAGTAGAAAGTTGGGCTGGGAGTTTATGCCTTGTTTTGATAAAGGTTAACTAATAATTAATGAAGGTTAACTAATAATAATAATAATATAATAATAATAATAATAACAATAATAATAATAATAATAATAATAATAATAATAAGAATTATAATAATATTTTCTCCCTTCTATTCCTTATTCAGGCCCAACACTATCTACCCAATAATATTCACTTTAAATAGAAATGAATATTGAAACCCTAGCCACAATCACAACCCTATTTCACAAACCCTTTACAAACAAGATTTTGAAAAGAATACCAAAATTCTAGCCACCATCACCATCACCTCTTCTTCGTGCATCAAAGCTTGAAATTTCTTTTTCCTTGTGAACAACTTCGTGGGGCTTAGAGATTTGTACTAGGAAGGAAAGCGGCCAAGGTAAGGGCTTTTCCCCACACAAATTATAGCTAGACCGTTGGTTGGATGGCATGAAATGAATAATTGTGATTGCTTACTTTTGAAAGGAATAATATGTAGACTAATGAATTAAAATAACGAAACTCCAATTATTTGTGTTAAGTTATTATATATATGATTTTTAAGAAGTAAAGTATGAATTTTGATGTTATATGTGATGAAGTTTTGATTTGTATGGCGAATATGAAGTAAAGTATGAATTCTATGTTATATGTAATAAAGTTTCAATTTTTATAATGAATGTGAAAGAATAGTGGAATTTGTATGTTATATGTGACAAAGTTTTATGATGATGTATGAGTTGGGTTAAATCTTGTTGTTATATATGTTAACGTGTTAATCTTTCTGGTGTGTATGATACCAAATCTTGAGTTTTGTGTGTATGTGGTGAAAGTTATGATTTTTATGATTATTCGTTATGGATATGTGATCTTAGTGATATGTGAATAAGATGATGATTTTGAAAAGTGATTTGAATGTTATGACATGATTCTTAGTGGGCTGTGTGGAAGTATATCTCTTTGATAATATATCATCATATCATGTCATGGCATATGCATCTTCGTGGAAGTTGCCTTAGTGGCAGGTTTTTCCCCATTGGTATAGGTGATCTGTGTGGAAGTTGCCTTAGTGGCAGGTTATCCCCATTGGTATGGGTGATTTTTCTATGTGGAAGTTGCCTTAGTGGCAGGTATATCCAGATCATATAGTTTTAGGAGCATGCATCATGTATATATTTTTGTTATGCAATTTATTGGTTTGTGTATTTTTCTTTTAAATTGGAAGTTTTTACTCTTATATATTTTGTGTTATTCTTCTATATGTTTAACTTTGGTTTGATGTGGATGATGGATAAAATTGACCCTTACAACAAATTTAGGTACTAATGAGTTCGAGGAGATTCAAGAGTAGTCGATGAGTACTAATGTGCGGCGAACGGGGGATAAAAATGGGTTTTCAATACAATTTTGTAATGATAGAGTTGCCGCGATATTTCTAAGTTTATTTTTTTTAATTTTTTTGTCACCAACTTTTAACATGCACTAGGATTCTAGAAATACGGAAGTGGGTTCCTTCCGTAAGGAATTATTGTTTTTCTTGTTATAGTCTTGAATAAACATTTTCTTAGTAAAATTAAATAAACGTGGTTGTTACTAATTATTTGCATGAATAAATGTTAGGTAGTTAGATAAAAAAAAAATTTGTCGTAAATCTTTCTAAACAATATGTTTCAAGTAACGTTTTGGATCAAAAAAAATCTGGGGCGTTACAGCCGGGAACTACCGTGCAACACAAGAGTACCCCGACTGTCGCGTATATGTGTCTCGGGTTGAGTTGAGGGGATCTATGAGGACTTGGCCATTCATGAATTGTCCGTCCACTCTTGTAGTGGCATAGTATCAGGCCTCCTAACCAAGTACTTCGGAGTAGAATGGTACCAAATGATGAAGTATAGAGTATAGGACATGCATAGCATTTTATCCTTGTAGCTGTTTTATTGTGATTGAATTAGATTAACCTTAGATATTATATTATTGAATGTTCTGCTTATTTGTACCTTTTTGACTAATTGCGTGTTCTTCTCATGTATTTTATATTGTTACATAATTTCGAAACTCACCCCTCGATGTTTGTGTTTGGCGCTTGCGAGAGCGCAGTTATTTCAGGTTATCGGTTGGTGATCCACGCTCTGATAGGTGATACTGGGTGGGACTAATTTGTTGTATTTTATTGAGTTATGAATTAATTTAGATTTTTATAAATTTGATCGATCAATTGTGTTTTTATGTCATAAATATTTATTTAATAAACCTCAACTATATTCGAGATTCAAGGATTTTTAATAAATTTTTTTTTATGCAAGCATTTTGTGTAAGTGTGAGTGTGACGTCTTAACCCTTATATTTTAAAAGAATTTTGTATACTCTACTTTTGGACCGCTGCGGATCTCTTTCAAAACTAGTGCATTTTACTTTTTATATCAATTTGGGTTTAGGGTGTCACAACAATCATTAAGTAAATGCAGCTATTAAAAGATTTCTCATTTTTAATATTCATTTAATACTATTGATTTTTCAAACTTATCACAGAGTATACACAAAACATATTTCCTCAATAAAATTCATAACGCACATATTAACAGTTATGAATACATAATCACTTCAAACTCAATCTCTACAATTTCACACATTGAACAACCTCAAATGTACTTCAACAATTCGCACATAAACCACCTCAAATTAAATTTCAACAATTCACACATAAACCACCTCAAGTTAAATTCTCTACCAACACACATACATCACACCAAATACAATCTCCACAAACACATATATAGGGTCCACATGCAAACTAAAAATTTGGAAGGAGCCCTTACTGTTGTTATCGCTTTCTCAACCGTTTCCGCTACCGCGATCAAATACGGTGAAAACTCTCGCCTGCGTCGAAAACTTAAAAATTAGCTCACAAGCATCGTAGTGTGGAGAGGAGTATCTTTCCTTCCTACCACTTCTCGAATAGAAGCTTAGATCTAGGAGAGAAATGGAGGTTTATGTTTGGTTGTTTTGAAATCCATCAACACGGTTTTCCTTTTTTTCTTTTAAACAGAGGAAAGAAGAAGAAAATGTTTTCTGGTTTCTCGTTTCCTTGCCTGTACTTTCAAGTGTATATATATATATATATATATATATAAAATAATCATCGCCAAAAACAGAATTTTACATGTAATAACTGTGATTCTCTTTCTTTTAAAATTGTCCAACTAAATATAGTCATTGAAAAATATGAAAAAGGACAAGTCAGATTGGAAAATATTCTTAATATGCAAAGATATTCCAATGGCAAGAGTGGCCTTGGTTATTCAAAATTTGATAAACCAAGTATTAATAAAACCATCTTTGTTAAGGCAAGTGATCAATCCAACAAAAAGAAAGTTATAGTTGTGCAAAATGATCATCATTATTTTAAGAAGAATTATGTTCAAAAGAAATCTCATATGCCTAAATATAGAAGTAAATATATTCCTACATGCTTTTATTGTGGTCTAAATGGCCACACACCTAATGCTTGCCATTTTAGGAATTTTGGTGTTCCAAACGGGCATTATGTGTGGGTCAAGAAAGGTACTAATACTCAAAGACCCAAAGCACTTTGGGTACCTAACAAACTATGATCTTGTTTTGTAGGAATGCATACAAAGTACCTCTAATATGTGGTACTTGGATAGCGGATGTTCAAAACACATGATCGGTGACAAAACAAAACTTTCAGTGCTTACTCTTGAATCAAAAGGCTATGTGATCTATGGAGATAACAAAAAGGGTAAAATTTTGGGCATTGGAAAGGTTGGTGCAGCCTCATCTCCTTCAATTGAAGATGTTCTATATGTTGAAGGAATAAAGCACAATCTTATTAGCATTAGCCAGCTTTGTGACAAGGATTACAAAATAGCTTTCAACAAAGATGAATGCATTATCCGACATGAGGTATCAAATGAAATCCAGTTTGTTGGTAAGCGTTTTAAAAATATTTTTATAATTAATCTTGATGATTTATCCTTGAGAATGAAATGTCTTATGGTAAGTGATAACAATGATGCATGGCTATGGCATAAAAGATTTGCACATATCCATATAGATCATTTAAACAAGTTAGTCAAGCATGAACTTGTTGTTAGCTAACCAAAGATGAAATTCATTAAGGACAAATCACATGATGCTTGTCAAAAGGGTAAACAAACTAAGGTTTCCTTCAAATCCAAGAATATTGTATCAACTTCAAGACCATTTCAATTGATACATATGGACTTGTTTGGTCCATCAAGAACTAAATTTCTTGGTGGAAATTCATATGGACTAGTAATTGTTGATGATTTCTCAAGGTTCACTTGGACCTTATTTTTGGAAAATAAAAATGAAGCTTTTAAAGCATTTAAAAATTATGCCAAACTAGTCCAAAATGAACAAGCAACGAAAATTGTATCAATAAGAAGTGATCATGGAGGAGAATTTCAAAATGTTTCTTTTGTAGAGTATTGTGAAGAAATGGAATCTTCCATAACTTTTATGCACCAAGAACACCTCAACAAAATGGATTTGTTGAGAGAAAGAATAGATTATTGGTAGAACTTGCAAGGACCATGCTAAGCAACTCAAGTTTACCAAAATACTTTTGGATAGATGCTGTAAGTACAGCTTGTTATGTATCCAACCGAGTAATGATTCGGCCAATCCTAAAGAAGACTCCATATGAACTCTAAAGGTAGAAAGCCAAACATCTCTCACTTTCACATATTTGGGTGTAAATGCTTTGTGCTGAATAATGGTAAGGAAAATTTTGGAAAATTCGATGAGAAAGCCGATGAAGGTATCTTTCTTGGTTATTCCTTATCTAGTAAAGCTTTTAGAATTTTTAATAAAAAGAACTTTGTTAGTAGAAGAATCTATGCATGTATCATTTGATGAATCTAACCCCTTGAAAGAGGATAAAAATATCTCTTGTGATGATGATGATTTTATAAGTGATGATATAAGCAAATACAATCAAGTTGATCAATCAATTCAAAAGAATGAAGTTAGTATTGAGCAACCAGATCAACATAATGCTTTCCCTCAAGAATGGAGAACTCATTGAGATCACCCCATTGACAACATTATAGATGATATCAACAAAGGAGTTGCTACAAGGTTCAAACTCCAAGATGCTTGTTTGAATATGGCCTTTGTCTATCAAATATAACCTCTTAAGGTAGGTGAAGCACTTAAGGACGATCAATGGATACTTGCCATGCAAGAAGAACTAAACCACTTTGAAAGAAACAAAATGTGGGAACTTGTTCCAAATCCTGTAAACACATCATTGGTACCAAATGGGTGTTTAAGAATAAACTAGATGAAAATGGTATAGTTGTTTGAAACAAGGCAAGGTTGGTTGCTCAAGGATACAACTAAGAAGAAGGGATCGACTTTGATGAAACATTTCCTCCGGTAGCAAGGTTAGAAGCAATCTGATTATTACTTGCTTATGCTTGCTCTATGGATTTTGAATTATTTCAGATGGATGTCAAGAGTGCTTTTCTAAATGGCTACATTAATGAGGAAATGTATGTCAAATAGCCACCCTGGCTTTGAAGACTTCAAAAATCCTTCACATGTCTTCAAATTAAAGAAAGCCCATTATGGTTTGAAACAAGCTCCAAGAGCTTGGTATGATAGGCTAAGTAACTTTCTATGTGGACGAGGATTTGAAAAGGGTAAAGTCGATAAGACATTATTCATTAAAAGGACTAATGATCACACTTTACTTGTTCAAATCTACGTTGACGATATCATATTTGGATCAACCAATAATGAAATATGTGAAGGATTCTCATTAATGATGCAAGGAGAATTTGAAATGTCTATGATGGGAAAGTTAAATTATTTCCTTGGTCTTCCAATCAAGTAACTAAAAAATGGCATTTTCATCAAACAAGGAAAATACTGTAAGGAACTATTACAGAGGTTTGAGATGGACAACAATAAAGAAAGTGCAACTCCTATGGGCTCCGAAACTTATGTAGATAAAGATGAAACTATTAAATCAATAGATATATCAAAATATCGAGGTATGATTGGTTCTCTTTTATATCTAACGGCTAGATGACCAGATATTATGTTCAGTGTCTGTTTATGTGCAAGGTTTCAGGCAAATCCTCAGGAATCACATCTTGCAACAGTGAAGCGAATAATGAAATATTTGAAAGGAAAACCAATGTTGGCTTATGGTATCCAAAAGGCAGTATATGCAACCTTGTTGCTTATTCTGATTCTGACTATGCAGGATGTAAAACAGATCGAAAAAGCACAAGCAGCACTTGTCATATCTTAGGTAATGCATTAGTGTCATGGTCCTGTAAAAAGCAAGCATGTGTGGCTCTAAGCACTGCTGAAGCAGAATACATAGCAACAGGGAGTTGTTGTGCACATATTCTATGGCTCAAACAGTAGTTATGTGACTATGGACTTGACCTTTGATGCATCCCCCTAAGATGTGACAATACCAGTGCTATCAAAATCACAAAGAACCCAGTCATGCATTCTCAAACCAAACATATATACATACACCATCACTTTTTGCGCGATGATGTTCTCAAGGGAAATGTTGAAGTTACCTTTGTGGATACACATAATCAATAGTAGATATCTTCACAAAGCCTTTGCCTAAAGATTCATTCTATAAGATACGAAGAGAACTTGACATTCTAAATGAAAAGGATCTCTAATACAAGGTATTGATACTTTGTAAGTAACTTCTTTTCAAAATCTTGAATCTTCACTTGATAAGTTGATAGAATTGAATCTTTGATGTATGAATATGTGCTTTCTCAACATTATTATGTCTTTTAAATATTGTCTTTCAGTAAAAATTCAACTTATAAAACAAAAAATTTCATCGTAGTTGAATACACGTAGTCTGTATTCGAACACACGTTTCAAAAAAATTTTGTATTCGACTACAACCAGAGTGTAGCCAAATACAGATTCGAATTTTTCCCTATATATATGTGTTTTCACGTTTTTAGGTCATTTTCTTAAAACTTCAGTAGCCAAATACAAATATTCATCCACTTTTGTTACTCTAAAACTTCATCCAATCTTACATGAAAACATTATCAAATCTATACACTATCATCAATTGCATCTAAGATTACTCCCAAATTAACATCAAAACCCCAAATCCCCAAATTTTTCCCAAATCCAAAAACTTCATTTTATTCAATCTTCACCATGGATTCACGGAAACGAGGTTCCCGAACCAAGCATGCTTTAGTGGGTCCTTCAAAAAGGAGGGCTAAAAATGACAATGTTGCGTACTTGTCCACATTACTTCATTCACCCGAAGAAATCGACTGGTTCAGAACTTACTACTCGGATAAAAAGTTGATCACTCCAAAATATGGTACACTTGATTCCTTCTCATATTTTAAATTTCTTGAGTTACTTAAAGCACAACATTTAGAGGCACTCATTAGTTATAATGGCCCAATCTATGCTAACTTAGTTAGGGTGTTTTACTGCAACCTTAAGAAAGAAGGATTTAAGTTGGTATATCAAGTAAAAGGCAAATATATTGAGTTAGATACTCAAACAATTGGAGAAATTCTGCAGTTACCTTTTGAGGGTCAGAAACTTAGGCCTGGAAATTTGTGAGTGGGAAAATGTGACAAAATATGATGCTTATGTATCATTGTGCTGTTTTGACAAAAACACCATGGAAAGAAAATGGGTATAGACTGTTTCTGAATTTGCTAGGCAACGGCACGGTGTTGGAAATTTGACCGTTGAAAATAGGCTGCTGCATTATTTCCTCAGTTACATTCTGGTTCCGAAGGCAGGAAATTATTCTCAAATGACTGAATTTGAGCTACAGATTATGTTCTTTATGCTTGAAGGAACTGATCTCAATTGGTAATATTTTGTCCGGTCTATTTTGTTTGCTTCAAAGAATGCCATAGGTTTGCCATATGCAAAAGAGATCACCAAGATTTTGGATCATTTTCAAGTGGACTTTTCAGGTGAAGTAATGTATACACCTTCCAAAGAAAATGTGTTGGACTTGAATGTGTTGCCTAGTATGAAGATTGTGTGGAGCGAGTAACTTCAGTCTTATGTGCATAAAAGCGATCTTGGACAATCATCTACAACTTCCCAGGATAAAGAAGAAGCAGAAGAAACAACATCAGACGATTATCACGTTTCAAATCACATGGTAATGGGCAAGCTCAACTCCCTTTACAACTTCATCACTGAACAATTTCAAACTATTGACACATCCATTAACAACAGATTCCAAAACATTGAAACAACCCTTGCATACTTTTCATTGTTTTTAGTCTTATTTATCTTTAATCATTAGCTAATTTAAGGAGTTATTTGATATATTTTTTTTTTATTTTAGTTCTTTGATTTAATGAAATGTTTATATTCTTATTTCCTTGATTAAGTAGAGATTTTTCGTAGTTATATGTTGTTTCTTTGTTTTAGTGAAGTGCTGAATTTTGGTGAGAAATCAACATGACCTATGTAGAGTATTTCAGACATATTTGGAGTTGTAGATGTCCAATAGGAGTCAAGACAAGTGCAAATGAAAGCTAAGATCCATAGCTATAACTTTCATGAAGACACCGGAACCAAATTCATACTCAAAAGAGGAGAACAATGCAGTAAAGTTAGACATCAGATGTTGTGCGCCTGAAGTGCAAAAACCTGCGCCTGGGGCGCATTTCGCCCTTTCTGTCTTTGTCCACTCGCGCTTGATGCGCACATTCCACGCCTGAGGCGCATGGCATGCGGCTGAATGTTAAAAAAACGCATTTTTTTCACTTTCAGGTGATTTTTTTGACTATTGGGAAGTTGGGAGACTTGTGCCCTAGTAAAGAAACTCAAAGACGGTCGTTGCTAACACCATTGGAGCAGTTTTATCAAGAGTCATTCATGAATCTTTCTTGTAATTCTTCTCTAATCTCTATGTTTTCTATCTCTGTCATGAGTAACTAAACCCTGTTTGTTAGGGATGAGTGTAACAAGACGAAATCCTTAATTTTCTGATTTGATTTTTAGTTATATGAATGAGTTTATTGACTTACTTTCTCATCTCTGTGCTTAATACTTTTTATTGCCTGATCAACTTTAAAATGTTCTACGATTCGTATTTTGAAAAGGAAGTGGACTTTACGAGTGCTTGAGATGAGAAGTTCATGAATCTGTAGTCTAGGGATAGATGAAGGTCATGAAACCAATTAAATTAGTTGAAAAGGCAATAGTTTAAAAAGAGAATTCATGTACGGTAAGGCTTAATTATAATCTTAAATCCACTAAGGAATTAGGGGTTACTTCAGAATTAAAGGTTCTGTCACTAAGACATTAGGGCAAGAATAATAAAGAGAATTCGGTAATAATTCAATAAAGGAATTTAGTAATTAGGATCAAATTAGACACCAAGGTTGGATTCAAAGTGAAACTCATCCATGACATATTTCTTATTATAAAGGATCAATTTTATTAATGTTGTTAATTTTAAATATTATTTCAATCAATTCGGAAACTTTTTGTTCAATTTAGTAATTAAATACAACTCAATAGTAAAACGCAATCCCTGAGTTCGACACTCGGTACTACTGTTTTATTATTACTTGCAATGATTCAGTACACTTGCTGAAACGCAAACAAGTTTTTGGCGCTGTAGCCGGCGATTGTCATATCACTATTGAATTTAATTTATTAACTTTATTGAAATTTTTTACTCTACAATAAAATTTTTGCTTTTATTTTTATTTTTAATTTTGAAAAAAAAAATTGTTTTTCTTCTATTTTCTATTTTTATTTGTTGAGCTTGCTAATGTCATGTGCTAGTGGTGTGTCTCTTCTTTGTTTGAGATAACTATTCGCTGTAGAGCGTGGAAGATTATAATGATATATTCTACTACAATTATATGAAGAGTGAGATACTTGTCTTATATCTGGTATATGTCGCATGATTGAGGGACAAATCTTTAGAGATACATTTTTAAAACATCACCCTCAGATGCGGCCTCTTAGGTGTGACTTTTGCGGAGAAGGACATAGGAATGGAACTTGTTTTGATGACTTTGTCGCACTAATAGAATTTGAAGATTTTTTGGTCAAAGAAGTATAAAACGACGAGTGTTATATTAAAAAGATCAATTGGGAACAAATTTTACCTCCTAAAATTCTATCCAAAGAATCTGATGACAAAGACTTTCACATTACGGACGTTTTGGTTGAATTCATGAAGAATAACATGGTTTCAATGGAAAGATTTGAATGTCAATGTGAGAGGTTATTTGAGCAACTGGTTAAGTTTGAGAAGATGGAGGAGAAGTTGAAGATTGAAAATGATTTCATTGTTGTGGTAGAAGAAGATAAGCATGAGGAAAAGACGAAGGAGGAAAAGAAAAAAGAAGAGAAAACAGTGAGATTCAATCTATGCCTTGTTCATCAATGTCCAATTGAGAAGGACATGGAATGGAAGCAACATCATTTATTTCTCAAGAAGAAGAAGGATGATGTGTTCTTCCTGTCATATATGTCACCTTGACAATAGCTGAGGCGTCAAGCTAATGACTTTAAAGAAGCGCTTCATGGGAGGCAACCCATAGGTAGAGGTAACTTTTATTTTTGCAAACTTTTTTATTTTATTTGAATTTGTTTCTATTTAATTGCGTGTAAACGTGCACTATGATGAAGAATTTTTAACAACTTAAAGCTAGTTTTAAACTATTTGTTTCAGATTTTGAAATTTAAACTCTATTTCTTTGCTCATATCATTACTTAATTCCATAAGTTTCACTAATGCATGCATTGTTGATTTCTCCTTGGTTGTTGAAGTCTCACTTGCCATTTTTTTTAAAAAAAAACTAAAAAAATTTTGAAATGACATGTTTGGCATCATTTAGATAGTTCATACTCTTTCTTATTATCCTAGCTGTGAGCATTTGAGCCTAAACACTTTAATTATTTGTTGTGTAATTATCCAAACATGTGTTCTCCCTTCAGAACTTGCACTAATTTTGACTTGCATCACTTGTAATTTATGCATACACTGAGGCAATTTTGTTTGGTCACTTGAGCCTTTCTAACTACCTATAAAATTTTTATCCTTTGCTAGCCCCTTTAAGCCTTGCCCTTTTATTTCGGTTACTAGCCACATTAAAGCCAAAAACCTGACTTTAATTAAATCACCTTACTTGGAGTTACGTAGAAAAAAAAGAATTTTTTTTTGCTCATGGGATAGCAACCTTTTAAGTTTGGGGTGGTGATTCTCACAAAAAGAAAAAAAAATCAAATCAAAAAGAAAAAGAAACAAAAAAAAAATCAGTTTGTGTACTTTGATAAACAATATCTTCTTGGTTCTTTTGTCAATGTTTGAGAATCTACACAATGAATCTACTTATTTTCTTGATTAAGTAGAGATTTTTCGTAGTTTTCCATAATGTTATTTAATGTTGACTTCTCACCAAAATTCAACATTGCACTAAAACAAAGAAACAACGCAAAACTACGAAAAATCTCTACTTAATCAAGGAAATAAGAACATAAACGTTTCATTAAATCGAAGAACTAAAATCAACAAAATATATTAAATAACTCTTTAAATTAAATAATGATTAAAGATAAATAAGACTAAAAACAATGAAAAATATGCATATGATGAATAGTCATCACAACCCCAAACTTAATCTATTGCTTGTCCCCAAGCAACAATTAATTTCAGATTTGCTACAGTTAAAATCAAACTTAAACTCAATTTCTCAAACCAAATCAAACTCAATTCTCAAAGTTCCAGCTACTACAAAACATTCATCATGCTCCATGGTTGCTTACAACAAAAACAAACAAGTTCAACTCTCTCTTCACACAATCTCACCAAAATTTCTCTCAAGTGTTTACAAAGGGTTTTGAATTTATCACTCAAATACTAGAACAAGCATCACGTTATCATAGGCTTGAAAAAATTCTAGTTAGCAAATACAATGCAACAAATACATACACTTTTGGAGGACTTTCGGGTTGTAATGGGGCTTAGATAAGGGTATGACATTTTGGGATCGTAAGCTTTACTACTTGGAGTTAGGTACATATTTTCAAATTATTCTATCACTTTTTATATTTCTTCACCTTTTCATTGTGTAGATTCTCAAACATTGACAAAAGAACCTAGAAGATATTATTTATCAAAATACACAAAAGATTTTTTTTTCTTCATTTACTTTTTGTTTTGATTTTTTTTCTTTTTGTGAGAATCGATTGACCAAATTCAAAACCCAAAGGATGATAACATGTAGTTTGCTGCTGTAGTTTATGTAATTTCTTTAAATGCTTAATTTTGTTCTGTCTATAACTTTATGATCGTGGTTTCTCATTATTTATGTATGACTTAGACATTTTATTCTTAAATTATGGTTTTTCTCATGTTATATTCTATCTTATGTGATGTTTTTAGTCCTTCTATATATACTTTGGATACTTGTGGTATGTGTTAATATTTGTCTGTTATTTTTCTTCCTTTTTTATCATGTCAAAAGGGGGAGAAAATTGGTATGTATGCTATTGTTGTTAAAATTTTTAGGTTTTTGAAACTTTCAACACATGATGGCTTGAACTCAAATTCAAAGAGGGAGTAAGCATGCATTAAGGGGGGACAAATCGAACTCTTTGAAATTTCAACAACAACAAGGTTTTGTTATCATCAAAAAGGGGGAGAATGTAAATATGCAAGAATACTTATGTTTTTGATGAAGACAAAGATCAAGTAAATGGATCAATTCGCAAGTTCAAAGTGAAGTCAACAATCAAGTCAACTATTGTCAATATGCTAGAAGACTTATAGTTTAAGGTACATGATGCAATCTAATATTGCTATATTTCAAATGCACATGAGAACCTTCTACTTTAACATATGCATCCAAAAGAATTTTCAAAAAATGTCAAAATGCATGAACAAATGTTTGGAAAATCAAAGTTTAACAAAGTCAAGTTTGTATTTGACTACATATAAGTGTAGCCGAATACAGATGAAGTCAAAAGCAAAAAACTTCACATTTGTGTTCAACTACATGATGTTGTAGTCAAATACAACACCAAGTCAAAAGCAAAAACTTCACATATGTATTCAACTACATCATGTTGTAGCCGAATACAAAATCAAGTCAATGGAAAAATTCAGTCATCTGTATTCGACTACAAGGATTTGTATTCGAATACAAGCTTGAAATTTTGAAATAAATCTGAACGTTACATAAGTGTATTCGACTACACTTAGGATGTAGCCGAATACAACTGTGAAACAATGTGATTTTTCAGTTCTTACTAAATCTGGATCATTGCATATGTTCATCAAACTTCTAGGAACGATTGCCATTGATCTGAAGTGATGTCTAAGGAGTATAAATACTTCTTAATTTCAAATTTAACTTAAGCACCAAAAACAATAATCTTAGAAAAACTTTGAACAACTTTCTGAAATATTTTGTGAATTTTTCAAAGTCATACTTTCATATTTCAAGTACATGTTTTACATTGTCATATCATTGAGAAAGGTTATCTGTTGTACTTGAAATTATATTATACAATTATAATTGTACAAGAAAGCATCAACTGTTATATTTTCTTGATTTCATTCAAAATCACTATTGTAAAATCATTCAAGTTATTGTGTAAATTGAGGAAAGTTGTGTACTTTCTTTAAATGTTGTAAACTAGGATAGTGGTGTACTATCTTAGGCAGATTGCTAGAAGTTTGTAACAGAAGTCTTAGAGTTAGACCTGTACTTATTCTAACAATAGTGGAAAATCTCTTTTGGTATGCAAGAGGACTAGATGTACCATTGGTTTGAAAAGGGAACCAAGATAAATTCTCTGTATTCTTTTTTTCTGCCATTTACATTTTACTATAATCTAATCATAGTCAGAAAAATAATCCACTAAGTCTCTAAAAACATGAAAACTTCTAAACACCTAATTCACCCCCTATTAGGTGCACCTCTGTACTAACATTATGCATGTCCTATACTCTATACTTCTTCATCATTTAGTACCATTCTACTCTAAAGTACTTGGTTAGGAGACCTGATACTATGTCACTACAAGAGTGGACGGACAATTCATGAATGGTCAAGTCCTCATATATCCCCTCAACTATACCCGAGACACATATACGCGACGGTCGGGATACTCTTGTGTTGCACGGTAGCTCCCGGCCTTATGGAATAACCCACTAATCCACTTAGGAATTCCCCACCAGAAATACCCCCAAGGTCTATCAGTCTTACCTTACAGTTCAACTGTAGCCTTCCACGATCAGGCTCATTCAGTTGTACTTCCCCGAATCACTAGGTTTGTCGGATCCTCCCTATATGATGAAAAAATAATCTTCACTCCAAAACCTACAACACCTATCTCATACTACTCGATTATCACAACTCAATAAGTTTCAGTTTGAATTCACAATATTCACCAAAATTTACATCATTATATATATATAGTCAATCATCATAAAATCCCAATATTTGGTTTACACCACTCACAATGCACAGTCCAGTCTTATCAATCACAGAATAAGAAATCAAACAGGTGGTGCATTCAAGTAATATCATTCATACAGTAACAATCAGCATAAGGCTAAATTATATTTTAATCCTCACTATTACCATTGATATATTATTAATTAATTATTATTACTCGATAGGGCTCGACCATACGTAGTAAGCCCAGATGAATATTTAAGAATTTCGGTATTCCCGTTCATCTCATGTTATTTTATACTCATAAAATCGAGCCTCCTCTCACCCCTTGCCTCGATTGAAGATTTCGCCGAATGAATGTGATCTATTAGTTTGTCGCGTCTCCGTCGACTGTCGTCTCTAATAATCCGCGAGAGAATTTTAGGCACGCAACCACCAAATACAAATAAATTACTTACTAAAAACAAACAAATAAACTATTTACTATTTGTAATATAACCCAAAAATATATTTAATATCATTAAACACACATATTTAATATATCACATAAACGCAGGTAATAATAATCAGTTACTGCTTATTATTGACTACACTGAATTCTATAGAATAATCAAAATAAATTAAACCTTTTAGTTGAAAAAACCAATTAGACTTTCTGCCTTATTTTGTTTTCACGGCAATTGGCATGAATGTTATGTTGCCTTATTAGAAACTAATTGCTTACTTCAGTGAGTTACCTTTCAACAATTCCCTTTAGAAACCAACTGCATCTCAATCAATACCGCTAACAGCTTATCTGCTGACTTATCTTCTAGAAATTTGTATGACAACAAATCTTATATAGCATAGTCCTTCTTTTAACGGAAACAAAAACAAAGCTTAGCAACTGTATGCTGATAAATTCCATGATGCCACGCATTACTCCGTCATACCGGCGTCATGTCAAATTAAGCATCTTCTAAAATCCAATTTTGGAAAGAATTTACATTGAATGCTGAAATACGTTTATTTACCACCTGATGTCAAAAGAAATATGTGTACACTCTTAAACAGAACTTTAGAAATGCCATGTTTAATATAGTCTTAGTCTAGACTCTTGAAGACAAAACTTCAGAAATCAGAGCAAGACAAAGATAGATAAAACCTTTCATGAATCCTTGTTATATAATTTCTTTTCCTTCCCACAGACATGTAATATCATCTTTAATTCACTGCGCTTAATTTTGAGTTCGTTGTTTCAATTTTTCTTCAATTTCGCTTATATATAATACTTATTCTATTCTACTATCAAAATCTATGTTATTATCAAAATCTAATTGATGGAATTAATAAAATCATACTTGATCGTGATTTGGTATTAAGAAGGCGGCTATCGGCAAGAAGCACTAAACCTCTTTGTTTTTTTTCTTCCGGTCTTTCTATCGGTAACAAAGCTATCACGTCTATATATATATATAGTATAGGTATAGGTATAGCTAGGTTTCATTATTTTATTATTATTATTATTATTATTACAATTATAAGCTCACTCATTTAACGGTAAAGTTTACATATTAGTGCAACAATACACATGTTTACTTCTTATTTATTTTTATATAAATAATTATATATATATATATATATATTTAAAACATTTTCAATATTATTAGTATTAATAATTTAATTAAATCACTAAAACAAACACATAGGACTACCGTGGAGGAATTAACGCACATATCAAACACATCTGTCAAAAGCTGTAAAAAATTGGGGTATTACACTTCACATATAAAATTTGACACAAGAGTAAAAAGATTTAAATTAATATTTAAGTGAAAATTAGCTTTAGTCTATAAAAATAACGGCTAGACTCAATTTAGTTCTTAAAAAAGAAACATATTACCTCATTAGAGTTGAAAGCCACTTTTAATAATCAAGTAATTTATTTTTAAAAAAATTTACTTCATAGTTTTTATAAAATTTTAAATTATTTATCATTAAAGTTTATTATATAACTTTTTTTTAAGATATCATTTATCTCTCATATTAAGTACAGGAGTGGAAAATTACATAGTAGTGTTCAGTTTTTATCCTTTATAAAGTTATTATGTTCTAGTAAATTTTATAACATATCATTTATCTCTCATATTAAATTTTTTATCCACTATTGTACCATTTTTGTTATGGTCATTATTATTGTCCTTCAAA
>JBBPBP010000002.1:33812085-33829176 GCA_037974735.1 Cicer chorassanicum
ATCCATGTAAAATTTATTTATAGAAAAGTTAGTCCACGTAATATATAGAATATTAATTTTTGTCCTTTAAAATAAAGATTAAAATAAAAATTACAAAGATTAGTTTCAATATAAGCAAATTTTGCAGAAAGTAAAACAAAATAATAAGGACAAAAACAAAAAGTGGTATATTTATCAAGATTAAAAACAGAAAAACAAAAATTTATAGTGAATAAAAGCAAATAATAGTATACTTGTAAGGACTAAAAAAAACATATTTAAACAATTTTTGGAAGAAATTAGGCAATCTTCAAACAAGAACAAACTAAAAAATTCATGAAAAAACAAAACCTCTAAAATCTGCCAAAAGTTTGGAGGTAAAGACATGAATAATATAAAATATAATAAAATAAAAACATATTACTTCTAAAAAAATTCAATCTGAATTTGGCAAAGCCATATGCAATTTGATTAGCTTCCTAATGCACCTCTTTGAAGCTATAAAAAGAGAGACTACATAGCGCCTATTAAATCTTCTACATCATAGTATAACAAAGTGGTCATTATGACAACATTCAAAATAAGATTTATAGATAATAGAGAGTCGGGCATAATGTCAATTCTAATGATATTGTGACTAACAACAATTTGAACACTTCAAATAACATCCTAAACTTCTATTGTGATACTACACTTTGGAACCATCATTTGTGACTGATCCATTGATGTTTAGCTTCACACAACCAACAATTGAATTATGCTAAGCAAAACTAAGATGATTAGTAGCATAGGACACTTTTAGAGTATTGCACCTCATCCCAACCCCATCCCATCTCATATATAGTATAACTATGAAGCCACTTCATGCTTACAATCTATAACAATGAACTTGAAGGAACACTAGGGCTATATTCTTAAATATGTGCTCATTTCATAACCACCACCACAAACATCATTGGCCAATTTTCCTCCACACAAGCTACTTATCTATCAGCTAGTGGTGGATGTCATCAAACTAAATACCTGTTTAAAATAGCTTTCTAACCATTTGTAGAGAAAGGAAAATCTTGTAACACATGTATCATTAATTTTGTCCCGTTACCAAATATTTGACAGGCTGCAAGTGTGGTCATGTCTCTATGAGCACGTCTCTCATTCATAAGTCAACAATTTGCACCACCTTCCACAAGAAACACCTAAGATGTTGTAGACCAACCCACTTCCAAATCCATTTACAAACATCATTTTGGTCTTTGTTTGTGGATTTCAAACACATGAATAATAGGCTTTCGAACTAAAACTACCATCACATTCACCACACTAAATCGCAACATCATCATCATAGGCAAAAGATGGACAATTCAAGGCACAAATTATGTCTAGAACTTCATTATGAATCATCTGTTGCAAATTGGAGATATCTCATCCGAAGCAACCTTCACTATACATGTTTTATTGATATTCATAGTGTTACTAATCTATGGCCCACCAAACTATTTAGGATAACAAATTTTGTCCTAAGAAACCAATTGAATCTTCTTAGAGTCTTGTGAACCTCCTCAGAGGACATTCCTACACTGTTTATCCACAACATCACAAATAGATTAGGAAATGTACATTTATTGCACCACATAGTGGGGTAAAGCTTGAATAACTAATTTAGTAAGCGTGAGTGATTAGGTGAAATAAAATGTTTTTTCCTTCCAGTTATTAAATTGTTGGTCCACTTTATCAATAATAAATTAGAAAAATGGCTTACTTACTAATTTGAAAATTAAGGGAACACCAAAATATTTCTCAAGTTTGTATGTTTATCTATAACTCAGATTCCTCACATATGTGTTGTTGAACACTCCATGAAATATTCTGCAAAAATAAAATCCTTGACTTCTCTACACTTACCTTTTAAGTAGAGAACCTGAAAAAAGATATGAATGATAGAAGAAATCGTATGCATTTTCTCACTACTAACCTCCACAAATAAGATAATACCATCTGCAAATTCTAAATGAGAGAGGTGAAGACCCCCTCTAGTCAATTGATTTGGCTATTAGTACTCATGTTCCAGTACTAGTTCACAAGATGAAACTTAATCTCTAAACAAAGGATGAATGAACAAATAAAGAGATATTGTGTTCCTCTTCTAAATCTTTCTACTTTGCGTGATTCCTGCAAAGCCTCCCTTTCCACAAGACTTTTATCATAGGGATAGAAATGCAATACAACACAAGGGAAATAAAACTTTCTAATAGACAAATGTCTTCTAGAGTATTTTTAACAAAATATCGATTTAGCTTATCATAGGCTTTATCAATATCAATTTTCTCCACCATCCACCCGTCACTGCCATATTTGTGCCTCATAAAATCAAAAATCTTTTAAGCTATCACAATATTATCCAAATTTTGCCTTTGAAAGATAAAATTGCATTGACAAGACCTAACCAAAGATCTTATTACATAATGCAATTCACGGACCAACAATTTCATAATAGTTTTATAGGAAACATTGCACAAACTAATATGACAAAATAATTTCATCAAATAGAATGTCAGTAGCTTAGGAATGAAGGAGATAAGAGTATCATTTAGTGCGGCTACCTTAGATCCGTAAACACATCTTGGATCATCCTAGTAAAGGAGTCCATAATAACATTTCATTGAGTTTGACATAAAATAGACCGGAAATAATTAATGTTTGAGGCTTTGAACACATTCATACTCCCAATGATGGAAAAATTATCCTCCTTAGCAATCATTCTCTCCAACAATTGACGCTCCTCCACGTCTAAAATAGGAAAAAAAATTCTATGAACAAGAGCTATTTGTACTAACCTCTTTACACAAAAGAGTTTTATAATAACTATCTCAAGCAATTTAAGGTCACTAATCAAACGTCTTTGCTAACAAAATATTATTGTTTCAATTTGATTGTCGTTTTCCCATGTATTTAACCTAAATTAATGACTCTTACAATAATAGTACTCTTAAGTATGCTTTCTACCTAAACTAACATAGATTTTACATAGAATATTTTGTTTATTAAAATCTCATTATCAACTTAATAGAGCTAAGATTGAGTAAAGGGACTACTATGATAAGATTATACTTTCTAAGAAGTCCCTAAATTTTGGTTTGGCCAAGTCTTTAAACCCTAAGTTATTACTAGACCCGAACAAATAAGGTTTTTGGCGGATCAAATAGGATAAAGACAAATCGAATATTAAAGTAGAATTGTGTTTAAGACTTTTTAAAATAATTATAGAACCAAACTCTACTGTTGAAACGAACCGAATCAAACTAAAATTAACAAAATTAGAGTAATTTACAAACCGAACTAATATTTTACACACGGTTTATTAGGTATAACCAAACCAAACCATTGAGCACCGAATTGCTGCATCGTTCACTTATTCCATCTTCACCACCACTATATATGTGTATTGTGAAGTGCGAATTGTTGGTTCCATGCGAACGTGGTAAAGGTGGCATCACTGAGTGTAAGCAGAGTTATTATAATTATTATCATTCATATTAATATTATTAATATTTAATGTTACTCGAACCACGTTTTCATTGTTGATGGAAAACATAACTTGATCTTTTTGTTGGTTAGTTAACCACTTCTTCTGCCACTGCCATATTCATATTAATTCGGTATGGGAAAAATTTATTTGATTTAGGACTGCCAATTCAATCCATTAGTTTATCATTCAACTAATTCATCCATTTATTTATTCATCTAATCCTTCTATAAAACTAAAAATTAGTTAATAAATTGAATTAAATCCATCCATTTAATGATGTGGATGAATTCAATTCATTCTACAATTTTTCCAAAACCAATGGATTATTTTTTATTTATTTATTTCCAATGAATTATATTTATTTATTATAAATTTATAATATACATAGTTTTAGTAAATGTTATTATAACTGTTCTGAAATATATTTTTTACTAACTAAAAAACAAGTTAACTTTTTTACAAAAAATGCTATTTTTTGTTAAAATTTTTAAAAAAACCAACTTATTTATATAATTTAAAATAAACTGTTTTTTCATTATTTAAAAACTAAATAATTTCTGAAAATAAATTTTTTATAATAAACTGAAATTTTTGTATTTAAGTTTTTTATTAATTTAAAGATAAATAATCTAATTATAAAATCAAAATCATAAAGTAAATATTATATTTATTTATTATTCATTTAAATATTTAATTAATAATATTGTTGGTGGTTGGAAATGGCTAACTCCCGAAACTCCGCCGCGACCACCATGATTCATCGGAGCTCTGTCGTGGTGGCCGCCGGCCACCATCAACCACCCTCCTATTATTTAATTAAAAATAAATAAATTATAGTATTTATATTGGTATATTTATTTTAAAAATATATGTTAAAATATATATATATATATATATATAATTTAAAAATGCTGTTTCTTTATAAATAAATAACTACTTTTTTCTTAAAAATACTTTTTTTTAAATAATAAATAAAATTATTTTCAAAATAACTAAAAACCATATTTTTAAATTAATATAAAAAGCATTATCTTTCTTTAAAAATACAGATTTTTTATATTATAAATAGGATCATTTTTAGAAATTACTAATTTAGTCATTTTTAAAATAATAGAAACTTATTTTTTTAAATTAATATCAAAAACAGTATTTTAAAATAAAAAGAAACAAACTGACATCAAAAGAAAACATAGTTCTTTATAATAATAAAATAATAATAATAATATTTTTAGAAATAATAATAATAAATATCATCATTTCTTATAAAAACAAATAAACTACAATTAGTTTGTTAAAATGTTAAAGAAAGTAATAAGATGGATCAGATGGATATCCATTTAATGAAAATACTATAATTGGTCGATTAGATGGTTTTTATTTTAAATACATGGATTAGATTGAAATTTTTTTTCTAATCTTTTTAATGGATTGTTAACAGATTAATATATTATTTGATCTAAATCATTCTATTTTACCATCCTTGATTTGATTCAGTTCGATTTTTTAAACGGTTGTCATGGTGCTATATAGTTCGCTCAATTTCCTAATTGAAGTAAACCATGTGTGCTTCCTTTTCTCCGAATTTAAAATAAAATGATCATGTTGACAAGTGTCTTATGACTCTTGTTAAGAATACTAAAGTAGAAATTTTGCCTTAAAATGAACAAATTTTGATATTTCAAAAATTAAATATACAATTTTTAATGTCCTTTTCAATATAATATTTTTATCTTTAAATGTTTAATAAGTGTTCATTGGACATTTATTAAGGTTTCTGTTGGAACATAGAGTATGTTTTGTTCTTGGAAAGAATTTGTTGAAGTCCCACATTGGA
Organism: Cicer chorassanicum; assembly: GCA_037974735.1. Lineage (NCBI taxonomy): Eukaryota > Viridiplantae > Streptophyta > Magnoliopsida > Fabales > Fabaceae > Cicer > Cicer chorassanicum. Next base: position 33,817,425 of record JBBPBP010000002.1, read on the forward strand.
AAGAATTTGTTTTTGTAAATTCAAGTGGAAAGAAACATGTTTTTTAAAATTCAAGTCTCACATTGGAAAAAAAAAAATTTGAAGTCCCACATTGGAAAACTCTCATATTTTGAGTAGTTTTCAACTCTTAATATGCTAAAGTCTCACAATGGTTAGAAATTATATGTGAGTTTGCTTCCATTACTATATAATGAATTTCAATCTATTGTGAAAAGCACACCAAAGTTGGATGATTTTTTCAACTTTCTCTTTTCTCTCTCTTTTATTCTGCTCGCCTATTTTTCGAGTCACTTCTCCCTTTTTTTCTGTCCGTTCGATTTTTAGAGCGGTTGTTATGTCGTAGTCCCTTCGTTTTTAGAGCGGCTGTTATGCCATAGTCCCTTCGTTTTTAGAGCGGTTGTTATGCCATAGTCCCTTCGATTTTTAGAGCGGCTGTTATGCCGTAGTCCCTTTGTTTTTAGAATGGTTGTTATGCCGTAGTCCTTTTGAGTTATGAGTGGTCATAGTACCATATTGCGAGTGACTTTAATCGTCATTTTGAGAGTGACTTTAACCGCCATATTGAGGTGTAATTTTAGAACGGTTTTCTACGGTACAGTGGAACTCCGATACAGTGAATCTGAGTTGTTTTATCCTAGAGACTTCGTGGTTGATAGTCTGCCTTGCACAATTTGGGCAGTGCCGCGAAACATCTTAAAAAGAGCGATCTAGTCTGCGACTCAACCTAGTAATATCTTCGGTGGTATAAATTGTGATTTTTAAAAAGTTTTCAAAACTAAAAAACAACAGTTTCTCTAATAAAAAATAAAAATTTATTTGACATCTTCAGCCATTGATATAGTAATCATAAGATAAGTTGAAAATGTGACTGACGTTTCGCAAAAGTTGTGGGCAAAATTTACCCTTTACCCCACGTTTGTACCTATACCTCCACAAATTTTTAAAAATGTCAAATATACCATTGATTTTGTTTTACTATTTTGCAAACTCAAATTCACTTTTTTTTTGCCATTCAAAGATTTCTGGACCAAACAAAAAAGTTTTTCGGTAGGTAAAAGTTTTCCGAAAGTTACAAAAAAACAATTTATAAGGTTTCCGGTACAGAAAGGTTTACTGAAAATTTTTTTAAAAGTTTTTTGGTATAGAAGTTTTCTACCAGAAAATATTAAAAAAAATTCCAGTACAAAAGAGTGAGTAAAAAGGTGTGTATCGAAAATCTTTTAAAAAAAATTCTGGTACAGAAGCTTAAAAATTTATACTACAAAAAAAACTTGAAAAAAAAATCTACTTTACTGAAAAACTTCTTCACAAGTTTTCCGGTGCACACCAATTTTTTTTTTAATTTTTTAAAAAAGTAACTTCTTTACTGGAGAAGTTGGAAAAAGTTTTCCAGAGTGTAATTTATTTACCGGAAAACTTGGAAAAAGTTTTTCGGAGTATATGTTGTATATCAGAAAATTTAAAAAAAGTTTTTCGGTAAAATTAGAAAGAAAAAAAATCACTCACTTTTTACCAAAAAATATCAAATGTTAGAATGGTGAAAAATTACAAATTTTAAAATTTATAAGAAGAAGAAAGATCATATTTTTAAATTTGTAGGGATAAAGGTTAAATGTAGGGAGTATAGAGTAAAAATCATGGCCCTAATTACTAAACATGAATATACAATGGGCTATGTGCAAATGCTTATATTGGCCACTTCTATGTGTCTCGGTTCCACAAAATTTAACAACCCAATATATATCAAATTTTTCCATGTGCTTCAAAACTCATCTTTGTTTTTTGGTAGGTCATCAAAACTCATCTTGGTTCCACAACAAACACTTGGAAACAAAAAGAGATGAGAAAACAGAAAACAAAAAGAAGCAAAAGTAGAGCAAAAGTGAAATCCATTTGCAGTGTTTAATTGGTGGGCCTAATATCATCATCAAATAGAGAGGAATGTACCGTGCACTCCCCTCCTATACCTCCCACCCCTCCATTTTAATGAAAAGATCAAAATACCTTTTTTTTTTACTATTTATAAAAAGCAAAAAAAAAAGTTACCAGTCCCCACCCCCAATTGAAATTATAAAAAATTATAAAATATTCGAATATTTGATAAATTCGAAATAAAAAAAAAAAGTAAGAATTTTTAATATTTTCGGAACTTTGCCTAAAACAAAACCTTCGAAATTGTTTTTCTCAGAAACCTTCGAAATGCAATTTCCAGGAAATAACCTGAAATTTCGAAGCTTTTGATTAACATGAAACTTCCGAAACGTGTTTTCCAGAAATTAAACAAACTTTCAAAACCTTCGAAATGATGTTTCCCAAATTTTTCCAGAAAACTCGAAAGTTTCGATGAACATCAAAGTTTCGAAATGGTCTGCTTCAAAGGTTTCTAAAAATTCGAGTTTGTATGTTTCGAAACTTTCCAAATTTTCGAAATGTAATCCTTATTTTGAAAATTTCTAGATTTGGAAACTTTCGAAATTTTTCAGATTTGAAAATTTTCGAAACTTTCCAAATTTTCGAAATGTAATCCTTATTTCGAAAATTTCCAGATTTGGAAATTTCGAAATTTTTTCAGATTTGGAAATTTTCAAAACTTTCCAAATTTTCGAAATGTAATCCTTATTTCGAAAATTTCCAGATTTTGAAAACTTTCGAAATTTTTTCAGATTTGGAAATTTTCGAAACTTTCCAGATTTGGAAACTTTCGAAACTTTCCAAATTTTTGAAATGTAATCCTTATTTCGAAAATTTGAAACTTCCGAAAGTTTCGAAAATTTAAGACTTTCGAAACAATCATTTTTAAAACTTATTATAAATTATTAAAAGGATAAAATTGTATTTTCATATGTTTTGAGGGGTAGCAGGTATAGGTGTAGGAGTGGATGGTATAATCCTCTCAAATAGAACATTCATAATCCATCACACCTTCATAATTTAAATCTCTTACTTTCTTTCATGTCCTCAATTATGGGTGCGTTTGTTTCAGATTTTTTCATGAAAAAATCTATTTTTTTAAACCAAAAATCATTTTGTAGGGTTTGAAAGGCGTTTGTTTCAGATTTTTTAAAAATCATTTTGTTAAAAAAATCATTTTTTGGCTAAAAATGAAAAGCTAAAAATAGTAGCTTCTCAAATTCGCTACTGCGATAGATGAGAGAGAAAGATGCCAAAATTTTAAAAAACACGGAACTTAACCCACTAATAAGAGAAAATGATTTAATTACCCTTACCCTTTTTGAAAAATCCAAAATTATCCTCCATCAATTTTTACTGGGTTTTCTCCATAGTGCATGGGTTATCTCCATACTGCATCAGTTTCACGCCCTCAATTGTGACAATTTTTATCCTTCCATGAGTCTCTCATATAAGTTTTTCATCAAGTAAATTTCCTTCTCCTTTTCAATTTTTCCACATAGTTTTTTTTATTGTTTCTACGCCATTTATTTGAATCATTTTATTTTTACATCATTCATATATTAATACAATTTTTTTTTTGCTTTTTTGTGTTTATTTATTGCTTTTTGATGAGTACTTAAGGTACATTAATCAATTTTAAAATGTGTATAAGAAATGGATTAAACTTATAAATTTTGTAGGGTATTATAATAGCCATGTCCTTTATGATAATTTTGTAGTTTAAAAAATCACTTTTATAAAATTGTATACAAACAGATTAAAAATCATTTTTTTTAAAAAAAAATCATTTTTATGATAGTAAACAAACGGAAATAAAAAAAAATCATTTTTAGACAAATCTCTACAAAATAATCTCTAAATTTTTTGAACTAAAAATCATTTTTATTTAAGCTCAAACAAACGCACCCTATATGGTAGTTACGGCTTATTTGTTTAAATGAATTCATTTTTCGAAGTTTTCATGTGAAATAGAAGTTGTTTTTATATTTGGTTACGTCTTTAAAAAGTACTTTCTACATTGAAAGCAGTTTCTCTCATCTATTGTTTTTCCCCACAAAGTAAATTATTGTAATTTGTCAAAATATTTTAAAAACTATATATTTTATAGATTATGTTTTCTCAATTGCTTAAAACAATTTAATTATTCAATAAATCATTAGCTCAGTCCCCAAAGTGTCTTACAACTCAATCGTAAAGTATATAAAAATAATAAATAGATTTTAAAATAAAATAAAGGTAATATAATGTGTTACACTTTCGAAACATAAAGATTTAAGAAGAAGCGTCTAAATAGTATCAACATTAGAAGTGAATTGAATGTTATAGATAAAGAGTTAATAAAATGCAGATTATGTCGAGTCATCGATCATACTCAAAAACATTATCTAAATATTATTGACAATTATACTCAATATTTGTAACTTTTTATGTATTTTTAGTAGTTGTAATCAATTTATATTATTATTAAATTATTTCAATTTTTGTAATAAACCCAATTTTATAGAAAACTCCCTTAAAAAATTCTACCCTAACCAAGTTCGTGATTTAGAAATGTGAATTCTTCTTAGACGTAAAAAGTGTGACATATATAATTTTTAAAGTAGAGTATATGGATATTTTCTTTTTAAAAAATAGATTATTTAAAATAATTTGGGAATTGTCCTTAAAATTTTTTTGCAAATTAATTAGATTACTTGTAAGTTAGTTACATTGGTTGTAATAAGAGTGTTCGAGGGTACAGTTTTAATCGGTTTTGAGAGAAAAATTTATCTGATCTAATGATTAAAATTTTTACGATTAGGTTCAATTTTGATGACAACTCAACAAACAATCCAATCCGATCCAAATTAATGCAATTTAAATTAATTCGGTTTTTGGTTGATATAAATTACAATTTATAATATACTATTTTAATAATAATATTATAAAATTACATTAATGTAACAAGTTTGAAGCAAAATATTATGTATAATATACTAAAAATTAATATTACAGAATAACTTAGATCAATTATTTTTGAATTATATGAAATAATGATAGAAATATATCAAATTACACAAATAAGTATTATTAAAAACTAATTGAAACTAACAAATAATAGTTTAATGCAATATTTCATACGAATAAAAAATAAATAATTATTAAAATTTATGAATGAGGTTTGATTCGGTTTTTAAAAGTTATTTTGGAATTCGATTCGATCCGAGCTGTTTTCAAAAAAAAAAAATCAAACTCAGCTAATAATATTTGGTTTTGCGTGATTTTCAATTTTTTTCGATCAGCTTGTTGTTTTTTTTATTGGTTTGGATGTGAACAATCTTGAAAATATTTGGTGACAAAATTAATTCTTTTTAGCCAAATTGACAATAAAAAAATACAAGTAAAGATCTTGCGTGAAAGTGTATACTCTATATTCAACATTTACCAACAAAAAAAAAAACAAGATTGTTCTTGTTTCTAGAAAAAAAATTCCATAATTTGATTCCGAATTAAAAGTCCAAACTAATGGTCAATGATTTTTGCACGAGATTTCGTTCAAAAAAAATTGCAAGAGAATATTGTGCATCAAAACAAATATACCTTGCTTTCAAAACTGACTTCCAAAATACAAACAAATAGTTCCTTTGACTTTTAATGAATAAATTGACTATTTAATCAAATTATGCATGGATGGACTCAAGATGCAACTTGGTCTCTTTCACTTAATTAATTTGATTCGAGTTATTCATATGGTGTGTCTCACTAGTTGTCCAAGAAAAAAAGAATGGTAGAGATGTCAATTGGACTTAAACTCAATATGCGCCCTTAAAAAATACTTGCAAAAGTCGCAATAGATAGGATAAAAAATCACATTATAGATATAGATATGAGATCGAGTAATTATCCATAAAATTAATCAAATATGAGCGCGAACGCAGACATTTAGGTGACTTGAGCGAGAGGGAGTAATTATCCTTAAAGTTGTTACTCGTGTGGGAACAAATTCGGATCCAAATATTTTTTAAACACATACACTGAGGTGTCCATTGTCATCCTAAGTGTCTCACTCCGAAATAGTCATATAAATACAAATAAGCATGAGTCGAGATTGACTCGTCCCGAAAACACAAGTAGGTTGCACATCAATAACCATTGAATTAATTTAACTTTCAAATTCATTATTTTAAATATGTATAAAAATGAAAATTTGCATTAAATTTAGATTTTCCGATTCTCAATCTAATGTACGGACCACGTTAACAAGAGATTTCCCATCTAAATTCAGTTAAGCATGAAGAAATGCAACAACTTCCACGAAAAAATACGGAAAACTCAAAATGCATGATTGTTTTTTTTTGTATAATAACAAAATGCATGATATGGTTGTTATAAAAATACATTATCTTCATCTTCATGATAACCTTTCATTATGATATTTTTCATTATTATGATATTATCATAATAAAATAAATCATCTAATTAGTTATAGTCGCGCTAAGTTTGGTGGAACCAAGAAGCCATTAGAGAAAACCATGAACTAGTAAATTAAATAACTTAAAGCATAGAAAATATACTCATAAGGTGGAATGGAAGAAGAATATAATGAACAGCTAACAATATCCACTTTTGTTTTAGCAATAAGTTTGTCTATAAAGTCGATTCCAATAATTTACGAACCTTATATGGCTTATTTATTCATGGCGTAAACTGCACAAAAGACCCAACATTAGTTTATGTTATATTTTAGTTTTAAAATAAATCTATGTTAGCGAAAAATATTATTGGGTTGAGTCGTGGATTAGATTACTCTCTTTAGAACGTTTTGCAGCACTATCTAAATTGTGCAAAATAGACTATCAATCGCAAAGTCTCCAGGATAAAACAACTATCAAATTTCACTGTATCGGAGTTCTACTGCACCGTAGAAAACCGTTCTAGAATTACACCCTCACTCGTAATATGGTTACTATGATCACTCCAAAGAAGAGAAGAGAGAAAGAAAGAAAGAAAGAAAGAAAGAAAGGGAGAAGCAGAGAAAAGTCTCAGATTTAAAAAAAAAAAAATTGGTGTGTTCTTCCAATTGAGTAGAGTCCTCTATTTATGGAGGAACTCTGCAACTGAAAGAGAGAAAATACTGTGATCTATCAAATGGGATCCACAGAAAATTGCACTCTGAAACTCTCTAGGTTTTGATCGCGCAAAAAATAGATACGCAAATCCACAGAAAACTGAAACACAAGAATTGCTAGGTTTTGACCAAGGCAAACTGATGCGCGAATTCAAGAAGGAATAGACCGGATCAGATGTTGAGTGTTGACTCGATGGAGGGTAGAGTTCAACGTATCAATGAGATAAAAACGCACACATTTATTAAAAATTAAATAAATATTTTTTTAATTTTCTAAATACTAAAAAATAATACACTACTTAGCTCATGCCCCCACTTAAATTTAAAAAAGAAGTTTCTAAAATAGCGTCAATCGCTTCTATAAGATTGTGCATAAACAGAAGCGTCTCCTGACTTGAACCTTTGCATAGTAAGTAAGATTCAGATTCAACAAGAGTAACTCGTAGTCTTGAAATCTATATTTGACATCAAACCCACACACAACCTTTTAATAGGGTGATTCTCAAAATCCCGTGCATTAATGGCCCTGCACGTCTATCCCAGTATAGTGAACGCTCTAGGAATTATGTCTCGAAATTTCATAGGAAGTGGCCCCACTTCCACATTCACATAGGTGAGTCTATAAAGAGTACTTATGTAGCTCGGTACTCCACTCCACATAAAGCATAGATCACATTAAGAGTTTCTATTACATCATCCTTTCATCGCTTCAAGAATCATGCTTCTTTGAGATATAATAGCATGTTCATCGCATATCACTATGACTTGTTATTACCCATTGAACCTAATTTTGGAGATCTTTTGTCTTTTAGGTCGGGTTACCATCATGAGTGACTCATTGATCTATAGGCAATAGTCCCATCCTTTTGGACTAGTCTCTAGCTAAACATTTTGTCAAAAGATCCTTTAAATTCTCATTAGTGCGTATATGATCAACTATAACAGCTTCATTTGAAAGTAATTCTTTAACTGCGTTGTGTTTACGACGTATTTGTTGTCTCTTACCGTTGTAATAAAGATTCTCAATTTTTGCAATAGTCGCGATACTATTGTAGTGGATCAACACAGATGGCATAGGTTTTTCCCATAAAGGGATCTCAACTAGCAAACATCTCAATCAGCTCGTTTCTTCACTAGCAGTAGCTAGTACTATCATTTTAGACTCCATAGTGGACTGAACTTGTATCGTCTATTTCTTCGATTTCCAAGATACAACACCATCGACTATACTAAAAATATAGTCACTAGTTGCTTTGGAGACATCTGATAAGGTGTTCCAATCAGCAACATTGTATTCTGCAAGGACGACAGGAAATCTTTGATAATGTAATATAAGACTCATGGTCCTTTTTAGGTATGTCAATACTCTTTAATTAGGGTGCCAATGCTTCATACTAGGTCTACTAATAAACCTGCACAACAGTCCCACGATGTAGGCAATGTTGGGTTTAGTACAATCAGTGGCATACCTGAGGCAGCCAATGATGCTTGCCTATTTAGTTTGTCTAACATTTTCACCAATGCTCTTGAAAAGTTTCGCACTTGGATCATATGGTGTACAATAAGGTTTACAGTCAAAGTATTTGTCTTTCTTTACAATCTTTTAAACATATGAGACTGATCCAAAGAAATTCCCTTTTCTGATCTAGTAATCTTGATTCCAAGGATTACTCTCACTTCTCCGAGGTTTCTTCACTTACAATCTTTACAACATGAATGTTTGAACCAAATATGAGTAAGTGGTCTACATAGATACATATGATAGTGCAAATGTCATTTTCAAATTTGTAATAAATACATTTGCCACTTTCATTCACTTTAAACTCATTTGATATAATCAGGTTATCAAACTTTTTATGTCATTGCTTAGGAGCTTGTTTAAGACCATATAGAGATTTATCTAACTTAAAGACCTTGTCTTTTTGTCCCTTCAGATTGTTCCATATAGATTTCTTCTTTTAGATCACCATTTAAAAAAGATATTTTGACATCTATTTGGTGTATCACCAATTTATCAATAGTTGCTAGTGAAATGAGTATCCTAATGGATGTTATTCTAGTGACCTTTGGCTACATGTCGAGCCTTGTATTTATCAACAGTTCTATCGGGTTTTAGTTTCTTTTTCAAAATCCATTTACAACTTATTGGTTTGCAACCAGGAGGCAAGTCTACTAAATGCCAGGGCATGTTATACTCTAGAGAATCCATTTCATCGTTTATAGCTTCTTGTCATAAATTTGAATCCAATTGTGACAAAGCTTCTTGAGGATTTGCAGGATCCTCTTCTAAAGGATATGTCGTACAATCGAGTCCATAATCTTTAGCAACTTTGACTCTTTTACTTATTCGAGTTTCTGTTTCTCCTTGTTTACTACTTTCAGTGCTTCTTGTCACAAGAACGTGACTTGGTTCGCTGCCTCCACTATTTCTCGATTTGAAAGGGAATTTATTCATAGAAGTCAACATCATTTGATTATATGATCACTTTCGCATTTAATTCATAAAACTTATACGCTTTGTTGTTTACTGCATACATAGTGAATACACATTCATAGGCTCTATTGGCGAGTTTAATTCTCTTGGGATCAGGGATTCTAACATAAGGCAGACAACCCCAAGTTCGAAAATTAAACAAGTTCAATTGTCTTTTCTTCACTATCTCATAAGGATATATGTTTGTTTTTAGATTTAGGAACACCATTCAAAATATAGAAAACAACCAAAATAATTTCCCTCCACCAATGAGATGTTGCACCAGAGTTAAACATAATAGCAACAACTAGTTCAGTAAGAATTATATTCTTTCTTTTAGTTTTTCTATTCATTTCAGGTGAATATGGTCTAGTAGTTTCATGTATAACTCCTTGTGTTTTTTAAAACTCATTAAATAAACTAGAATCATACTATGTTCCTCTATCACTACGAAACCACTTAATCTTTTTACTAAATTGATTTTAAATTTCAGTTACAAAGATCTTAAACATGTCAAATGTTTCAATTTTATTTTCATTAAATATACAAAAGTATAGCCAGGGCAATTGTCAATAAAAATAATAAAATAATACTTCATATTTCTTGTTAATGTCTCATCAAGTTTTCATATATCGAGGTATATTAAATCTAAAGTTCCAGACTCTTTAACAACTGATTTATGTGAACTTTTTGTTATTTTAGCTTGACTGCAAAAATCACATTTTTTTTTAAAATCATTTAAAGATAACTTTGGAATTAAGCCTAGGTTGCGTAAGTTTGAAATCACACGTTTGTTCACATGATAGAGTTTACCATGCCAAATATAAAATCACACAACATATAAGTAGAAGGAGACATTTTATTGATTTCAACATTCAATTTAAACATTCCATCAATGGCATACCATTTCCCAAAAAAAATACAATTTTTAGATATGGTGTACAAATATACCCCTATAAACTGAGTGAACCTTGCCTTATTAAGAAGAAAACCAGAAACCATATTCTTTCTTAATTCTGGAGTGTGCATGGCATCCTTCAGAATTAAGGTTTTTCTAGAGGTGAATATTAATTTCACATTTCCAATACCAACAACATTAATGGTGTAGGAATCTCCCAAGAACATTTTCTTATCTTCAGCAGTAGTGTATGTTTTAAACATAGCACAATCATAACAGACATGGCATGAGGCGCCAGTGTATATCCACCATCCATCTGATCCACCAACAATGTTGATTTCAATTATCATAACAATGAATTCCTCTTCTATCAAGTTAGCCTGTTGAGCAGGGTTTGGCTTGTTCCTACACTTGTGTGCCATATGACCTTCTTTCCCACATCTAAAGTAGAGAAATGGTGGGAAATGGTCATTTCTATGAGGTGGTTGTTGCCTTATAATTGAGACCTTTGGATGGCTCCCATTCTTGTTGTTGTTCTTTATAGTGTGATTCTGGTTCTTAAGTTATTTGACATTTGGCTTCAAAACTGCTCCAAGGAATTTCTTCTTCTTGTTATTTGCATCAAGAAGAACTTAATCTTTCTGGTCTTGCTTACGAGATTCTTCCTCAATTCTGAGGCGGGTTATCAGACTTTCCAAAGATAACTCTTTTGTTTTATGCCTGAGAGAATTTTTTAAGTATTTCCAAGCAAAAGGCAGTTTGTCAATAATAACAGCAATTTGAAACTGTTCATTTAAGGACATACCTTCAGAGATGATCTCATGGGCTAATTTTTAGATTTCATAGGACTGAGCTTCCACTGATTTGTCATTTGTCATTTGATATTTGAGGTAGCAGCTAACAGCATACTTTTGGGCTCCAACTTATTCAGTATCATATTTGTTCTTTAGAGTATCCCAAACCTATTTAGCAATATTGCTGGAACTGTAACAATCATACAGATCATTAGCAAGTCCATTAAAAATATAATTCTTACATAAGTTATCATTATGTTCTCATTGGATGAATCTTTTATTTATAGTTAAATATATTTTTAGGCTCTACAAAATTATGGCATTTCAAATTTAGTCTATAAAAAAAAGTTATTCTTTTAGTCCCTAATTTGATTTTATAGGGATTAAAAATATCAATTTTTTACAAAACTTTTTAAATAGCGACTAAAAATGAATAAAAAAAAATTAGGACTAAAAAGGTGAGAATTTTTATAGCGACTATAAAATAAAATTTTGAAATATTATAGGCACTAAGAACATGTCTGAAACACATTTGATTTTTAGATTTTAAAATTTGTTTTAAAATT